>JANJGN010000005.1:304715-550195 GCA_026770705.1 Isurus oxyrinchus
AGCATTGGATACTGCAAAGGCTATGGGCCCTGACAATATTCCAGCAATAATACTGAAGACTTGTGCTCCAGAACTTGCTGCACCCCTATCCAAGCTGTTCCAGTACAGTTACAACACTGGCATCTACCCGGCTATGTGGAAAATTGCCCAGGTATGTCCTGTACACAACAAGCAGGACAAATCCAACCCAGCCAATTACTGCCCCATCAGTCTACTCTCCATCATCAGTAAAGTGATGGAAGGGTCATCAACAGTGCTATCAAGCGGCACTTGCTTAGCAATAACCTGCTCACTGATGCCCAGTTTCGGTTCTGCCAGGGTCACTCAGCTCCTGACCTCATTACAGCCTTGGTTCAAACATGGACACAAGAGCTGAGCTCCCGAGGTGAGGTGAGAGTGACTGCCCTTGACATGAAGGCAGCATTTGACTGAGTGTGGCATCAAGGAGCCCGAGCAAAACTGGAGTCAATGGGAATCAGGGGGAAAACTCTCCACTGGTTGGAGTCATACCTAGCATAAAGGAAGATGGTTGTGGTTGTTGGAGGTCAGTCATCTCAGCTCCAGGACATCACTGCAGGAGTTCCTCAGGGTAGTGTCCTCGGCCCAACCATCTTCAGCTGCTTCATCAATGACCTTCCTTTCATCATAAGGTCAGAAGTGGGGATGTTCACTGATGATTGCACAATGTTCAGCACCATTCGCGACTCCTCAGATACTGAAGCAGTCCATGTCCAAATACAGCAAGATGTGGACAATATCCAGGCTGGAGCTGACAAGTGGCAAGTAACATTCCCACCACACAAGTGTCAGGCAATGACCATCTCCAACAAGAGAGAATCTAATCATCTCCACTTGATGTTCAATGTCATTAGCATCACTGAATCCCCCACTATCAACATCCTGGGGGTTACCATTGACCAGAAACAGAACTGGGCTAGCCATATAAATACTGTGACTACAAGAGCAGATCAGAGATTAGGAATCCTGCAACAAGTAACTCACCTCCTGACTCCCCAAAGCCTGTCCACCATCTACAAGGCACAAGTCAGGAGTGGGATGGAATATCCCCAGTTGCCTGGATGAGTGCAGCTCCCACAACACTCAAGAAGCTGGACAGCATTCAGGACAAAGCAGCCCCGCTTGATTGTCACCACTTCCACAAACATTCACTCCCTCCACCATTGATGCACAGTAGCAGCAGTGTATACCATCTACAAGATGCACTGCAGGAATTCACCAAGGCTCCTTATACAGCACCTTCCAAACCCACGACCACTTCCATCTAGAAGGACAAAGGCAGCTGATAGATGGGAGCACCACCATCTGGAAGTTCACCTCCAAATCACTCACCATCCTGACTTGGAAATATATCGCCGTTCCTTCACTGTCACTGGGTCAAAATCCTGGAACTCCCTCCCTAACAGCACTGTGGGTGTACCTACACCACATGGACTGCAGTGGTTCAAGAAGGCAGCTCATCACCACCTTCTCAAGGGCAACTAGGGATGGGTAATAAATGCTGGTCTAGCCAGTGAAGCCCAGATCCTGTAAATTAGATTTTTTTAAAAAGTGGGCAAAGGTGAAATTATTCATTTTGACATGAAGAATAAAAGAGAAGCTTATTATCCAAATGGCGAGAGATTGCAGAGCTCTGAGATGCAGAGGGATCTGGGTGTCCTAGTGCATGAATCACAAAAGATTAGTATGCAGGTACAGCAGGTAATTAGGAAAGCTAATAGAATGTTATCATTTACTGTGAGGGGAATTGAATATAAAAGTAGGGAGGTTATGCTTCAGTTACACAGGGAAATGGTGAGACCACATCTGGAGTATTGTGTACAGTATTGGTCTCCTTATTTAAGGAAGGATGTAAATGTGTTAGAAGCAGTTCAGAGAAGGTTTAACAGACTAATACCAGGAGTGGGCAGGTAGTCTTATGAGGAAAGGCTGGACAGGTTAGATTTCTATCCACTGGAGTTTAGAAGAGTAAGAGGCAACTTGATTGAAACCTTCAAGATCCTGAGGGTCCTTGACAGGGTGGGTGTGGAGAGAATGTTTCCTCTTGTGGGAGAATCTAGAACTAGGGGTCACTGTTTAAAAATAAGGGGTCGCTCATATAAAACAGAGATGAGGAGAAATGTTTTTTCTCAGAGGGTTGTGAGTCTTTGGAAATCTCTTCGTCAAAAGGTGGTGGAAGCAGAGTCTTTGAATATTTTTAAGACACAGGTGGATAGATTTGTCCCTCCCTATGTTTATCACATCCAGTACTTCACACTCCTCCTCCTTTACTCTGCCTCTTCTCTTAAGACAGATGTAAAGTATTCATTAAGAACCATACCCACTTCCTCTGCCTCTACACACAGGTGACCTTTATGGTCTTTTATGGGCCCTACTCTTTCCTTAGTTATTCTCTTACTCTTAATGTATTGATAAAACATCTTTGGGTTCTCCTTGATTTTTGCCCTCTCACTGATTTCCAAGTTTCCTTTTTGATTTCACCCCTCCTCTTTCTGTACTCCTCTCGGCTTCCTGTAGTGTTGAGCTCTCAGTGTCTGATATAAGCTTTCCTTTTCTGCCTCTTGCTCTGTAATCTCCGTGACATCCAGGGGGTGTTAGATTTGGCCATCGCACCCTTTTTCTTTGTGGGAACATGTTTACCCTGAACTCCTTGAATCTCCCCTGTGATTGTCTCCCACTGCTCTGACACTGATTTACCTTCAAGAAGCCGTTTCCAGTCCACACTTACTAAATCGCTTCTCAGCTTAGTAAAATTGGCCTTGCCTCAATTTAGAACTTTAACTCATGTTTAACCTTTATCCTTTTCCATAATTATGTTAAAACTAACTGATTTATGATCACTGCCACCTAAATGCTCCTCCCACTGTCACTCCTCCCGCCGGCCCAGCTTCATTCACTAAAACTAAATCCAGAACTGCCCCCTCTCTTTGTTGGACTTGCTACATACGAGCCAAAAAGGTTTGTCTGAATGCAGCTTAAGAATTCTGTTCCCTTCATTCCTTTCACACTAAAACTACCCCAGTTAAAACTGCAGCAGTTAAAATTCCCTATTATAACGGTCTTACTGTTTTTTGCATTTCTCAGAGTTACCTACATCTTTGCTCTTCTATCTCCCTCTGACTGTTTGGGGCTCTGTAGTTCACCCCCAGTAGTGTGACTGCCCCTTTTTTGTTCCTAAGCTCAATCCATATGGGCCTTGATCGATGACCCTTCAGACGTTCCATCCCTTCCTCGCAGCTGTAATTGTTTCTTGCACCAAAATTGCTAGCTTTTTATTCGCTACCCACCCGCATCTTATCTGAAATCCCTGAGCCAGGAATGTTGAGCTGCCATTCCTGTTCCTCCTCCAGCCATGTTTCTGGAATAGTTCTGATCTCACACTGCTCCGTTCCTACCTGTGCCCTCAGTTTGTCTGCATTATTTGCTACATCCCTTTATATATCCTTCAGCACCTGCCAAACTCTCCGTTTCATTTTCTCTGTTTCGTCTGCCTTCCAGACTCACTCACTGATTGTCTGCCGTCCATTACCATTTCGGATTTTGCCCCATCCGAGTCCACCCTCAGGTTCCCCCCCACCTGCCAAACTAATTTAATCTACCCCCCCCCCCACCACCCCCCCACAAACAGCCCCAGCAAACCTCCCAGCAAGGGTGTTGGTCCCAGCCCCAACTAGGTGCAAATAGCCTGGCTGGTACTGATCCCACCTCCCCCAGAACCACCCCCAATGCCCCAGGAATCTGAATCCCTCCCTCCTGTACCATCTCTCCAGCTTCACGTCCATCAGCTCTGACCCTCTGATTCTGTGCTCACTAACACGTGGCACTGGGAATAACCTGGAGATTACTACCCCTGAGGTTCTGCTTTTTAAAGCCTTTCCTAACTCCTTGAACTCTGCCTGCAGGATCTCATCCTTTTTTTCTAACTATGTCATTGGCACTGATGAGGGTCACGACTTCTGGGTGTTCACCCTACCCCCTCCAGGATGTTCTGCAGCCGCTCAGTGACATCCTTGATCCAGGCACCAGGGAGGCAACTTCCCAATCCTGAATTCACATCTGCAGCCACAGAAACGCCTGTCTGCTCCATAACTACTAAATCACCTGTCACCATTGCTCTTTCAGTCTTCCTTGTACCCTCTGTGCAATTGAGCCCCACCCTGTGGTGCTATGGACAGGAGTCTCCACTCTCCAGATGAACTATTACATCTCGTTTGTATTCAGAACATGTTGGAGTTGTATAGAACCTGGGTGAGGCCACAGCTGGAGCACTGTGTGCAGTTCTGGTCGCCACATTATAGGAAGGATGTGATTACACTGGAGGCGGTGCAGAGGAGATTCACCAGGATGTTGCCTGGGATGAAACATTTAAGTTATGAAGAGAGGTTGGATAGACTTGGGTTGTTTTTGTTGGAGCAGAGAAGACTGAGGGGCGACCTGATCGAGGTGTACAAGATTATGAGGGGCATGGACAGGGTGGATAGGGAGCAGCTGTTCCCCTTAGTTGAAGGGTCAGTCACAAGGGGACATAAGTTCAAGGTGAGGGGCAGGAGGTTTAGGGGGGATGTGGGGAAAAGCTTTTTTACCCAAAGGGTGGTCACGGTCTGGAATGCGCTGCCTGGGAGGGTGGTGGAGGCGGGTTGCCTCACATCCTTTAAAAAGTACCTGGATGAGCACTTGGCACGTCATAACATTCAAGGCTATGGGCCAAGTGCTGGTAAATGGGATTAGGTAGGTAGGTCAGGTGTTTCTCACGTGTCAGTGCAGACTCGATGGGCCGAAGGGCCTCTTCTGCACTATGATTCTGTGAACTGAATACTGGTCAGAGAGTAAGACACACTGAGGGGATTCCTGAACGAAGTGCCTGTTCCTTTTTGACCACCCCTTTCCTCTCTCTCTGCATAATTTTAAGCTGTGCAGTGACCACATCTATAAACATGCTACCCATGTAGCTCTCAGCCTCATGGATGCAGTGACACCAGCTGCTGCCTCAAGTTCCAAAACCCAGAGCTTAAGCTGCTGTAATTGATGACACCGCCTGCACAAATTGTCATCCAGGACACGGAAAGCGTCCTGGAGTTCCCACATTGCACAGGACGTGCACTCTCGTGGTTGGAGCAACCCTGACATTACTTTATTTATTAACTAATAACCTTAGTACTGCCAATAAACCTTACTACTGGCAAGAAACACGATGACATCCAGCTCTACCTCACCACCACCTCTCTCGACTTCTCCACTGTTGCTAAATTATCGGACCGCTTATCCAACGTTCCGAATTAAAGGAGCAGAAATTTCCCTCAACTAAATACTGGAAAAATTGAAGCCATTAGTTTTGGCCCCCACTCTAAACACTGTTCCTAGCTATTAATGCCATACATCTCCCTTTTCTGAGGCTAACCCTATCTGTTTGCAACCTTATGGTCACATTCGACCCTGAGATAAGATTCTGACCTCAGTAAGACGCCTTTTTCCACCTCTGTAATATTGTCCAACCTTTCCCTTGCCTCAGCTAATCACAGAATCTCACAGTACAGAAGAGGCCCTTCGGCCCATTGAGTCTGCACTGACACATGAGACACTGACCTACCTATCTAATCCCATTGACCAGCACTTGGCCCATAGCCTTGAACGTTATGACGTGCCAAGTGCTCATCCAGGTACTTTTTAAAGGATGTGAGGCAACCCACCTCCACCACCCTCCCAGGCAGTGCATTCCAGACCCTCACCACCCTCTGGGTAAAAAAGTTTTTCCTCACATCCCCCTAAACCTCCTGCCCCTCACCTTGAACTTATGTCCCCTCGTGACTGACCCTTCAACTAAGGGGAACAGCTGCTCCCTATCCACCCGGTCCATGCCCCTCATAATCTTGTACACCTCGATCAGGTCGCCCCTCAGTCTTCTCTGCTCCAACAAAAACAACCCAAGTCTATCCAACCTCTCTTCATAACTTAAATGTTTCATCCCAGGCAACATCCTGGTGAATCTCCTCTGCACCCCCTCCAGTGCAATCACATCCTTCCTATAATGTGGCGACCAGAACTGCACACAGTACTCCAGCTGTCCATCACTCACGCTTTTTCATTTCTTTTCTGTGTATTTCAGAACTCTGAAAATCCCCAGCCACAAATCGTTCAGCTGGAATCCTATGATTCTCTGCTTGCTGAAGAGGACCTGCCGACTGGCATGCTGAGCTGCTACTCTGTGCCACAGGAGTCTGCAGGGGCCCTCACTCACAGAGGAGAATCGGAAACCGGGAGCCAAGAGTGCCTGTACCCAGCCCAGCTGTGCGCTGCAGAGCGACGCTTCTCTCTGCCAGAACAGCTGGACAGACAGAACCCTCAGAGATACTCATCCACCCCTGGCAGATAATGGAGTGGTTCCTGCCCGCTCTCAGACAGATCACAGCTCAGTTACTTAGCTGGTCAAACATGAGGCGCAGGATCTTAAACACTGTCCCTGAGAAAGAACTGTTCCAATTTACTGTTGGCTGGAGAGCGAAGATTAAAAATCCAACAGAACATCCCCTGCCCTCCACAAGTGACTGTGAATCACCATGTCCGGTTTGTGTGAAGACATCAGAGAGGAACAACCCCCTGAGGTCCTGCAGCTCAGGAACTCCGTCCAACTCCCTTCTCACAGTGCATTGCAGCAGGGACTTCTAACATTGCGTGGGGGACTGAGTGAGGGTTAGCTGGACTAACAGGAACTGCAGTGCAGAGGAAACGACAGCCTGAATCACAGAGTTGTTTCACTGCAGAAGGAGGCTATTCGGCCCATCATGTCTGCGCCTCCTCTCTGAATGAGCAACTCACCTAGTTCCAGAACTGCCACTTGCTTGGGGAAGGCCAGTCTGACGCAGCAGGGGGACTATCACATCACACACATACTTCCTGAGTTTCACTTCCAAACCTTGTCCAGTCACAGCTGAGTGACAGTGATTCGCATCACTTCAGCTTTGAGGAGCTGTGTGTGCAGAGCTTGGAAAAGGGGGAGTTTGTAAGGGAAGGACGTGTGGGGAAAGAGTGGGATCCCACTGAGGGTCTGTATGCTCGAGACAATCCGACACACAGTGGAATCAGGTGACTGGATGTGACGATATTCAGTTATAATAAATCACAATGCACAAAATAAACAGGTGCACTCTGCCTCCTGCCCTCGTTCACTGTGAACGGACCTAGTGACACACTTGCCCAGTGTCAATAGGGACTCTGACACACTCGCCCAGTGTTAATGAGGACTCTGACACACTCGCCCAGTGTCAAAGGGTATTCTGACACACTCACCCAGTGTTAATGAGGACTCTGGCACACTCGCCAATTGTTAATGGGGACTCTGACACACTCGCCCAGTGTCAATGAGGACTCTGACACACCCGCCAATTGTTAATGGGCACTCTGACACTCTCGCCCAGTGTTAATGAGGACTCTGACACACTCGCCAATTGTTAATGGGGACTCTGACACACTCACCCAGTGTCAATGAGGACTCTGACACACTCGGCCAGTGCTAATGGGGACTCTGACACACTCGCCCAGTGTTAATGGGCACTCTGACACTCTCGCCCAGTGTTAATGAGGACTCTGACACACTCATCCAGTGTTAATGAGGACTCTGACACACTCATCCAGTGTTAATGAGGACTCTGACACATTCATCCAGTGTTAATGAGGACTCTGACACACTCGCCCAGTGTTAATGGGGACTCTGACACACTCGCCCAGTGTTAATGGGGACTCTGACACACTTGCCCAGTGTCAATGGGGACTCTGACACTCTCGCCCAGTGTTAATGAGGACTCTGACACACTCGCCCAGTGTCAGTGGGTATTCTGACACAGTCACCCAGTGTTAATGAGGACTCTGGCACACTCGCCAATTGTTAATGGGGACTCTGACACACTCGCCCAGTGTCAATGAGGACTCTGACACACCCGCCAATTGTTAATGGGCACTCTGACACTCTCGCCCAGTGTTAATGAGGACTCTGACACACTCGCCAATTGTTAATGGGGACTCTGACACACTCACCCAGTGTCAATGAGGACTCTGACACACTCGGCCAGTGCTAATGGGGACTCTGACACACTCGCCCAGTGTTAATGGGCACTCTGACACTCTCGCCCAGTGTTAATGAGGACTCTGACACACTCATCCAGTGTTAATGAGGACTCTGACACATTCATCCAGTGTTAATGAGGACTCTGACACACTCGCCCAGTGTTAATGGGGACTCTGACACACTTGCCCAGTGTCAATGGGGACTCTGACACTCTCGCCCAGTGTTAATGAGGACTCTGACACACTCGCCCAGTGTCAGTGGGTATTCTGACACACTCACCCAGTGTTAATGAGGACTCTGGCACACTCGCCAATTGTTAATGGGGACTCAGACACACTCGCCCAGTGTTAATGAGGACTCTGACACACTCGCCCAGAGTCAATGAGGACTCTGACACACCCGCCAATTGTTAATGAGTACTCTGACACACTCACCCAGTGTCAATGGGGACTCTGACACACTCGCCCAGTGTTAATGAGCACTCTGACACACTCGCCCAGTGTTAATGAGGACTCTGACACACCCGCCAATTGTTAATGAGGACTCTGACACACTCGCCCAGTGTTAATGAGGACTCTGACACACTCGCCCAGTGTTAATGAGGACTCTGACACACTCATCCAGTGTTAATGAGGACTCTGACACACTCGCCCAGTGCTAATGGGGACTCTGACACACTCGCCCAGTGTCAATGGGGACTCTGACACACTCACCCAGTGTTAATGGGTATTCTGACACACTTACCCAGTGTCAATGGGGACTCTGACACACTTGCCCAGTATTAATGAGGACTCTGACACACTCACCCAGTGTTAATGAGGACTCTGGCACACTCGCCAATTGTTAATGGGGACTCAGACACACTCGCCCAGTGTTAATGAGGACTCTGACACACTCGCCCAGAGTCAGTGAGGACTCTGACACACCCGCCAATTGTTAATGAGTACTCTGACACACTCACCCAATGTCAATGGGGACTCTGACACACTCGCCCAGTGTTAATGAGCACTCTGACACACTCGCCCAGTGTTAATGAGGACTCTGACACACCCGCCAATTGTTAATGAGAACTCTGACACACTCGCCCAGTGTTAATGAGGACTCTGACACACTCATCCAGTGTTAATGAGGACTCTGACACACTCATCCAGTGTTAATGAGGACTCTGACACACTCGCCCAGTGCTAATGGGGACTCTGACACACTCGCCCAGTGTCAATGGGGACTCTGACACACTCACCCAGTGTTAATGGGTATTCTGACACACTTACCCAGTGTCAATGGGGACTCTGACACACTTGCCCAGTATTAATGAGGACTCTGACACACTCGCCCAGTGTCAATGGGGACTCTGACACACTTGCCCAGTGTCAATGGGGACTCTGACACACTCGCCCAGTGTCAATGGGGACTCTGACACACTCGCCCAGTGTCAATGGGGACTCTGACACACTCGCCCAGTGTCAATGGGGACTCTGACACACTCGCCCAGTGTCAATGGGGACTCTGACACACTCGCCCAGTGTCAATGGGGACTCTGACACACTTGCCCAGTGTCAATGAGGACTCTGACACACTCGCCCAGTGTCAATGGGGACTCTGACACACTCGCCCAGTGTTAATGGGGACTCTGGCACACTCACCCAGTGTTAATAGGGACTCTGACACATTCACCCAGTGTTAATGAGGACTCTGACACACTCGCCCAGTGCTAATGGGGACTCTGACACACTCGCCCAGTGTTAATGGGGACTCTGACACATTCACCCAGTATTAATGGGGGCTATGACACACTCGCCCAGTGTTAATTGGGACTCTGACACACTCACCCAGTGTTAATGGGCACTCTGACACACTCGCCCAGTGTTAATGGGGACTCTGACACACTCACCCAGTATTAATGGGGACTCTGACACACTTGTCCTGTATTAACGGGGACTATGACACACTTGTGGAGTTTTAATGGGAACTGACACATTTGTCAAGTGTTAATGGGGACTCTGACACACTCGCCCAGTGTTAACGGGGACTCTGACACACTCGCCCTGTGTTAATTGGGACTGTGACACACTCACCCACTGTTAATGGTGACTCTGACACACTCGTCCAGTATTAATGGGGACTCTGACACACTTGTCCTGTATTAATGGGGACTATGACACACTTGTGGAGTTTTAATGGGAACTGACACATTTGTCCAGTGTTAATGGGGACTCTGACACACTCGCCCAGTGTTAATGGGTACTCTGACACACCCATCTAGTATTAATGGGGACTGTGACACACTCGCCCAGCGTTAATGGGGACTCTGACACACTTGTCTAGTATTAATGGGGACTGTGACACACTCTCCCGTGTTAATGGGGACTATGACACATTCGCCCTGTGTTAAAGGCTACTCTGACACACTCACCCAATGTTTTTGGGGATTGTGACACTCTCACCCAGTGTTAATTGGGACTGTGACACACTCAGCCAGACAGCTCACTAGCAGCTTTGGAAAGCAACGTTTCAGTATCTGTGTTGTTTTTGAATCTGTGCCCCAGTTGTCAGTTTTGGCGAGAATGTTCTCAAAGCCCTTTATCTTCCCTAACGACCAATTATCTTCAGAGATTTGTTGTTTTTCAAACTGTTGTCTGATAATAATGGACAATTAAACCGGGGAGGGAACTGAGTGAGATTTGGAACATTTTTAATGAGATTGTCATTTCTGGAATGTAAGTTAAAAATGCTTCAAAAGCCATGGCAGGAACATGTGACTTGGTGTGGGAGTGAATCGGAATCTCCCAATCCAGCTCAGATCACACATCTATTGGGGAATGGAAACAGGCTGAAGAACAACATCGATCATCTCTCTGACGCCCTTTACAACTTCACAATGTTCCCAAATGCTTTACACCAGTGAAGGAAATGCAGCAGTAAGAGACCACACACGCCAGGCTGAGAATCAGCCGATAATCTACTTCTAATAATGATGTTTCAGAAATAAATATTGGCCAGGACACTGTTGTCAACTCAGAAAGTGCGCCACTCCCTCAGTACTGACCCTCTGACAGTGCAGCAATCCCTCAGTACTGACCCTCTGGCAGTGCAGCACTCCCTCAGTACTGACCCTCCGACAGTGCAGCACTCCCTCAGTACTGACCCTCTGACAGTGCAGCACTCCCTCAGTACTGACCCTCTGACACTGCAGCACTCCCTCAGTACTGATCCTCTGACAGCGCAGCACTCCCTCAGTACTGACCCTCTGACAGTGCAGCACTCCCTCAGTACTGACCCTCGGACACTGCAGCACTCCCTCAGTACTGACCCTCCGACAGTGCAGCACTCCCTCAGTACTGACCCTCTGACAGTGCAGCACTCCCTCAGTACTGACCCTCTGACACTGCAGCACTCCCTCAGTACTGATCCTCTGACAGAGCGGCACTCCCTCAGTACTGACCCTCTGACAGTGCAGCACCCTCAGTACTGACCCTCTGACAGTGCAGCACCCTCAGTACTGACCGTCTGACAGTGCAGCACTCCCTCAGTACTGACCGTCTGACAGCGCAGCACTCCCTCAGTACTGACCGTCTGACAGTGCAGCACTCCCTCAGTACTGACCCTCCGACAGTGCAGCACTCCCTCAGTACTGACCCTCTGATAGAGCGGCACTCCCTCAGTACTGACCCTCTGACAGTGCAGCACTCCCTCAGTGCTGACCCTCTGACAGAGCGGCACTCCCTCAGTACTGACTCTCCAACAGTGCAGCACACCCTCAGTACTGACCATCTGACAGTGCAGCACTCCCTCAGTACTGACCCTCTGACAGTGCAGCACTCCCTCAGTACTGACCCTCTGACAGTGCAGCACTCCCTCAGTACTGACCCTCTGACAGTGCAGCACTCCCTCAGTACTGACCCTCTGATAGAGCGGCACTCCCTCAGTACTGACCCTCTGACAGTGCAGCACTCCCTCAGTGCTGACCCTCTGACAGTGCAGCACTCCCTCAGTACTGACCCTCTGATAGTGCATCACTCCCTCAGTACTGACCCTCTGACAGTGTAGCACTCCCTGAGTACTGACCCTCTGACAGTGCAGCACTCCCTCAGTACTGACCCTCTGACAGTGCAGCACTCTCTCAGTACTGACCCTCCAACATTGCGGCACTCCCTCAGTACTGACCCTCTGACAGTGCAGCACTCCCTCAGTGCTTACCCTCTGACAGTGCAGCACACCCTCAGTACTGACCCTCTGATAGAGCGGCACTCCCTCAGTACTGACCCTCTGACAGTCCAGCACTCCCTCAGTACTGACCCTCTGACAGTGCAGCACTCCCTCAGTACTGACCCTCTGACAGTGCAGCACTCCCTCAGTACTGTCCCTCGAACATTGTGGCACTCCCTCTCAAACCTGTGGATTGAGACTTGCATCCACAGCCACCAGATTCAATGATGGTGATTTCATTGTTAGACGTCAGTCATCTCAGCTCCAGGACATCACTGCAGGAGTTCCTCAGGGTAGTGTCCTCGGCCCAACCATCTTCAGCTGTTTCATCAATGACCTTCCTTCCATCATAAGGTCAGAAGTGGGGACATTTGCTGATGATTGCACAATGTTCAGCACCATTCACAACTCCTCAGATACTGAAGCAGTCCATGTCCAAATGCAGCAAGACCTGGACAATATCCAGGCTTGAGCTGACAAGTGGCAAGTAACATTCACACCAGACAAGTGTCAGGCAATGACTATCTCCAACAAGAGAGAATCTAACCATCGCCCCTTGATGTTCACTGGCATTAACATCGCTGAATCCCCCTATATCAACATCCTGGGGGTTACCATTGACCAGAAACTGAACTGGACTAGCCATATAAATACTGTAGCTACAAGAGCAGGTCAGAGGCTAGGAATCCTGCAATGAGTAACTCACCTCCTGACTCCCCAAAGCCTGTCCACCATCTACAAGGCACAAATAAGGAGTGTGATGGAATAATCTCCACTTGCCTGGATGAGTGCAGCTCCCACAACACTCAAGAAGCTCGACACCATCCAGGACCAAGCAGCCGCTTGATTGGCACCACATCCACAAACATTCACTCCCTCCACCACCGACACACAGTAGCAGCAGTGTGTACCATCTACAAGATGCCCTGCAGGAATTCACCAAGTCTTCTTAAACAGCACCTTCCAAACCCACGACCACTACCATCTAGAAGGACAAGGGCAGCAGATAGATGGGAACATCACCACCTGGAAGTTCCCCTCCAAGTCACTCACCATCCTGACTTGGAAATATATCACCGTTCCTTCACTGTCGCTGGGTCAAAATCCTGGAACTCCCTCCCTAACAGCACTGTGGGTGTACCTACACCACATGGACTGCAGCGGTTCAAGAAGGCAGCTCACCACCACCTTCTCAAGGGCAACTAGGGATGGGCAATAAATGCTGGCTCAGCCAGCGATGCCCACATCCTGTGAATGGATACAAAATGCCCCAGGGATTCCCAGCAGATAGAAACTCACCTGGTTGATCAGTTCCTCTCTGTGATTGGCTGTGGTATTTTTGTGATGTAAACGTGTTACCATATCAACATCACTGCAGGAAGTCACAATCAGAACGTAGATTCAGTAACTTCTGTATTGTGAAGCTGCTGTCCTTGTTTTCTTCAAATGATGCCTATTCATCACCACCCTCACCCTCTAACTCTCCTAAACCACCCTCACCCTCTAACTCTCCTAAACCACCCTCACCCTCTAACTCTCCTAAACCACCCTCACCCTCTAACTCTCCTAAACCACCCTCACCCTCTAACTCTCCTAAACCACCCTCACCCTCTAACTCTCCTAAACCACCCTCACCCTCTAACTCTCCTAAACCACCCTCACCCTCTAACTCTCCTAAACCACCCTCACCCTCTAACTCTCCTAAACCACCCTCACCCTCTAACTCTCCTAAACCACCCTCACCCTCTAACTCTCCTAAACCACCCTCACCCTCTAACTCTCCTAAACCACCCTCACCCTCTCTAACTCTCCTAAACCACCCTCACCCTCTCTAACTCTCCTAAACCACCCTCACCCTCTAACTCTCCTAAACCACCCTCACCCTCTAACTCTCCTAAACCACCCTCACCCTCTAACTCTCCTAAACCACCCTCACCCTCTAACTCTCCTAAACCACCCTCACCCTCTCTAACTCTCCTAAACCACCCTCACCCTCTAACTCTCCTAAACCACCCTCACCCTCTAACTCTCCTAAACCACCCTCACCCTCTAACTCTCCTAAACCACCCTCAGCCTCTAACTCTCCTAAACCACCCTCACCCTCTAACTCTCCTAAACCACCCTCACCCTCTAACTCTCCTAAACCACCCTCACCCTCTAACTCTCCTAAACCACCCTCACCCTCTAACTCTCCTAAACCACCCTCACCCTCTCTAACTCTCCTAAACCACCCTCACCCTCTCTAACTCTCCTAAACCACCCTCACCCTCTAACTCTCCTAAACCACCCTCACCCTCTAACTCTCCTAAACCACCCTCACCCTCTAACTCTCCTAAACCACCCTCACCCTCTAACTCTCCTAAACCACCCTCACCCTCTAACTCTCCTAAACCACCCTCACCCTCTAACTCTCCTAAACCAGCCTCACCCTCTCTAACTCTCCTAAACCACCCTCACCCTCTAACTCTCCTAAACCACCCTCACCCTCTAACTCTCCTAAACCACCCTCACCCTCTCTAACTCTCCTAAACCACCCTCACCCTCTAACTCTCCTAAACCACCCTCACCCTCTAACTCTCCTAAACCACCCTCACCCTCTAACTCTCCTAAACCACCCTCACCCTCTCTAACTCTCCTAAACCACCCTCACCCTCTAACTCTCCTAAACCACCCTCACTCTCTAACTCTCCTAAACCACCCTCACCCTCTAACTCTCCTAAACCACCCTCACCCTCTAACTCTCCTAAACCACCCTCAGCCTCTAACTCTCCTAAACCACCCTCACCCTCTAACTCTCCTAAACCACCCTCACCCTCTCTAACTCTCCTAAACCACCCTCACCCTCTAACTCTCCTAAACCACCCTCACTCTCTAACTCTCCTAAACCACCCTCAGCCTCTAACTCTCCTAAACCACCCTCACCCTCTAACTCTCCTAAACCACCCTCACCCTCTAACTCTCCTAAACCACCCTCACCCTCTAACTCTCCTAAACCACCCTCACCCTCTAACTCTCCTAAACCACCCTCACCCTCTAACTCTCCTAAACCACCCTCACCCTCTAACTCTCCTAAACCACCCTCACCCTCTAACTCTCCTAAACCACCCTCACCCTCTAACTCTCCTAAACCACCCTCACCCTCTCTAACTCTCCTAAACCACCCTCACCCTCTCTAACTCTCCTAAACCACCCTCACCCTCTCTAACTCTCCTAAACCACCCTCACCCTCTAACTCTCCTAAACCACCCTCACCCTCTCTAACTCTCCTAAACCACCCTCACCCTCTAACTCTCCTAAACCACCCTCACCCTCTAACTCTCCTAAACCACCCTCACCCTCTAACTCTCCTAAACCACCCTCACCCTCTCTAACTCTCCTAAACCACCCTCACCCTCTCTAACTCTCCTAAACCACCCTCACCCTCTAACTCTCCTAAACCACCCTCACCCTCTAACTCTCCTAAACCACCCTCACCCTCTAACTCTCCTAAACCACCCTCACCCTCTCTAACTCTCCTAAACCACCCTCACCCTCTCTAACTCTTCTAAACCACCCTCAACCTCTAACTCTCCTAAACCACCCTCACCCTCTCTAACTCTCCTAAACCACCCTCACCCTCTAACTCTCCTAAACCACCCTCACCCTCTCTAACTCTCCTAAACCACCCTCACCCTCTAACTCTCCTAAACCACCCTCACCCTCTAACTCTCCTAAACCACCCTCACCCTCTAACTCTCCTAAACCACCCTCACCCTCTAACTCTCCTAAACCACCCTCACCCTCTCTAACTCTCCTAAACCACCCTCACCCTCTAACTCTCCTAAACCACCCTCACCCTCTAACTCTCCTAAACCACCCTCACCCTCTCTAACTCTCCTAAACCACCCTCACCCTCTAACTCTCCTAAACCACCCTCACCCTCTAACTCTCCTAAACCACCCTCAGCCTCTAACTCTCCTAAACCACCCTCAGCCTCTAACTCTCCTAAACCACCCTCACCCTCTCTAACTCTCCTAAACCACCCTCACCCTCTAACTCTCCTAAACCACCCTCACCCTCTAACTCTCCTAAACCACCCTCACCCTCTAACTCTCCTAAACAACCCTCACTCTCTAACTCTCCTAAACCACCCTCACCCTCTCTAACTCTCCTAAACCACCCTCACCCTCTCTAACTCTCCTAAACCACCCTCACCCTCTAACTCTCCTAAACCACCCTCACCCTCTCTAACTCTCCTAAACCACCCTCACCCTCTAACTCTCCTAAACCACCCTCAGCCTCTAACTCTCCTAAACCACCCTCAGCCTCTAACTCTCCTAAACCACCCTCACCCTCTAACTCTCCTAAACCACCCTCACCCTCTAACTCTCCTAAACCACCCTCACCCTCTCTAACTCTCCTAAACCACCCTCACCCTCTAACTCTCCTAAACCACCCTCACTCTCTAACTCTCCTAAACCACCCTCACCCTCTAACTCTCCTAAACCACCCTCACCCTCTAACTCTCCTAAACCACCCTCACCCTCTAACTCTCCTAAACCACCCTCACTCTCTAACTCTCCTAAACCACCCTCAACCTCTAACTCTCCTAAACAACCCTCACCCTCTAACTCTCCTAAACCACCCTCACCCTCTAACTCTCCTAAACCACCCTCACCCTCTAAGTCTCCTAAACCACCCTCACCCTCTAACTCTCCTAAACCACCCTCACCCTCTAACTCTCCTAAACCACCCTCACTCTCTAACTCTCCTAAACCACCCTCAACCTCTAACTCTCCTAAACAACCCTCACTCTCTAACTCTCCTAAACCACCCTCACCCTCTCTAACTCTCCTAAACCACCCTCACCCTCTAACTCTCCTAAACAACCCTCACTCTCTAACTCTCCTAAACCACCCTCAACCTCTAACTCTCCTAAACCACCCTCACCCTCTCTAACACTCCTAAACCACCCTCACCCTCTAACTCTCCAAAACCACCCTCACTCTCTAACTCTCCTAAACCACCTTCAACCTCTAACTCTCCTAAACCACCCTCACCCTCTAACTCTCCAAAACCACCCTCACTCTCTAACTCTCCTAAACCACCCTTACCCTCTAACTCTCTTAAACCACCCTCACCCTCTAACAGAAGGGCAGTGGATGTTATATACATGGATTTCAGTAAGGCCTTTGACAAGGTCCCTCATGGCAGACTGGTACAGAGGGTAAAGTCACACGGGATCAGAGGTGAGCTGGCAGGTTGGATACAGAATTGGCTTGGTCATAGAAGACAGAGGGTAGCAGTGGAAGGTGCTTTTCTGAATGGAGAGCTGTGACTAGTGGAGTTCCACAGGGATCAGTGCTGGGACCTTTGCTGTTTGTGGTACACATAAATAATTATGGAAGATGCAATACCTGCCCCTTCACTTCCCCTCTCCTCACCGTCCAAGGGCCCAAACACTCCTTTCAAGTGAAGCAGCATTTCACTTGCATTTCCCTCAGATTAGTCTACTGCATTCGTTGCTCCCAATGTGGTCTCCTCTACATTGGAGAGACCAAACGTAAACTGGGCGACCGCTTTGCAGAACACCTGCTGTCTGTCCGCAAGAATGACCCAAACCTCCCTGTCGCTTGCCATTTTAACACTCCACCCTGCTCTCTTGCCCACATGTCTGTCCTTGGCTTGCTGCATTGTTCCAGTGAAGCCCAACGCAAACTGGAGGAACAACACCTCATCTTCCGACTAGGCACCTTACAGCCTTCCGGTCTGAATATTGAATTCAACAACTTTAGATCTTGAACTCTGTCCTCCATCCCCACCTCCTTCCTGTTTCTACCCCCTCCTTTTTGTTTTTTCCAATAATTTATATAGATCTTTCTTTTCCCACCTATTTCCATTATTTTTAAATGTATTTCCACGCATTGTTTTATCTCTACCTTTTAGCCTTTTTAGTACTCCTTCCCCCGACCCCACCGCCACTAGAGATATCTATACCTTATCTGTCCTGCTTTCTACTCTTAATTAACACATTAATTATCATCACCTTCAACACCTCTTTGTTCTTTTGTCTGTGACAGCTTTTGGTTATCTCCTCCTATCACTGGCTGCTTGTCCCAACAACCGCTCCCCCCCCCCCCAAACCAGCTTATATTTCACCCCTTTCCTATTTTTACTCAGTTCTGTTGAAAGGTCATGAGGACTTGAAACGTCAACTCTTTTCTTCTCCGCCGATGCTGCCAGACCTGCTGAGTTTTTCCAGGTAATTCTGTTTTTGTTTTTATTTTGTAACTTCTCTCACAAGTCTGTTGTGTGGCACTGTGTCAAATGCCTTTTGAAAGTCCATGTACACCACATCAACAGCATTACCCTCATCAACCTTTCCTGTCATGAATAAAAGGGTCTTAATGGTAGTGGGAAGGGCTAAAAAAAGATGCTGATGGTGACATTAAAGTCAGAAAGAAGAATGTGATAATAGCAGGACAAGGGTAAGCATTCTGGAAAGAACAACATGAACAAGTGACCAATGGCCCTGGTGGAGTGGGGGGAGGGGCGGCCGTGGTGGTGGGAAGAAAAGGAGATCAAAAATGGGAGGAAAATAGGGGGATAAGACAATGAACCCCTCTGTTACCTTCTTCACATGGTCCATCATCGACACTTCCCTCCCCTTCCTTGACCTCTGCCTCCATTTCTGGTGATAGACTGTCCACCAATATCCATTACAAACCCACCGACTCCCACAGCTACCTCGACTACAGCTCCTCACACCCCGCTTCCTGTAAGGACTCCATCCCTTCCTCTTCCTCTCAGGTTTTATTCCCCTCCTTTTCAACCCCCACTCCACCCCCCCATTTATTTTAAATCCCTTTTTCCTCCCCCATCCCTGGAAGAGACATCTGTTACTTATCCTTTCCAGAGGGCTTACCCTTGTCCTGCTATCACCACATTCTGCTTTCTTAACGTCATGCCACCATCAGCACCTTTTTATTAGCCCTTACCCCTATCATTAACACTCCCTTTGTCATTTTGTTTATGACATCTTTGTCAATCTCTCCTTTGCCCCCACCTTTCGCTGGCCTTCTACCCAGCTTCACCTGTCCAACCCCCTTAACCAGTATAAATTTCATCACATTTCTACTTCATTGTAGATCTGAAGGGTCATATGGACTCAAAATGTTAACTCTGTTTCTCTCTTCACAGACATGGTCAGAGCTATTGAGTTTTTCCAGCATTTTCAGTTTTTTGTCTCCCTGACCCTCCTCAGGCTCTCTAACGTATAATGATGCTAGAAAAAGTAGCAAGTCTGAGAATTGGAAGCACTTTATTTTTCCCCTCTTAATCAATCTCTTGGTCCTCCTTTGCTGAATTCTAGAGTATGAGAGGAAACATGCAAGGAACATAAAATCAGACTGTAAAAGCTTCTATGATGAAGGAAAAAGAAAACGATTAGTGAAGACCAATGTAGGTCCCTTACAGTCCGAAACAAGAGAATTTATAATAGAGAACAAGGAAATGGCAGAGCAATTAAACAGTTACTTTCGTTCTGTCTTCATGGAGGAAGACACAAATAACTTCCCGGAAATATGAGGGAACCAAGGGTCCAGTAAGAAGGAGGAATTGAAGGAAGTTAGTGTTATTGAAACAATAGTGCTGGAGAAATTAATGGGACTGAAAGCTGATAAATCCCCAGGGCCTGATAATCTACATCTCAGGACTAAAGGAGGTGACTGTGGAAATAGTGGATTCGTTGGTTGTCATCTTCCAAAATTCTGTAGATTCTGGAACAGACCCAGCAGATTGGAGGGGGGCAAATGTAACCCCACTGTTTAAAAAAGGAGGGAGGGAGAAAACAGGGAATTACAGACCGGTTAGCCTGACATCAGTGGTAGGGAAAATGTTAGAGTCTATTATAAAAGAGGCAAAAATGTTCTTGACCTCATCCTCACCAACCTGCCTGCCGCAGATACATCTGTCCATGACAGTATCGGTAGGAGTGACCACCGCACAGTCATTGTGGAGATGAAGTCCCGCCTTCACATTGAGGATACCCTCCATCGTGTTGTGTCACACTACCACCGTGCTGAATGGGACAGATTTCACACAGATCCAGCAACTCAAGACTGGGCATCCATGAGGTGCTGTGGGCCATCAGCAGCAGCAGAATTGTACCTGAACACAATCTGTAACCTCATGGCCCAGCATATCCCCCACTCTACCATTACCATCAAGCCAGGGGATCAACCCTGGTTCAATGAAGAGTGCAGAAGGGCATGCCAGGAGCAGCACCAGGCATACCTAAAAATGAGGTGTCAACCTGGTGAAGCTATAACACAGGATGACTTATGTGCCAAACAGCATAAGCAGCAAGTGATAGACAGAGCTAAATGATCCCACAACCAACGGATCAGATCTAAGCTCTGCAGTCCTGCCACATCCAGTCATGAATGGTGGTGGACAATTAAACATCTCACTGGAGGAGGAGGCTCCACAAATATCCCCATCCTCAATGATGGAGGAGCCCAGCACATCAGTGCAAAAGGTAAGGCTGAAGCATTTACTACAATCTTCAGCCAGAAGTGCCAATTGGATGATCCATCTCGGCCTCCTCCGGAGGTCCCCAGCATCACAGATGTCAGTCTTCAGCCAATTCGATCCACTCCACCTGATAGCAAAAATAGTTGAAGGCACTGGATAGTGCAAAGGCTATGGGCCCTGACAACATTCCGGCAATAGTACTGAAGACTTGTGCTCCAGAACTTGCCGTGCCCCTAGCCAAGCTGTTCCAGTACAGCAACAACACTGGCATCTACCCGGCTATGTGGGAAATTGCCCAGGTATGTCCTATACACAAAAAGCAGGACAAATTCAACCCGACTAATTACCGCCCATCAGTCTACTCTCCATCATCAGTAAAGTAATGGAAGGGGTCATCAACAGTGCTATCAAGCGGCACTTACTTAGCAATAACCTGCTCACTGAAGCCCAGTTTCGGTTCTGCCAGGGCCACTCAGCTCCTGACCTCATTACAGCCTTGGTTCAAACATGGACAAAAGAGCTGAACCCCTGAGGTGAGGTGTGAGTGACTGTCCTTGACATCAAGGCAGCATTTGACCGAGTGTGGCATCAAGGAGCCCGAGCAAAATTGGAGTCAATGGGAATCAGGGGGAAAACTCTCCGCTGGTTGGAGTCATACCTAGCACAAAGGAAGGTGGTTGTGGTTGTTGGAGGTCAGTCATCTCAGCTCCAGGACATCACTGCAGGAGTTCCTCAGGATAGTGTCCTCGGCCCAACCATCTTCAGCTGCTTCATCAATGACCTTCCTTCCATCATAAGGTCAGAAGTGGGGATGTTCGCTGATGATTGCACAATGTTCAGCACCATTCGCAACTCCTCAGATACTGAAGCAGTCCATGTCCAAATGCAGCAAGACCTGGACAATATCCAGGCTTGGGCTGACAAGTGGCAAGTAGCATTCACACCACACAAGTGTCAGGCAATGACCATCTCCAACAAGAGAGAATCCAACCATCTCCCCTTGATGTTCAATGGCATTACCATCACTGAATCCCCTACTATCAACATCCAGGGGGTTACCATTGACCAGAAACTGAACTGGACTAGCCATATAAATACTGTGGCTACAAGAGCAGGTCAGAGGTTAGGAATCCTGTGACAAGTAACTCACCTCCTGACTCCCCAAAGCCTGTCCACCATCTACAAGGCACAAGTCAGGAGTGTGATGGAATACTCCCCACTTGTCTGGATGAGTGCAGTTTTCAGAACACTCAAGAAGCTCAACACCATCCAGGACAAAGCAGCCCCGCTTGATTGGCACCACATCCACAAACATTCACTCCCTCCACCACCGACACACAGTAGCAGCAGTGTGTGTACCATCTACAAGATGCGCTGCAGGAATTCACCAAGGCTCCTTAGACAGCATCTTCCAAACCCATGACCACTACCATCTAGAAGGACAAGGGCAGCAGATAGATGGGAACACCACCACCTGGAAGTTCCCCTCCAAGTCACTCACCATCCTGACTTGGAAATATATCGCCGTTCCTTCACTGTCACTGGGTCAAAATCCTGGAACTCCGTCCCTAACAGCACTGTGGGTGTACCTACACCACATGGACTGCAGCGGCTCAAGAAGGCAGCTCACCACCACCTTCTCAAGGGCAACTAGGGATGGGTAATAAATGCTGGCCCAGCCAGCGAAGCCCACATCCTGTGAATGATTAAAAAGAAAGATGTGATAACAGGACACTTAGAAAATATTAATGAGACTAGACAAAGTCAACATGGATTTATGAAGGGAAATCATGTTTGACAAACCTATTGGAGTTTTTTGAGACATAACTAGCAGAACAGATAAGGGAGAACCAGTGGATGTGGTGTATTTGGATTTTTAGAAAGCTTTTGATAAAGTCCCACAAAAGAGGTTAGTGTGTAAAATTAAAGCACATGGGATTGGGGTAATATATTGACATGGATTGAGAATTGGTTAGCAGACAGGAAACAGACACTAGGAATAAATGGGTGTTTTTCAGAGTGACAGGCAGTGACAAATGGGGTACCACAGGGATCAGTGTTTGGGTCCCTGCTATTCACAATATATATCAATTATTTGGATGAGGGAACCAAATGTAATATTTCCAAGTTTGCTGATGACACAAAACTAGGTGGGAATGTGAGAGATGAGGAGGATGTTAGGAGGCTTCAAGGTGATTTAGACAAGTTGAGTAAATGGGCAAATACATGGCAGATGCAGTGTAACGTGGATAAGGGTGAATTATCCAGTTTGGTAGGTAAAACAGAAAGGCAGAGTATTATTTAAATGGTGATAGATTGGGAAATGTGGATGTACAAAGGGACCTGGGTGTCCTTGTACACCAATCACTGAAAGCAAGTGTGCAGATTCAGCAAGCAGTTAAGGAGGCAAATGGTATGTTAGCCTTAATTGCGAGAGGACTTGAGTTCAGGAGCAAGGATGTCTTACTGCAGCTGTACAGGGCCTTGGAGAGACCACACCTGGAGTATTGTGTGCAGTTTTGGTCTCCTTATCTAAGAAAGGATATACTTACCATAGAGGGAGTGCAGCGAAGGTTCACCAGACTGATTCCTGGGATGGCAGGATTGTCGTATGAGGAGAGATTGGGCCGACTAGGCCTGTATTCACTGGAGTTTAGAAGAATGAGAGGGGATCTCATTGAAACATATAAAATTCTGACAGTGATGGACAGACTGGATGCAGGGATGATGTTTCCTCTGGCAGGAGGGGTCTAGAACAAAGGGTCACAAACTACCACTTGCCTTCCCACTTATTTTTGCGCCATCTGCAAACTTGGCGATAGTATATTCACTTCCCTCATCCAAGTCATTAATATATATTGTAAATAATTGTGGCCCCAGCACTGATCCAAGTGGCACTCCACTGGTTACAGGTTGTTACCCTGAAAATGACCTCCTTATCCCAACTCTCTGTCTTCTATTAGTTAGCCAGTCTTCTATCCATGCTAATATACTACCCCCAACACCATGGGCTCTTATCTTATTAAGTTGCCTTATGTGTGGTATCTTACTGAACGCCTTTTGGAAATCCAAATATATTACATCTACTGGTTCCCGTTTATCTATCCTGCTTGTTACCTCCTCAAAGAATTCTAATAAATTTGTCAGGCATGATTTCCCCTTCATGAAGCCATGCTGACTCTGCTTGATCAGATTATGTATTTCTCAATGCTCTGCTATTACATCCTTTACATAGGCTCCAGCATTTTCCCAATGACAGATGTTAAGCTAACTGGCCTATAGTTACCTGTTTCTTGTCTCCCTCCCTTTTTGAATAAGGGTGTTACATTGGCAGATTTCCAATCCTGTGGGACTTTTCCAGAATCTAAGGATTATTGGAGAGATTACTACCAGTGTATTCACTATGTCTGTAACTACTTCCTTTAATATCCTAGGATGCAACCCATCAGGTGCAGGGGACTTATCGGCTTTTAGTCCCATTAGTTTCCCTAGTACTTTTTTTCTAGTGATAGTTATTGTAGTTATTTCCTCCCCCAGTTTTGTCCCTTGATTATTTTGTTTTTTCAGAAAGCTATTAGTGTCTTCCACCATGAAGACTGATGCACAGTTTTTATTCAACTCCTCTGCCATCTCCAGCCTCGTTCTCTAAGAGATCTATGTTCACTTTGATCTCTCTTTTCCTTTTTATATATTTAAAGAAGTTCTTACTGTCCATTTTTATATTACTTGCTAGTTTACCTTCAAAGTTTATTTTCTCCCTCTTTATTAGTTTTTTGGTCATCTGTTGGTTGTTAAAACCTTCCCAATCCTTTGGCTTACCACTAATCTTCGACATGATTATATGTTTTTTCTTTCACTTTGATACTATGCTTAACTTCCTTGGTTAATCGTGGTTGGTTTATCCCTGTTCGGGGGAGAAAGTAAATGAGAATTTATAGTAAGGGAGAATTCATTATTAGCGAATGAATTACTTAAATTAGAATCTATGGCCAGGCCAGCGCAAATCAGTAAATCAACAATTAAACAGTTAAACCAGATGAACCTTATACACTCTCAAACTTTGTACACCCTCAGGGTTTGCATTCACCAGCAAGGTCCCCGGAGTAAGACTGGAGTCAGAGAATGGCAATAATATAGATTAAGTGCGCTCTTCAACAGAGAGGGGAAGGACAGATGGTCCCAGCTTAGATAGGAAGGCAGGTCTCTGCCTGGGTGTAGGTGGGGTCAGATGATGTATGTCCCTTTGTACCAGAGACTTGTCTGTTTAATGTGAACCTATATGTTGACAAGATCGGAATCTGGAGGATGTTCTTGTACGTGACCAATAATGTATAAATATGATGAACACTTGTAGTTTAGCAGAGTACTGTCTCAAGCTGCATTGAGATGGTCCTCCTTGCAATTGCTTGAATAAACGATTGTAACCTGTACCTGAGTCTCCTGTGGTCCGTTCATCAAAGACACCACAACAATTTGGCGGTGCGAGCAGGCTACTCGGATTGGATCCTCGGGGTGGCTCTGAAAAGTGGGTGAGTATATTTATTTACCACCCAGAGTTAGGCAGTAAGCCCACCCGAGAACGGTCTGGTCAAGTATCAAAGAATCAAGAGGAGGACTCAGGACAGGAGATAGGAGGCGCCAGGGGTAAGAAGTGGAGATGTGCAGGCGGGTTACAGTTTGAAACATAACCTCAGCTGAAGATGCGCAGGAAGACGAGGTCCCAGTAAAACCACACACACCTCAGATAACTAAGTTGTTAGGGCCGTGTGAACGTACCACACAGAGATATGTGGAAGATAGGAAACAAAATAGTGCTATGGAACTCAACTGGGGAATCGCGGACTCCATTACGAGGTTCATAGCGGAACAGCAGCCAAAAATAATCACTAAAATGCAGAAGGAGGGATGGAACCCGCAGGGAACCCCAGAGAACAGAAACAGTGGTGGATAGAGCAGGAAAAGGATAAGGAAAAGAAAGGGATAATGGTTATTGTCACATGGAATCCAGTTGTGTAGACGGGTTAATACTAAATTCCAGTCAATTCGAGAGAGAGAAACAAAGTCAGATCCAGGACAGATCAGAGCAGCAGCAGCCTGTAGTGATACTGATCTGTGGAGGACAGGCCTATGAGGGAGCTGAGTCTGTCCCACCTTACCCAATGGCCCCTATAGGAAAAGTAAAGTCAGGAGAGGCGAACTGAAACCCCAAGGGAGAAAGGGGGCTGGGGAATAGGGGGGGGATAAGGAGATTGAGAAAATTACAGAGAAAGTCGGGCATGAACCATTCAGCCCGGGGGAGAAGTAGGTTTTGCTTAAAGAACTGCGGAGACTTAAAACTCGGCAATAACAACCCAGATTTCTGGACCAAACTGCAGGAAATGCAAGATTTCCATGCAATGCACCTCCTTGATACCCACATACTGGTGAAGGCCCCAGGGGATATTTAGGGAAGATTACCCCTAAAGTTTAGGAGTGGAGGCTGGGTGAAACCTGGGGACATCCTGGACCGAGAGAAGGCAACGAGTTGGAGAGGGCAGTCAAGGAAGCCTTGGGGGAGGGAGAGACGAATTGGGGGTGTATAATGTACCGTGAGGCATGATGAGATTTTCCTCAAAATGTGGAAGGATGATGGGGACCCAGAAGGTCCACTACTGAATTTTCTGTAACTTGAAAAATGAATTGATCTAAGTTACAAGAGCTGCTTGTCCTGGAGAAAGCGAGAGGGAGAGAGGGAAAAGGGGGGTACTCCTAGGGGAGTTAATAAGCACCGACAGGCAGGAGCAGGGGAAATGTGAGCTTTGGTCAGTCTGATTGTCCCTATAGGTGGAGCCTTCAGGATCCCTTTATTCCCCCCACTGCTATTTGAAGTTTCATTTAGAATATCAGAATTTTAAGTCATTAAGTTAAGGATACAGGAATATAAATACATACCTCTAAATGTATGTTTGTGTGCAAGGAAGCATTTGTATGTGAGCTGTAATGTGTTTTATTCCGTATTTGTGTGTGTAGTTCAGCACTTTAGAGTTGAAAGCCCCATGTTAGATTAAAGGAAAAGTATACTCAAACATTCCAAAGTTTTGAGTATAAGGTTTGAGTTGAGATTTCTGGCAAAAAGAGTCGCAATTTGAAGGTATCATGAAGCTAGACAGGATTAGATGAACCAACCTTTGTACCACCCCCTTGCAGACTGACATCACCAGCATCACTAGCATCACCAGCATCACTAGCATCACCAGCTTCCAAGCTGATCGGGATTGATACATACGAGTTGCATTAACTCAGACCAGTTAGTATTCTAAAATTCTGAGGGGAAAAATTACCAGAAGTTCAAGGGATTCTAGGAAAACCAAAAGGCATAAACACACAGTCTAGGTGGTTCCAGTGGATAAAAAGGGGTTTCTTATGAAGAGATGAATTAAATATGAAAGGAAATCTGCATCCCAACAGCACTGTTATTTGAAGTTGAGACAAGGCTTGAGGTGTAAAGTGCAGTGTAGTTTAGAAGATTACTGTTGAATCACTAGGATGCTATCTAACATAAAGAATGTGTCGATAAACATACAGGAATTATAACTTGGATACAAATTAATACACCTAAAGAGGTAGTTTTAATTTTGATAGTGTAAATTACAGTTCTTACAAAGTTTAAAATTTGAGGTTTGGTTCCTGATAATTTCTCAAAAGGGAATTTTCATTTTAAAAGGTTTGACAACAATTGGCACGAGTTCAAATGCTGCAAGCTTTTGTATTTGTTAAGTCTGTTCCCAAAATATGAAGCTAAGCTCAAGACCTTGACAAAGTTTGGCAGAAATCCAATTTTTGGCTGAGTTAATGAATCTGGGATCATTCTAAAAGAAACGGGTCAGACACAATTTAGTGGGTTACATTTGAGACAATAAAATGTTTGAGAAGAAGATAAGGAAGCAAAACATGTCAATGTCTGATTTCTGTTTTTAAAACTGTTATGAGAATATTTTGTTTACTTTAAAGTCTCTCCAGGCAACCTGAACAAGATAAGATGATGGCTGTTGCATGTGTAAAATGGTATGAGGCTAGTAGGAGAAAGAGTTAAGGAAAGAGGACACAATATACAAACTTTTTAAGGGAAATGAATTTGATAATTTGGCCATCAACTGAGACATTGGAAACACACAGGGGGAGATAAGCAAAGATCTAGAGACAAAGATCCTTGTTGACATGGAATAGTTAATATGGTCTAAGGAGCAAGGAAACATTATAAATGATCAAGACAGTAGAGAAACTAAAATCAAGAGAATCTTAGGATGGTCAAGGTCAGGAAAAAAACTTAGAGGTAAAACTATGAGGAACCTATAGTTCAGGAATTGAAATGTAAGGAGAAATAATACTTAACAACAATTTACCACAAGATGGAGATAGGTAAAGGGAAAGCTGGAAAAAGGCTAAATAGATGTATTACTGATTATATTAATATGCCTGTGAGCTACAAAAAGTAAAACCATAGGATTAACACCTTGATAACAGACAGAGTTAAACGGTTCCCAGAGAGAACTGTCACTGGAAGTGAAGATACTGAGACATTGAAAGACAGGATAAGAAGATGAATTGTAGAGTTGTGGAGGCAGTTTAAGGAATTGAGCTCTGATGTGGGACAGCAACAGGAGACAGTAGACTGGAAGGAGTGGGGGTGCCTATCCAGATGGATTCAGATCAGGGAACTTGTTTCACAGGAAGAGGCATTAAAGAAATGTATAAATTTAAACTTAAACAGAAATTCCACATTTCCTACCAGCCACAGAGCTCGGGGATGGTGGAAAGGATGAAGCAAACTCAAAAAAAACATAATTAACAAAAGCAATTCAAGAGACAGGGAACAGGCCAATATTCTAATGCGCGTTAGGGCTACCCCAAGCAGGACCGCCGGGTTCACCCCATTTGAAATAATGACAAGGAGAGCAATGCAGTTACCCGAGGGAATCATAGTAGGAGTGGGAGATGTAGGAGCACCAAAAGGAAGGATGCGAGACTATGTGAGGGAAATAAGTCAGCAATTGCAGGAGTTAAGGAAGGAAGTCAGAGACCGACAGGTGATTAAGGATATGGAAACAGGCAAATCCAAAGAGCAACAATGGACCAAGTGGGGAATAAGGTGATGGTCAAGGTGAGCTCAGAGTGAACAGGCATGGACCATACCAGGTAATTATGACAGGTGATACATGCGCACTTGTAGATATGAGAACAGGAAGTAAATGGAGGCATTACACACAGTTAAAGATACATGACAATTGACCAAGCGGTAACCCAGAGAACGGGAGCCAATGTTAATGTCTCCACAGATCTACGATCCTGGCCGTGGGCGTATCATAACTGGCAACAAGGTCAGGGGTCATCACTGTTCATCCTGCACCTCAGGAGGAACTTTGGTACAGCGCGGACAGTGCCCAATGCGACACGCAACGGGGAATGATAACTGTAACAGTAGGAGAACAAGTACTTTCAAATTGTAGTAAGGGTTTGCTTCAGATCGGGTGTGGGAGGTCCAGGACTACCCAGCCACCTTCCACATCTACTTCCACAGTCCGAGTAGAGATAATTGAAGCCCCTCAAACAACACTGACTGACCCACCTTGTCCCACTATGCATCCAGGACCGACGAATGGTTGGTGCTGGTTAATCAGGACTTTTCTATGATGATGTACACCACAAGCTGGTACCCGTAGTCTTGAACATATCCGGAATTGTCCCACCCCAGTGGTGCTCAACCCATATTCCAGCACCATATACAGCTGGAATGGGCCAGCTGATGACTGAAGCATCTCAGTTCGACAGTGAGATACGATCAGGCTTGGGAGGGAACTGCGTTAAGCGCAGCCTGATAAACGATGCTGCTACGATATTCAATATAGGGACATCAGCGGTTAATCCAAAGCCTGGCTACCGTGCTCGAAAGTCACGCGGGGACTATCAACAAACTGATTGAAATAGGGTAAAATATAACAGACGAAGCGAGCAGAAATGATGTTTGCAGCACCTATGGATCTTGGACGTTGGAACAAGCAGATTAATGAAGGGGTAGTTCCTTTATGGGTAACTAATGAGCATTTATTTAATCTTTCATAACACAAGGGTCATGACTTGACCGGTTGCCAGCTCAGAGGTTTAACACGTGTAGATAGAATGAATGTTGAATGTATAGTAAATAATAATATGCTAATAGGCATTGTATTAGTAATACCTGTTATACCTACGTCAACACCCGGCAGGACATTATATAGAGTAGAAAATATTGGGGTTATATGAGGGGATTACTATATTAGGTATCATGTCATTCCACCATATGCAGTAGACATTGAGGAAAATATAGTTAGTACCACATTAGAAGTGTAGGAGAGAGGCCATCGCAGTAGTATGTGTACATCCGAAAAATGAGACAGAGGAATATAGGACAGAGGATATAGGAGAGAGGCCATCGCAGTAGAATGCGCACATCCGATATATGAGACACAGGAAGCGAAGTAAATTTAAAGGAGCAGCAAACTGTACAATGGAAATTATATGGGCTGCAAAAGAACTGACTCATGTTGCCTACACAGGGGATGGGAGATATTGTATCACCACGTGGCCGTAAAGAATCCAGTATGGGGATAACCAGATATGTCCCATCCATAATCATTCAGTCTGCCTACACCCACAGACACCAGCAAGGCTAGGGAAAGTGGAACTGGTTGAAACATACAAGAGAGGAACAACTACTATTCAGGTCATGGAAAGCCTTAAGGATAACTTGATCCAGTATTTGAACCAGTTCTCCTATGAAATTCTCCTATTACCAGAGTACCTAACCACGATTCAGAGTCAGGCTCAGCAGATATACAGAACTTACTATAAACTGCAGCAACAGGTTAGACCCTTAAAAGAGGATATCGAGCAAATAGGTTCCTCCACGTGGTGGTGGAACTGGGGCTCAGATGTACAAATACACCTGTGGATTCGGATTATCTCCCATGCCCTAGTTATTGATATTGATTATGAATCTAACGTACTTGGTTCATCGCACCCGGAAATCACTAAAAGGTGGAGCTGGGGGAGTTTTAACAGGTGGAGAAGGAATTTAATAAGCCTGAGGTCTGATTTGAAGGGCCAGATGATACAGATGGTCTGACAATACCTTTTACAACCCAAAGCTGGACGATGGACAGTATCAATGGGCAGCAGTGCGTAAAGGGACGGGCAGCACCACTGTCGTTGACTACCTTGGGCTAGGCCAAGGGCCAAAAGGAGAGAATGTTCGGGGAAAGAAAGTAAATGAGAATTTATAGTAAGGGAGAATTCATTATTAGGGAATGAATTACTTAAATTAGAATCTATGGCCAGGCCAGCGCAAATCAGTAAATCAACAATTAAACAGTTAAACCAGATGAACCTTATACACTCCCAAACTTTGTACACCCTCAGGGTTTGCAATCACCAGCAAGGTCCCCGGAGTAAGACTGGAGTCAGACGATGGCAATAATATAGATTAAGTGCGCTCTTCAACAGAGAGGGGAAGGACAGATGGTCCCAGCTTAGATAGGAAGGCAGGTCTCTGCCTGGGTGTAGGTGGGGTCAGATGATGCATGTACCTTTGTACCAGAGACTTGTCTGTTTAATGTGAACCTATATGTTGACAAGATCGGAATCTGGAGGATGTTCTTGTACGTGACCAATAATGTATAAATATGATGAACACTTGTAGTTTAGCAGAGTACTGTCTCAAGCTGCATTGAGATGGTCCTCCTTGCAATTGCTTGAATAAACGATTGTAACCTGTACCTGAGTCTCCTGTGGTCCGTTCATCAAAGACACCACATCAATCCCCTTCCTACAATTCATCTTCCTCACTGGGATATATCTTTGTGTAGGTCATGAGCTATTTTCTTAAGCGTCTGCCATTGTTCATCAACCATCTTTTCTGCTAAACTCCTTTTCCTGTCCACTCTAGCCAACTCTGCTCTCATTCCTTTGTAATTACCCTTATTTAAGTTTAACACAGACGTTTCCAAACTAAGTTTCTCAATCTCAAACTAAATGCTAAATTCTACCATGTTATGCTCACTGTTTCCTAGGGGATCTTTTACTCTGAGATCATTTATTAAACCTACCCCATTACACATCACCAGATCCAAGATGGCCTGATCCCTGGTTGGATCCACAATAAATTGTTCTAGGAAACTGTCCCAAATACACTCTATGAATTCTTGCTTGTGGCTACCTCTGCCAATTTGATTTTCCCAATCTACACGGAGATGAAAGTCACCCATGATTAATGTACTGCCTTTTTTACATGCCCTCATTTTCTCCTGATTTATTCTCTGTCCTGCAGTATAGCTACTGTTGGGGGACCTTTAAGCTACTCCCACCAGTGTCTTCTTCCCTCTGATATTTCTTACCTCTACCCCATATGGATTCTACATCCTCAGATCCAAAATAATTTCTTACTATCATACTTATTTCATCTTGTATTAACAAAGCTACCCCACCACCCTTTCCTTCCTGCCTTGTGCAAAGTCATGGACTCTACCGGTGTCCTAGACGATCACATGTGGAGGAAGCGCTGTCAGCTGCAGAAACTTGAGCTCCAGGTTTCAGAGCTCGAGCGGCGGCTGGAGTCACTGTGACACATCCATGAGGCTGAGAGCTAGGTGGATAGCATGTTCAGAGAGGTGGTCGCAACTCAGCTTCAGGGCCTGGAGACAGAGAGGGAAAGGGTGACTCCCAGGCATTCCAGGAGAAACAGACAGGCAGGAGTCCCCTGGGGTCCCGCTCACAAACAGCTTTTCTGTTTTGGAAGCTGGTGAGGGCACTGGTTCCTCAGAGGAGGGTAGTCAGAACCAAGTTTGTGACACCACGAGTGGCTCGGCTATACAGGAGGGGAGGAAGAAGAAAAGAGGAGCGACAGTGATCGGGGATTCACTGGTTAGGGGAGCAGACAGGTGTTTCTGTGGCCGTAGGCAAGACTCCAGGATGGTATGCTGCATCCTTGATGTAAGGTCAAGGATGTCACAGAGCAGCTGCAGGACATTCTTCTGGGGGAGGGTGAACAGCCAGAGGTCATGGTTTACATAGATATCAATGACTTAGGTAGGAAGGGGGATGTGGTCCTGCAGTCAGAACTTAGATAGAAAATGAGCAAGTAGGACCTCTAAAGTAGTAATCTCTGGATTCCTCCCAGTGCCACGTGCCAGTGAATACAGAAATGGGAGGATAAGGCAGATGAATGTGTGGCTGGAAAGATGATGCAGGACGGAGGGCTTTAGATTCCTGGGGCACTGGGACTGGCTCTGGGGAAGATGGCACCTGTACAAGCTGGACGGGTTGCACCTGAACAGAGCTGGGACTGAGTTCCTTGCGGGGCGTTGTGCTAATGCTGTTGGAGGGCTTTAAACTAACCCGGCAGGGGTGTGGGAACCAAGAGAAAATATTAGACAAGAATACCAGCGTGCACAAAATACTGGGGGGTGGGGGGGTGGTGGCAGATAGCACTAGTATAGAGAACATTAAGTTAATAGGTGAAGTTGGGGTGAGGGAGAAAGTAACAAAGTCTAAATCAGGGTTACTATGCATGTATGTGAACACACAGAGTATAGTGAATAAGATTGGGGAAATAAAGGCACAGATTGCCATGTGGAAATGTGATGTTGTGGCGATAACAGAGACCTGGCTCAAGGAAGGGCAGAACTAGGTGTTAAATATTCCCGAGTACAAGGTGTTCAGGAAAGATAGGAAAGGAGGGGAGGCTGGCCATATTGGTTAAGGAGAGCATTGCAGTGCTGGAGAAAGAGGATGGCCCAGAGGATTCAAGGACAGAATCTATTTGGCTGGAGCTAAGAAACAAAAAAGGGGCAATTACATTGTTCAATGTAGTCTACAGACTGTCAAATAGTGAGAAGGACATAGAAGAACAAATCTGCAGGGAAATGGCAGAGAGATGCAGGCATTACGTGCAGTTATAATGGGTGGCTTTAATTACCCGAATGTAGACTGGCACTGTGGTAGTGTAAAGGGCGGAGAGGGGCAAAAGTTCCTAGATTGTGTCCAGGAAAATTTTCTACAGCAATATGTGTCCAATCCAACAGGAAAAGATGCGCTGTTAGACCTGGTTCCTGGAAATGAGGTGGACCAAGTGGATCAAGTGCCTGTGGGGGGACATTTAGAGAGCGATCATTGTATCGTAAGGTTTTGGATGATGATAGAAAACGACAATGTGCAATCCAGACTCAGAATAATTAACTGGGGGAGAGGCGACTTCGATGGGGCAAGAACGGAGCGGGGCCAGATAGACTGGAATGAAAGATTGGCAGGAAAAACTGTAGCTGAGCAATGGGCTACCTTCAAAAAGAGTCAGTTAGGGCACAGTCAAGGTATATCCTATCGAAAGGGAAAGGTAGGGCAAACAAACCCAGAGCTCTCTGGATGAAAAAGGAGATAGAAATTAAGATAAAGACGAAGGGGCCATGGCTGAGGTGTTAAATGAATACTTTGCATCCGTCTGTACCAAGGAGGTAGATGCTACCCAGGCCAAGGTGATAGATGAGGAAACTCTGTCACTAAGAGGGTTCAAAATTGATAAGGAGGAAGTGTTGAATCGACTATCGGTATTTAAAGTTAACAAGACACCAGGATCGGATGAGATGCATCCAAGGATATTGGAGGAAGTGAGAGTAGAAATTGCAGGGGCACTGGCCATAATCTTTCAGTCTTCCCTAGACTCAGGGGAGGTGCCAGAGGACTGGAGAATTGCAAACATTACACCCTTGTTCAAAAAAAGGCTATAAGGATAAGCCCAGCAATTACAGGCCAGTCACTTTAACTTCAGTAGTGGGGAAAACTTCTAGAAACAATTATTCGGGATAGAATTAGTCATCACGTAGAAAAATAAAAAAAATTCTAAAATTCAAACAGAGATGGACAGACTAGATGCAGGGAGGATGGGGAGTCTAGAACCAGGGGCCACAGTCTGAGGATACAGGGTAGGTCATTTAGGACTGAGATAAGGAAAGATTTCACTCAGAGGGTGGTCAACCTGTGGAATTCTCTACCACAGAAGCTGTGGAGGCCGGGTCACTGAGTATATTCAAGAAAGAAATTGATAAATATTTGGATATTAGGGGCATCAAGGGGTATGGAGAGAAAGCGGGAATATGGCGTTGAGATAGAGGATCAGCCATGATGATACTGAATGCGGAGCAGGCTCGAAGGACCAAATGGCCTACTCCTGCTCCTAGTTTCTATATTTCTATATGTGTTGATAAAGAACAGCCACCGTGGATTTCTAAAGGGGAAAATCATGTTTAACTAACTTGCCTGGGCTTTTGAAGAGGTAACAGTAAAGGTTGATGAGGGTAATGCTGTTGATGTGGTGTACATGGATTTTCAAAAGGCATTTGATACAGTGCCACACAACAGACTTGTGAGATAAGTTATTGCTCATGGAATAAAAGGGACAGTAGCAACATGGAAACAAAATTGGCTGAAAAATAGGAAGCAGAGAGTAATGGTCAATGGATATTTTTCAGACTGGAGGAAGGTTTGTAGTGGAGTTCCCCAGGGGTCAGTGTTGGGACCCTTGCTTTTCCTGATATATATTAATGATTTAGATCTTGGTGTGCAGGGGACAATTTCAAAGTTTACAGATGATATGAAGCTTGGGAGTGTTGTAAACTGTGAGGAGGACAGTGTGGAACTTCAAAAGGACATAGACAAGTTGGTGGAGTGGGCAGATAGGTGGCAGATGAAGGTCAATGTGGAGAAGTGTGAGGTGATGCATTTTGGATGGAAGAACATGGACAGACAATATAAAATAAGGGTGACATTTTGAAGGGGGTGCAGGAGCAGGAAGAGCTGGGTGTATCGTGCATAGATCATTGAAGGTGGCAGGACAGGTGGAGAGAGCAGTTAATAAAGTATACAGTGTCCTGGGCTTTATTAATAGGGACATAGAGTATTGGAGCAATGAGGTTATGCTGAATTTACACAAGACACTGATTAGACTTCAGCTGGAGGATTGTGTACAGTTCTGGTCACCAGATTACAGGAAAGATGTGAACACATTGGAAAGATTGCAGAAGAGGCTTACAAGAATTGTGCCAGGGATGAGAAACTTCAGCTATGAGGATGGATTGGAGAGGTTGGGACTGTTCTCCTTGGAGATGTTCAAAATGATGAGGGCTGGACAGAGTAGATAGGGAGAAGCTGTTCCCACTCGTAAAAGGATCAGGAATGAGAGGGCACAGATTTGAAGTGATTTACAAAAGAATCAAATGGGACATGAGAATAACTTTTTCACACAGCAAGTGATTTGGGTCTGGAATGCACGGCCTGGAAGTGTGGTGGAGGCAGGTTCAATCGAGACATTCAAGAGAACATTAGATGATTATTTGAACAGAAACAACGTGTAAGGGTATGAGGGAAAAGGCAGGACAATGGCACTAGGTCATAATGCTCATTTGGAGAGCCAGTGCAGAGTGGGCTGAATGGTCTCCTTTGATACCGTTAAAATTCTGTGATACTATTCACTTCAACCACTCCCTTTGCGAGTGAGTTCCACATTCTCACCACTCTCTGGATAAAGAAGTTTCTCCTGAATTCCTGATTGGATTCCTTGGTGACTATCTTAAATTGATGACCTGCAGTTAGCACAGAATCATAGAATCTTCACAGTGCAGGGAGAGGCCAATCGGTCCATCGAGTGTGCACTGGCTCTCTGAGAGAGCATTCCACCTAATCCCTCACCCCTGCCTTATCCCTGTAACCTTGCACATTCTCTCTTTTCAGGTAACAATCCAATTACCTTTCAAATACCTCAATTGAACCTGCCTCCACCACCCTTTCAGGAAGTTTGTTCCAGACTCCAACCACCCTCTGGGTGAAGAAACTTTTCCTCACATCACATTTACTCCTTTTACCCATTATTGTGAATCTTTGTCCTCTAGTTCTGGTGTTCTCTTGAGTGGGAACAGTTTCTCACTAATTACCCCTTCTTTTCCCCTCATCTTGAATACCACTATCAAATCTCCTCTCAGCCTTCTTTTATCCAAGGAAAACAGTCCCAGACTCTTCAGTCTACCCTCATAGCTATAGTTCTTCACCCGGGAATCATTCTTGTGAATCTCCTCTGGACCCTCTCCAATACCTTCACATCCTTCCTCAAGTATGGTGCCCAGAGCTGGACATAGTTCTCCAGATGAGGCCTAACTAGTGTCTTATACAAGTTCAACATTCCCTCCTTACTCTTGTATTCAATGCCCCTATTAATAAAACCTAGGATACCAAGTATAAGTTATAATCTTCCCCACAAGAGGAGACATTCTGCCTGTCTCCACTGAACTAAAACCTTTCATCATTTTAAAGAACTCTATTAGTGACTCCTTCAACCCTCTTTCTCCAGGGCAGGAGAGACCCAGCCTGTCAATCCTTCCCTGATATGTAAACATTTCAGTTATTATCCTAGTAAATCTCTCTGCTTCCTCTCCAGTGCCTCTGTATCCTTTTTATAATGTGCTGACCAGAACTGCACACAATGCTCTAAGTGTGGTCTAACTAAAGTTCAATCCAGGTTTAACATCTCTTCGCTGCTTTTTAATTCTCATCCTCTAGAAAGAAAACGTTCTGCTTGGGTTTCGCTGCTTTTTCTGGCCTTGCTAACCGGTGGCATTACTTTTAGTGATTTATGTATTCGGACTCTGAGATCCCTTTGTACCGCCAGACACACACCCTCCAGGCCATAAGTGACCCGCCCTATTCTTCCCAGCAAAATGTACCAACTCACATTTACCCGTCTCCAACTGCATTTGCCAATTATTTGCCCTTTCTGAAAGTTTAATAATCTCCTTCTATCATTTTTTGCAATCCTCCCCAGCATTGACTATCCTCCCCCACCCCCATAGCCCCCATCCCCCACCCCCATCCAACCCCCCCATCCCCCATTCCCCACCCCCACCCCCATTCACCATCACCCCATCTCACCCCCCTCCCCATGCACCATCCCCCATCCGCCACCCCCATCCGCCACCCCCATCCCCCATTCCCCACCCCCACCCCCATTCACCATCCCCCTTTCTCACCCCCCACCCCATCCACCATCCCCCATCCACCACCCTGCACCCCCCATCGACCCACTCCCCCACCACCATCCAACCCCCCCATCCACCATCCCCACCCCCAACCCATCCCCAACCCCATCCCCAAATCTCATCCCCCATGCATTACCCCCCATGTCGTCCCCCACCGCATCCACCATCCCCCATCCCACACCCCCATCTCCCATCCACCATCCACCATCCGCCATCCCCCATTCCCCCATTCCCCCATTCCCTATCCACCATCCCTCACCCCCACTCCCCATCCCCCACACCCCATCGCCTACCCCTCATCCCCCACCGCCCATCCCCCATCCCACATCCCCCATCACCCAACCCCCACCCCCCCATCCCCCATCCCCCACCCCCCGATCCCCCATCCCCCACCGCCCATCCCCCATCCCACATCCCCCATCACCCAACCCCCACCCCCCCATCCCCCATCCCCCACCCCCGATCCCCCATCCCCCACCCCCCATCCCCCCATCCCCCACCCCCTGCCCCCATTCCCCATCTGATCCGTTGGTTGTGGAATCGCTTAGCTCTGTCTATCACTTGCTGCTTATGCTGTTTGACACACAAGTATCCCTGTGTTATAGCCTCACCAGGTTGACACCTCATTTTTAGGTATGCCTGGTGCTGCTCCTGACATGTCCTCCTGCACTCTTCATTGAACCAGGGTTGATCCCCTGTCTTGATGGTAATGGTAGAGTGGGGGATATGCCGGGCCATGAGGTTACAGATTGTGCTGGAGTACAATTCTGCTGCTGCTGATGGCCCACAGCGCCTCATGGATGCCCAGTCTTGAGTTGCTAGAGCTGTTTGAAATCTGTCCCATTCAGCACGGTGGTAGTGTGACACAACACGATGGAGGGTATCCTCAATGTGAAAGTGGGACTTTGTCTCCACAATGACTGTGTGGTGGTCACTCCTACTGATACTGTCATGGACAGATGTATCTGCGGCAGGCAGGTTGGTGAGGATGAGGTCAAGTAGGTTTTTCCCTCTTGTTGGTTCCCTCAGCACCTGCCGCAGACCCAGTCTAGAAGCTATGTCCTTTAGGACTCAGCCAGCTCAGTCAGTAGTGGTGCTACTGAGTCACTCTTGGTGATGGACATTGAAGTCCCCCACCCAGAGTACATTCTGTACCCTTGTCACCCTCAGTGCTTCCTCCAGGTGATGTTCAACATGGAGAAGCACTGATTCATCAGCTGAGGGAGGGCGGTACGTGGTAACCAGCAGAAGGTTTCCTTGCCCATGTTTGACCTGATGCCATGACACTTCATGGGGTCCAGAGTTGATGTTGAGGACTCCCAGGGAAACTCTCTCCTGACTGTATACCACTGTGCCCCCACCTCTGCTGGGTCTGTCCTGCCGGTGGGACAGGACATACCCAGGGATGGTGATGGTGGTGTCTGGGACATTATCTGTAAGGTATGATTCCGTGAGGATGACTATGTCAGGCTGTTGCTTGACTCATTCATAAAGATACTAATGTATATGATGTTATTGGAAATTATTTTGAATTGGATTAGTAGTAAGGTCTGTGTCTGTGGGTGTTAATGTGTGTGTCTTAATTGGTGTTATGACAAGGCAGCTGGTAAAGCCGAGCTCTTTAAAAATCCCAGAGTGAAACTTTAAACAACTGTCATAACCTATATTTTTACGTGGTTATCTATGAGATGCAGCTCTAAATTCAGGAATCAGACCACCAGTTCTCGAGAGGTTTTTAATATCAAACTACATGAGACATTCATTAATTTACACAAGTTAAATATATACACATGGCTATAAATTACTGCTATCATAACTTTTAACAAATTTCCAAACTAATCTCCATTAAGGCAACAGCAACCCAAACACCCGGCAAAACATTTTCACCTTACAAATTCAAAATGAGGTTCCTTTCACTTTGGTTCCTTTGCAGACAGTTGTAGGCTTACAGCTGCTTAGATGTTACATGCCTCTGTCCTGCACACACAAAATTGCTTTTGGTTATACCAACACATCTCATTGAATGTAAATTCTCATTGTATTCCCAGCCCCTTTGAACTCCACCTCTTCTAACAATAAAACCCCTTTCATAGCACCAATTTTATTAGTAATATAAACCTTGCTTGGTCTCTGCTAGCTAAGTGCCAGATTTCACTCTCTTTCTTGAATGATCTATTCGACAAAATACAAATGCAAGCTACTTCTCTGTTTACATCTCAAAACTAGTTCACATCAAAGCACCCAGACTAGTTGGTTTTAATCCTATTAAAACACATCCACAGACTAAACCTCTATTATAAAAAAATAATTTCCAATAATGTTATACATTAATAGCTGCATGATAATTGGAGTAAAGCCAGCAAGTTTAGGTGCTTTGACATGTGCTAGTTTTAAGATATTAAACAGTAAGGAAGTTAAGGTATAGGGTGCACTTGCATTTAGCTGAATAAACCATTCAAAGACTGGGGGTGAAATCTTGCACCTAGTTAGGAGACACCAAGCAATATGTTTATATTACTAATAAAATTGGAAGTATGAAAGGGGTTTTATTGTTAGAAGAGGTGAAATTCAAAGGGCCAGGTGATACAGGAGAATTTACATTCAAAGGTGTTGTGGTAATTTTGACAAACGAACCACAGGAGTCTCAGGTACAGGTCACAATTGTTTATTCAAGCAACTGCAAGGAGTGAAACACCTCAACGCAGCTTGAGATAGCACTCTGCTAAATTACAAGTATTCAGCATATTTATACATTACTGGTCACGCACGAGGACCAATTCCAATCTCATCAGAATATAGGTTTACATTAAACAGATATCTCTGGTTCCAGGTACATACATCCCCTTTCACCCAGGCAGAGCCTGCTCCCCCAATCTGAGCTGGTACCAGCTGTCCTGTCCTTTCCTTATCTGTTGAAGGGCGCACTTAATCTATCTGGTTTTTTCCTCTGTCTCCAGTCTGGCTCCCAGGGTCTTTCTGGTGATTTGCAGGCCCTAAGGATGTACAAACTCCATCTGGTAACCCTTAACTGCTAATGTACCTGATGGCACTGGCTGGCTTGGTATTAAAGTAATTCCCTTTCAATAAATTCTTACTGTAATCCCCCTAACAAAGGGAAGGCTGGGTGTATGCAGAAAATGAGTTTTGTGTGTGGGTCAGAGACATGTGAGGCCTGTGAAGCTACAGCTGTGTGAAGGAACCAAACTGAAAGGAACCTGATTTTGAATTTATAAGGTAAAATGTGCTTTGCCTGGTGTCTGTTTAAGTTAATGGGTTACTGTTGCTTTGGGGAAGATTACCTGGGAGTGATTAATTTGGGGATTTGTTTAATAGTTATGATGGTAGTAATTTGTAGACATGTGTACATACATGTTTAAATTTGTTGTTAAATTAATAAATGACTAATTTAATTTAATATATAAAAACCTCTTGAGGCTTGGTGGGTTTCTTTTCTGAAATCAGAGCTGCATCACAAACGTACCAATTGAAAATATAAGTTATGACAGCTGTTTAAAGTTTCCCTCTGGGATTTTAAATACCTCAGCCTTTACCAACTGCTGTGTCATAACACGAGTCAGTGAGACAGCTCTCCCCATTCTGGCACTAGCCCCCAGGTGTTAGTAAGGGGGACTTTGCAGGGTTGACAGGGCTGAGTTTGACATTGTCATTTCTGGTGTCCGGATTGATGCCGGGTGGTCCGTCCGGTTTCATTCCTTATTGATGTTTTTTCACAACTGAGTGTCTGGCTCGGCCATTTCAGAGTTAATCACATTGCTGTGGGTCTGGAGTCACGTGTAGGCCAGACCAGGAAAGGACAGCAGATTTCCTTCCCTAAAGGACATTAGTGACCCAGATGGGTTTTTACAACAATCGACAATGGTTTCATGGTCATCATTAGACTTTTAATTTCAGATATTAACGAGTTAACAAGTTCTATACCGGGTGTGGGTTATGAGTGTTAACGAGTTCTATACCAGGTCTGAGTTATGAGTGTTAACTAGTTCTATACCGGGTGTGGGTTATGAGTGTTAACGAGTTCTACACCGGGTGTGGGTTATGAGTGTTAATGAGTTCTATACCAGGTCTGAGTTATGAGTGTTAACTAGTTCTATACCGGGTGTGGGTTACGGGTGTTAATGAGTTCTATACCGGGTGTGGGTTATGAGTGTTAACGAGTTCTACACCGGGTGTGGGTTATGAGTGTTAACGAGTTCTATACCGGGTGTGGGTAATGGGTGTTAACGAGTTCTATACCGGGTCTGAGTTATGAGTGTTAACTAGTTCTACACCGGGTGTGGGTTATGAGTGTTAACAAGTTCTACACCGGGTGTGGGTTATGAGTGTTAACGAGTTCTACACCGGGTGTGGGTTATGAGTGTTAACGAGTTCTACACCGGGTGTGGGTTATGAGTGTTAACGAGTTCTACACCGGGTGTGGGTAATGGGTGTTAACGAGTTCTACACCGGGTGTGGGTTATGGGTGTTAACGAGTTCTACACCGGGTGTGGGTAATGGGTGTTAACGAATTCTACACCGGGTCTGAGTTATGAGTGTTAACGAGTTCTACACCAGGTGTGGGTTATGAGTGTTAACGAGTTCTACACCGGGTGTGGGTTATGAGTGTTAACGAGTTCTACACTGAGTGTGGGTAATGGGTGTAAACGAGTTCTACACCGGGTCTGAGTTATGAGTGTTAACGAGTTCTACACTAGGTGTGGGTTATGAGTGTTAACGAGTTCTGCACCGGGTGTGGGTTATGAGTGTTAACAAGTTCTACACTGAGTGTGGGTAATGGGTGTAAACGAGTTCTACACCGGGTCTGAGTTATGAGTGTTAACGAGTTCTACATCGGGTGTGGGTTATGAGTGTTAATGAGTTCTACACCGGGTGTGGGTAATGGGTGTTAACGAGTTCTACACCGGGTGTGGGTTATGAGTGTTAACGAGTTCTACACCGGGTGTGGGTTATGAGTGTTAACGAGTTCTACACCGGGTGTGGGTTATGAGTGTTAACTAGTTCTACACCGGGTGTGGGTTATGAGTGTTAACGAGTTCTGCACCGGGTCTGAGTTATGGGTGTTAACAGGGTCTATTCTGGGTGACGTCTGTTAACTGTTCTGTGCGCACACTTGTGTGTTTAGTCCGGTAAATATGTGCCGTTATATCTGAAGGGGGTTTGTTTCAGGCAGTAGTCTCCAGTGGCATTTTGCCATGTCTGGATCTTCACTCTGGAGAAGGATTTACCCTCTGGCCTCACTATCACCACACTCCGCGAGGACACTGAAGGATCTTCCTGAAAGAAATTGAATGGACGGAGGAAAAATCCAACGGCATTTCCGGGAGTACTCGTATTCGGCACATCTTCTGAATGTGGAATGTGTAAGAAACCAACTGTTACCCAGGCAACCAGGTCCTGCAATAACGAGAAAATGACCAGGGTCAGTCACCATCTGAGTCAGATGGTATTTGATTTGAAGCTAATCTTCCTGTCTCGGCTGTGCCCAGGAGCAGTTACTGTTAGGGTCCCAGACACTTGGGCTCAGGTCTGTAAAAGACTCTGGTCCTGAATGTGAGCCTGTCCTACCTGATTGGTGATATTTTCATTGTTTTGGATAAAGTTCTCGAAGCGAACGTTTGGATCCCATGGGTCATTCTGAAGAAACATATCGCTGCTGCACTCCTCCCTCTCTCGGAAACGAGTCACTGCCAACCGGTACCTGGTGACACACAGAGACGATGAGCAAATCTGGGCCACAATGGAAGACTTTCCCTCCCCATCTTCGGAGGAGTCGGTGGAGAACACACGCCGGCCCACACTGCTTGTCCTGTAGCTGGTTGTTGCTCCAACGAGCCTTTATTGGCTGGGGGCTGAACTTGCAATCCTGACTAGGGAGGAAGCCCCACCTCCGGGAGCTGCCGGCCAATCCGATGGGGAGGAAGCCCCACCTCCGGGAGCTGCCGGCCAATCCGATGGGCGAGTAGTACTCCAGCCCCTGCAGTGTCAAAAGCTACAGTGGAAAGGACTGGGATGACCAACAGCCCCCAGAGGCTAAAATCCTGGGATTCCAGGACCAGGCAACTTTTGGGGGGTCTTGGGGTGGGGTGGGGAGGGGAGGTGAGGCCCGGTAGAGGGGCGGGGGGAGTGGTGGTGGGTGGGCAGAGGGGAAGCCAGGGAGGAGGGAAGCCCATGGAGGGTGGGGGCATCATCCATGTAAAAAGGGCTCTTGATGGAGGTGCCCTCTCTCCTACTGGCCCGAGGCCTGAACCCAGTTGATTTTTGGGTTCCCCCTGACCCAGAACTCTTCCCACCCACTTGGAAAATGAGGCTGTGCAGGAAACAACTCTTAGCTGGTCAATGATTGGCCACTTAAGCCCTTCAATCGGGGCAAGGGGAGGCTGGCCAGAACCAGCGTACCAGGAGTTGGGTGGGTTGGTCGGAGCCTGGTGGGAAGGGCCTGGTCTGCCCAGAAACCCGCCAGGGAATGTCAAATTCTCCCCATGAGGTAATTTGGTCATAAGAATAGAAAAAAATATTTTTTAAAAGATGTGAAACTTTTGATGATGATGTTTAAAGAGACTTGGGTACATTTGTACAAGGAACACAGAACGTGAGCATGTAGGACCACAACTCAAATGTCATGTTGGCCTTTATTGTAAGGGGATTGGAGTATAGGTCTAAAGAAGTCTCACTCCAGATGTACAGGGTTTTGGTGAGACCACATCTGGAATCCTGTGTGCAGTTTCAGTCTCCATGTTTAAGGAAGGATAAACTTACATTGGAGGCGGTACAGCCAAGGTTCACTCGATTGGTCCCTGGGATGAGGGGGTCCTATGATGAGAGGCTGAGTAACTTGGGTCTTTTTCTCTGGAGTTTACAAGAATGAGAGGCGATTTCATTAAAACAGAGTCCCCAGTCTTCCAGTCTCCAGATTGTCGGAGACCAGTTGGATGGCAGACGGTGCACATCAGAATCCTGCCGAAGTCCTGACATTTGGAACTTTTCAGAATCCTCCCATTTATTGTGTAATCCTTTGCCTTGTTTGCCCTCCCCAAATACATCACCTCACACTTTTCCAGATTGAATTCCATTTGCCACTTTTCTGCCCCCTTGACCAGTCCATTTATATTTTCCTGCATTGTACAGTTTTCTCCCTCAGCGTCAACCACACAGACAATGGTCCATCTCATCTGCAAACTACTTAATCATACCCTCACAGGTTCAAATCCTGCCATGGCAGATGGTGGAATTTGAATTCAACAAAAATTTGGAATTAAAAGTCTAATGATGACCATGAAACCACTGTCAACTGTTGTAAAAACCCATCTGGGTCACTAATGTCCTTTAGGGAAGGAAATCCCTACATGTGACTCCAGACCCACAGCAATATGGTTGACGCATTGAACTGAATTAAGGCAACTAGGGATGGCTAATAAATGCTGGCCTGGCCAGTGACACCCACATCCCATGGACAAATTTTTAAAAATTTGAATCTTTGATATATACAAGTGACAGCCAGTACTAAGACCTGAGGAATCCCATTGGAAACAGCCTTCCAGTCATAAAAACACTTTTCCTGCCACTGGATCCAATTTGCCTCTTTCCCTTGGGTCCCATGAGCTATTAATTTTCTGACCAGTCTAACATGTGGTACTTTGTCAAAAGCCTTGTGAAAATCCATGTTGACTTCATCAAATCCTCCACCCTCAGCCATCTTGTTACCTCAAAAAATTCAATCAAGTTAGTCAGGCAGGACCTTCCTTAACATATCCTTACCGACTCGCCTTGATCAACCCCTGACTCTCTAAATAACAATTTATACTGTTTCTCTGAATTTTTTCCAATCATTTTCCCACCATTGAGGTTAGGCTGACTGGTCTATAATTACTCAGTCTATCATTTCCTCCCTTTTTAAACAACCGTACAGCATTAGCTATCCTCCAGCATGATGCCTATAGTCAGAGAGGATTGAAAATGATGGTCAGAGCCTCTGCTATTTCTTCCCTTGCTTCTCTCAGCAGCCTGGAATACATTTCATCTGGGCCTCGGGATTTATCCACTTTCAAAGGTGGTAAACCCTTTACAAATTCTTCTCTCACTATTTCGGGTCAGTTGCAATGAATAATTCACACTCTTCCTCCTGAGCTATAGACTCAGCTTCAACCTTCTCTTTTCTAGAGACAGGCCATGAGTATTCATGAATTATTTATTAAGAACTATCCCTATTTCTTGTGCCTCCACACACAAGTTATCCATTTATTCACTAATTGGTCCTATACTTCCCTTAGTCATTGTAGTATAAGGGATTAATAGTTATGCTATTGAGTTAGTGATGTGTATCATGATATAACAGTGACATCATCAGTCATGTGCTAGAGACTCTGGAGAGCAGATGGAATAGACTGTACTCAAGAAAGATGTACCTACCGAGTAACTCATGTATATAGTGTAAATAAAGCTGTGGCCTATTCCTGCTCCTAATTCGTATGTCTGTACGTTGTCCTCACTTCCCACCCCAGCAGCCTCCTCATTGAAAGGATCATCCCTCACTATTTCCTGCCATCTCCAGGGTGCTGCACATACCAGATAAATCTTCCCCTGGCCTCCCCTTTGCTCATTCCATAGGGACCTTTCACTCCGTGACACCCTGGTCCACTCCTCAATCACTCCCAACACCCCCTCCCATTCCAAATGTAAAAGCTCAGTGAAGAGTCAGCATCAACCCAAACCATTAACTCTGTTTCTCTCTCCACAGATGCTGCCTGACCTGCTGAGTATTTCCAGCATTTTCTGTTTTTGTTTAATATAATAATTATAAATAGTCTTTTTGTGCCTCGATGAAAGATCATTTACTGACTGGGGATTGGCTGCTGATGAATGAATAGCTGGTGGCTGGAGATTGTTTTCTGATTGGACAGTGATCTGACCTGCTCCAAGTGATGGCCTTCTCCTCCTTCCATTCCCGGGGCAGCAGACGATCAGCCTGGGAGTTGAACTGGATGCGATAGGCTCTGTGACTCTGCCACTTGTTCTTCTTCTGGGGGTTATAAAAGAGCAGGTATCGGGGTGAGGGTTTTGTGAAGGGGAAAGCAGCTGCTCGCTCTCGAACTCTTTGCACCCTCTCCAGTTTCGACTGCACAACGTAATCGCCTGGGCTCCAGGGGTTACTGATGTTTTCGAACTTCAGTCCAATTGTTTCAAAACTGTTCTCTGTTCCTATAAAAAAATAAATTTAAAAAATAAAAAGTTGCTTCACAAGGCAGAGTTCCTAATCTAACATTCCCAGCCTCTCATCTGGATAGTAAATTAAACCAAATTTCCCTCAGTCCAGTGGACAGGGTATTAAAGTAAAAGCAAAATACTGCAGATGCTGGAAATCTGAAACAAAAACAGAAAATCCTGGAAAAATTCAGCAGGTCTAACAGCCTCTGTGGAGAGTGAACGTTTTGAGTCTGTATGACTCTTCTTCAGAGTTAAAGAGAAATAAAAATGTGATGAAAATTATACTGTTTAAGGGGGGTGGGGCGGGTGTAGCTGGATAGAAGGTCAGTGATATGTGGGGGCAAAGGAGAGATTGCCAGAGATGTTATGGACAAAAGGACAAAGGGCTGTTAATGATAGTGGTACAGGCTAAAGGAGGTGCTGATGGTGGTGTTAAGGTCAGAAAACAGAATGTGGTAATAGCAGGACAAGGGTAAGCACTCTGGAAAGAACAACATGAACAAGTGACAGATGCCCTTGTGGCGGTGGGGCTGGGGGGAGGGGACGTAGGTGGGGAAAAAATCGAAAATAGGATGAAAGGTGGAGATAAAACAATGAATAAAAATCAAAGTAAATAAAAATAAAAATTTAAAATGCGGATGAATATTGAAAAAAGGGGATAAAAAAGGGGGTGGGGATGGAGGAGAGAGTTCATGACCTAAAGTTGTTGAATTCAATATTCAGTCCGGAAGGCTGTAAGGTGCCTAGTCGGAAGATGAGGTGTTGTTCCTCCAGTTTGTGTTGGGCTTCACTGGAACAATGCAGCAAGCCAAGAACAGACATGTGGGCAAGAGAGCAGGGTGGAGTGTTAAAATGGCAAGCGACAGGGAGGTTTGGGTCATTCTTGCGGACAGACCACAGGTGTTCTGCAAAGCGGTTGCCCAGTTTACGTTTGGTCTCTCCAATGTAGAGGAGACCACATTGGGAGCAATGAATGCAGTAGACTAAGTTGGGGGAAATGCAAGTGAAATGCTGCTTCACCTGAAAGGAGTGTTTGGGCCCTTGGACGGTGAGGAGAGAGGAAGTGAAGGGGCAGGTGTTACATCTTTTGCGTGGGCATGGGGTGGTGCCATAGGAGGGGGTTGAGGAGTAGGGGGTGATGGAGGAGTGGACCAGGGTGTCCCGGAGGGAGCGATCCCTACGGAATGCCGATAGGGGGGTGAAGGGAAGATGTGTTTGGTGGTGGCATCATGCTGGAGTTGGCGGAAATGGCTGAGGATGATCCTTTGAATGTGGAGGCTGGTGGGGTACCACCAGCAGCACCTCCTTTAGCCTGTACCACTACCATTAACACCCCTTTGTCCTTTTGTCCATGACATCTCTGGCAATCTCTCCTTTGCCTCCACCTATCACTGGCCCTCTATCCAGCTACACCTGCCCCATCCCCCTTAATTAGTCTAATTTTCATCACATTTTGACTTCTCTTTAGCTCTGAAGATGAGTATTACAGACTCGACATGATATTGAAAACAGCTGTGCAACTGGAAAAGGCAATAAAATCCTCATTGAAACACATCTGCTAAAGGTACAGAATGTGAATATATAATGTGGAATCTAGAGACACTCAGCCAAATTGCATGGAAAATTACTCAGATAGATCAGCTCGGTTCAGAGGACAGTAATCTCAGGATGTTGTGGGTTCAACTTGAGAGATTGTCAGAGGGTCAGTGCTGAGGGAGTGCTGCACTGTCAGAGGGTAAGTACTGAGGGAGTGCTGCACTGTCAGAGGGTCAGTACTGTGGGTGTGCTGCACTGTCAGAGGGTCAGTACTGAGGGAGTGCTGCACTGTCAGAGGGTCAGTACTGAGGGAGTGCTGCACTGTCAGAGGGTCAGTGCTGAGGGAGTGCTGCACTGTCGGAGGGTCAGTACTGAAGGAGTGCTGCACTGTCAGAGGGTCAGTGCTGAGGGAGTGCTGCACTGTTGGAGGGTCAGTACTGAGGGAGTGCCGCATTGTCAGAGGGTCAGTACTGAGGGAGTGCTGCACTGTCAGAGGGTCAGTACTGAGGGAGTGCTGCACTGTCAGAGGGTCAGTGTTGAGGGAGTGCTGCACTGTCGGAGGGTCAGTGTTGAAGGAGTGCTGCACTGTCAGAGGGTCAGTGCTGAGGGAGTGCTGCACTGTCAGAGGGTCAGTACTGATGGAGTGCTGCACTGTTGGAGGGTCAGTACTGAGGGAGTGCCGCATTGTCAGAGGGTCAGTAGTGAGGGAGTGCTGCACTGTCAGAGGGTCAGTACTGAGGGAGTGCTGCACTGTCAGAGGGTCAGTGTTGAGGGAGTGCTGCACTGTCGGAGGGTCAGTGTTGAAGGAGTGCTGCACTGTCAGAGGGTCAGTGCTGAGGGAGTGCTGCACTGTCAGAGGGTCAGTACTGATGGAGTGCTGCACTGTTGGAGGGTCAGTACTGAGGGAGTGCCGCATTGTCAGAGGGTCAGTAGTGAGGGAGTGCTGCACTGTCAGAGGGTCAGTACTGAGGGAGTGCCGCATTGTCAGAGGGTCAGTACCGAGGGAGTGCCGCACTGTCAGAGGGTCAGTACTGAGGAAGTGCTGCACTGTCAGAGGGTCAGTACTCTCCTGAGCTCCCATCCACCCCTAACCTTCTATCTTGCTCCACCTGCTCCACCCCCTCTAAAACAATATAACATCCATCCCATTCCTACTGCTCTTCAGCTCTGAAGAAGAGTCATACGGACTTGAAACGTTCACTCTGTTTCCCTCTCCGTAGATACTGCCGGACCTGCTGAGTTTCTCCAGCATTTTCTGCTTTCACTCAGATCCATCTGTACTTTTCAGTTTTTTAAAATTATTGAGCAGAATGATTCCCTGCTGGTGGGTTTGCAGGTGGTGGGGAGTGGGCGGGGGTGTGGGCGGGGGAGGGGGGGTGTGTTTGGTGTTGGGGTGAGGGACAGGGGGGTAGTAATATTCCCTAAGTGGCCTTCCTGCCACCCTCGTTGGCCTCTGGAGTTCAGGGGAGGGGACAGACAGCTGGCAGGTCACCCTGCTGGGGCTTCAGGTGTAAAGGGGCACAGAGGTTTGCCCCCATCAAGGGCTCCCTTTGCAGGAAGGAGGGAAGGGGGTAGAAAGCTGGGAGAAGGGTGGGGGATTAGTGGAAGAGTAGGGAGGTGGGAGGGAGGGAAATGGCTGAGATGAGAGGCAATGGTGGAAAAGCTAAAAAGCAGAGAATTGGCTGGGGACATGTCCAGCCTTTGCCTCCTGTGCCCAGGACTCATTCCTGTAACTGTGGATTCAGGACTTTGATAACCCACCTGCCACATCCAGGTCCACTTTATAATGGATGAGGTGTGTGTGGAGATTGCCCAGGACATAGTCATAAACTTTAGTTCCATAGTTCTCCCCCTCAGGGGTGAAGAAGGTAGAATGGATGTAACCAGTGGCATGGACCTTAACCTCGATCACCCCATTCTGGTGGAAGATAAAGTCCCAGATATAGTCATAGTTATAGACAGTGGATATGGTCCTGATCACAAGCACATGGTTCTCGAGACCTCCATAGAATTTGAAGCTGCCTTGGAAGTTGCTGCTAAAATGTCTCCTCAGAGGGACGGCAGTGGAATGTTCAAATATGCACAAAGCATTCTTGTATCGGACTGGCTGGTCTGTGTCCCTGAAATGATAGGCATCTTTGTAGGTGGCGATCTCTGGGCAATCAATCCCTTTTGCCAGTTCATAATCAAAGGTGCCCATCCCCCAAGCAGTATCGATGTATTTAGTTTGCATTGCTGCTGGACTGTGACCAGAATAGAATGCAATCGCTTCCTGAACACTAATCTCAAAGGCAATTGGCTCATCATTGAACCTAACATCGAAAAGTTGGAGCCCAGTAGAAGTTCGCATTCTATAGGCAAAGCTCCAGCCTGCGTACAGGACCGAATTCCCCTTCACCTTGTACCTCTTCCCCTGACTCTCATATTGTTTAGGCCCAGGGATGTCGGTGCGAGTTTTGAAGTGGCCTCTGGGGATATAGGTGGAGAAGACATCCTCACTGGGATGTTCAGGCAGCTTGAAGATATTCACAAGGCCCATGTTGTACTTCCTCACCAGCTCTTCCATACTGTCAAAGTACTGCCCATTGTACCAAACCTTCTCCACAGCCCAATGCCGTGGGTCCACAGATTTATGGTTCAAGAGGATCTCGAGGCCAATTGGATGGATGAAAAAGCCTTCCTTGCCTTGCTGCAGTATAAACCACGACTTCCTATCTCCTGACCTCAGACCCCTTGGTGCAACATCGGTGAAGGTCAGACAGCGGTCAGTGCAATTGTGGTACCAGAATCCACTGGTTTCCTTCAAGAATAGGGTCGCAGTCTTGGTGACCTCTTGCAGTTTCTCGTGAATGAGTGCAATCTCTACATGAGTTGTTGGTCGTGAGGTAAACTTTATGGGCCGTTTACTCCTCAATCTCGCAGGATGATAATAATTGGGTATTGGCAGTGGCCCTACAATGTATTCTGTCACATTGGGCTTTGGTCCTGCACCAAAGAAGATGATGGCCTTAGCATTGCGTCTAGGAGCACAGCTGAACCCATTGAGGAAATTGAGAATGTGTTGTTTCTTGGGAATTTGAAGCTCAATGAGGAAGATATAATTTTTGTGAAGTGTATAAGATGTTGCAACTGACAGATTGAGGTTTTTCTGGGCTAGAAGGAAGGAACTCACTGCTCGCATCTCTGCAGGGCTCAGCTCAGCGAACACTGATGCTGTGTGATGGTAATGTTCAAAGAATTGAGAATATTGACAACTAACTCCGCACAACATTAGCATGGCCAAGAAGCAGGTCCAGTGCATATTAACGTCAACTCCCATCTCTCCACCTACAAGGAATGAAATATGAAGAACTGGAATATGAACTATAACACAACAAGCACATCGTGGCTCACAGATCACAATGACTCAGCTCACCACCACTTTCTCAAGGACAATTAGGAAAGGGCATAACCCCAGTGAGAGTCAGTGTGTGTGGGACCCGTACCCCAGTGAGAGTCAGTGTGTGTGGGACCCGTACCCCAGTGAGAGTCAGTGTGTGTGGGACCCGTACCCCAGTGAGAGTCAGTGTGTGTGGGACCCGTACCCCAGTGAGAGTCAGTGTGTGTGGGACCCGTATCCCAGTGAGATACTGTGTGTGTGGAACCTGTATCCAAGTGAGAGTCAGTGTGTGTGGGACCCATACCCCAGTGAGAGTCAGTGTGTGTGGGAACCGTACCCAAGTGAGAGTCAGTGTGTGTGCGAACCGTACCCCAGTGAGAGTCAGTGTGTGTGGGACCTGTATCCAAGTGAGAGTCAGTGTGTGTGGGACCCATACCACAATGAGAGTCAGTGTGTGTGGGAACCGTACCCCAGTGAGAGTCAGTGTGTGTGGGACCCATACCAAAGTGAGAGTCAGTGTGTGTGGGAACCGTACTCCAGTGAGAGTCAGTGTGTGTGTGAACCGTACCCCAGTGAGAGACAATGTGTGTGGGACCTGTACCCCAGTGAGAGTTAGTGTGTGTAGGACACGTACCAAAGTGAGAGTCAGTGCGTGTGGGACCCGTACCCCAGTGAGAGTCAGTGTGTGTGTGACCCGTACCCCAGTGGGAGTCAGTGTGTGTGGGACCCGTACCCCAGTGAGAGTCAGTGTGTGTGGGACCAATAACCCAGTGAGAGTCAGTGCATGTGGGACCCGTACCCCAGTGAGAGTCAGTGTGATTGGGACACGTACCCCAGTGAGAGTCAGTGTGTGTGGGACCCTCACCCCAGTGAGAATCAGTGTGTGTGTGACCCGTACCCCAGTGAGAGTCAGTGTGAGTGGGACATGTACCCCAGTGAGAGTCAGTGTGTGTGGGACCCGTACCCCAATGAGAGACAGTGTGTGTGGGACCTGTATCCAAGTGAGAGACAGTGTGTGTGGGACCCATACCACAGTGAGAGTCAGTGTGTGTGGGAACCGTACTTCAGTGAGAGTCAGTGTGTGTGTGAACCGTACCCCAGTGAGAGACAGTGTGTGTGGGACCTGTACCCCAGTGAGAGTTAGTGTGTGTAGGACACGTACGAAAGTGAGAGTCAGTGTGTGTGGGACCCGTACCCCAGTGAGAGTCAGTGTGTGTGGGACCCGTACCCCAGTGAGAGTCAGTGTGTGTGGGACCCTCACCCCAGTGAGAGTCAGTGTGTGTGTGACCCGTACCCCAATGAGAGTCAGTGTGTGTGGGACCCGTATCCCAGTGAGAGACTGTGTGTGGGGGACCCGTACCCCAGTGACAGTCAGTGTGTGTGGGACCCGTACCCCAGTGAGAGTCAGTATGTGTGGGACCCGTATCCTAGTGAGAGACAGTGTGTGTGGAACCTGTATCCAAGTGAGAGTCAGTGTGTGTGGGACCCATACCACAGTGAGAGTCAGTGTGTGTGGGACCCTCACCCCAGTGAGAGTCAGTGTGTGTGTGACCCGTACCCCAATGAGAGTCAGTGTGTGTGGGACCCGTATCCCAGTGAGATACTGTGTGTGTGGAACCTGTATCCAAGTGAGAGTCAGTGTGTGTGGGACCCATACCCCAGTGAGAGTCAGTGTGTGTGGGAACCGTACCCAAGTGAGAGTCAGTGTGTGTGCGAACCGTACCCCAGTGAGAGTCAGTGTGTGTGGGACCTGTATCCAAGTGAGAGTCAGTGTGTGTGGGACCCATACCACAATGAGAGTCAGTGTGTGTGGGAACCGTACCCCAGTGAGAGTCAGTGTGTGTGGGACCCATACCAAAGTGAGAGTCAGTGTGTGTGGGAACCGTACTCCAGTGAGAGTCAGTGTGTGTGTGAACCGTACCCCAGTGAGAGACAATGTGTGTGGGACCTGTACCCCAGTGAGAGTTAGTGTGTGTAGGACACGTACCAAAGTGAGAGTCAGTGCGTGTGGGACCCGTACCCCAGTGAGAGTCAGTGTGTGTGTGACCCGTACCCCAGTGGGAGTCAGTGTGTGTGGGACCAATAACCCAGTGAGAGTCAGTGCATGTGGGACCCGTACCCCAGTGAGAGTCAGTGTGAGTGGGACACGTACCCCAGTGAGAGTCAGTGTGTGTGGGACCCTCACCCCAGTGAGAATCAGTGTGTGTGTGACCCGTACCCCAGTGAGAGTCAGTGTGAGTGGGACATGTACCCCAGTGAGAGTCAGTGTGTGTGGGACCCGTACCCCAATGAGAGACAGTGTGTGTGGGACCTGTATCCAAGTGAGAGACAGTGTGTGTGGGACCCATACCACAGTGAGAGTCAGTGTGTGTGGGAACCGTACTTCAGTGAGAGTCAGTGTGTGTGTGAACCGTACCCCAGTGAGAGACAGTGTGTGTGGGACCTGTACCCCAGTGAGAGTTAGTGTGTGTAGGACACGTACCAAAGTGAGAGTCAGTGTGTGTGGGACCCGTACCCCAGTGAGAGTCAGTGTGTGTGGGACCCGTACCCCAGTGAGAGTCAGTGTGTGTGGGACCCTCACCCCAGTGAGAGTCAGTGTGTGTGTGACCCGTACCCCAATGAGAGTCAGTGTGTGTGGGACCCGTATCCCAGTGAGAGACTGTGTGTGGGGGACCCGTACCCCAGTGACAGTCAGTGTGTGTGGGACCCGTACCCCAGTGAGAGTCAGTATGTGTGGGACCCGTATCCTAGTGAGAGTCAGTGTGTGTGGAACCTGTATCCAAGTGAGAGTCAGTGTGTGTGGGACCCATACCACAGTGAGAGACAGTGTGTGAGGAACCCGTACCCCAGTGAGAGTCAGTGTGTGTGGGACCCGTACCCCAGTGACAGTCAGTGTGTGTGGGACCCGTACCCCAGTGAGAGTCAGTGTGTGTGGGACCTGTGCCCCAGTGAGAGTCAGTGTGTGTGGGACCTGTGCCCCAGTGAGAGTCAGTGTGTCTGGGACCCGTACCCCAGTGAGAGTCAGTATGTGTGGGACCCGTATCCTAGTGAGAGTCAGTGTGTGTGGGACCCGTAGCCCAGTGAGAGTCATTGCATGTGGGACCCGTACACCAGTGAGAGTCAGTGTGTCTGGGACCAATAACCCAGTGAGAGTCAGTGTGTGTGGGACTAATAACCCGGTGACAGTCAGTGTGTGTGGGACTAATAACCCAGTGAGAGACAGTGTATGTGGGACCCGCACCCCAACGAGAGTCAGTGTGTGTGGGACCAATAACCCAGTGAGAGTCAGTGCATGTGGGACCCGTACCCCAGTGAGAGTCAATGTGTCTGGGATCAATATCCCGGTGAGAGTCAGTGTGCGTGGGACCCGTACCCTACTGAGAGTCAGTGTGTGTGGGACCAATAACCCGGTGAGAGACAGTTTGTGTGGGTCCCGTACCCCATTGAGTGTCTGTGTGTTTTGGACCAGTGCCCCAGTGAGAGGCAGTGTGTGTGGGACACGTACCCCAGTGAGAGGCAGTGTGTGTGGGACACGTACCCCAGTGTGAGTCAGTGCGTGAGGGACCCGTACCCCAGTGAGAGTCAGTGCGTGTGGGACCCGTACCCCAGTGAGAGTCAGTGTGTGTGGGACACGTACCCAGTGAGAATCAGAGTGTGTGGGACCCGTACCCCAGTGAGAGTCATTGTGTGTGTGAACCTTACCCCAGTGAGAGTCAGTGTGTGTGGGACCCGTAGCCTAGTGAGAGTCGGTGTGGGTGGGACCCGTACCCCAGTGAGAGTCAGTGTGTGTGGGACACGTACCCCAGTGAGAGTCGGTGTGTGTGGGACCCGTAGCCTAGTGAGAGTCAGTGTTTTTGGGACCCGTACCCCAGTGAGAGTCAGTGTGTGTGGGACCCATACCCCAGTGAGAGTCAGTGTGTGGGGGACCCGTAGCCCAGTGAGAGTCAGTGTGTGTGGGACACGTACCCCAGTGAGAGTCAGTTTGTGTGGGACCCGTACCCCAGTGACAGTCAGTGTGTGGGGGACCCGTAGCCCAGTGAGAGTCAGTGTGTGTGGGACACGTACCCCAGTGAGAGCCAGTTTGTGTGGGACCCGTACCTCGGTAAGTGTCAGTGTTTGTGTGACCCGTACCTCAGTGTGAGTCAGTGTGTGTGGGACCCGTACCTCAGTAAGATTCAGTGTATGTGGGATCCGTACCTCAGTAAGAGTCTGGGTATGCAGGACCTAAAAGCAAGTGAGAGCCAGTGCATGTGGGACCAGTAACCCAGTGAATGTCAGTGCGTGTGTGACCCACACACCACTGAGAGACGGTGTGTATGGGAAGCATACCCCAGTTAAGAGGGACTGTTGGTCCCATACCCCATTGTGAGTCTGTGTGTGTGCGATCCATACCCCAGTGAGAGTTAGAGAGTATGGACACGTACCCCAGTGAGAGTCTGTGTGTGAGGGACCCATACCCCAGTTAGAATCAGTGTGTGTGGGACGAGTACCCCAGTGAGAGTCACTATATGTATGACCCGTTACCCACTGGCAGAGACAGTGTGTGTTGGACCCATACACCAGTGAGAGTTAATATGTGTGGGACCCGTACCCCAGTAAGTGTCAGTGTTTGTGGGACCCATACCCCAGTGTGAGAGTCAGTATGTGTGGGACCTGTACCCCAGTGTGAGTCAGTGTGTGTGGGACCCATACCCCAGTGAGAGTCAGTGTGTGTGGGACCCGTACCCCAGTGAGAGTCAGTGTGTGTGGTCCGTACCCCAGTGAGAGTCAGTGTGTGTGGGACCCGTACCCTAGTGAGAGTCAGAGAGTATGGGACACGTACCCCAATGAGAGTCTGTGTGTGTGGGACCCATACCCCAGTTAGAATCAGTGTGTGTGGGACGAGTACCCCAGTGAGAGTCACTATATGTATGACCCGTTACCCACTGGCAGAGACAGTGTGTGTTGGACCCATACACCAGTGAGAGTTAATATGTGTGGGACCCGTACCCCAGTAAGTGTCAGTGTTTGTGGGACCCATACCCCAGTGTGAGAGTCAGTATGTGTGGGACCTGTATCCTAGTGAGAGTCAGTGTGTGGGACCCATACCACAGTGATATTCAGTGTGTGTGGGACCCATACCCAAGTAAGAGTCAGTGTGTGTGGGACCAGTACCCCAGTGAGTGTCAGTGTGTGTGGGACCCGTACCCCAGTGAGAGTCAGTGTGTGTGTGACCTGTATCCCAGTGAGAGTCAGTGTATGTGGGACCCATACCCCAGTGAGAGTCAGTGTGTGTGGGACCCGTACCCCAGTGAGAGTCAGTGTATGTGGGACCCATACCCCAGTGAGAGTCAGTGTGTGTGGGACCCGTATCCTAGTGAGAGTCAGTGTGTGTGGGACCCGTATTCTAGTGAGAGTCAGTGTGTGTGGGACCCGTATCCCAGTGAGAGTCAGTGTGTGTGGGACCAGTAACCCAGTGAGAGTCAGTGTGTGTGGGACCCGTATCCCAGTGAGAGTCAGTGTGTGTGGGACCCGTACCCCAGTGACAGTCAGTGTGTGTGGGACCATTACCCCAGTGAGAGTCAGTGTGTGTGGGTGACATACCCCAGTTAGTGTCAGTGTTTTTGCGACCTGTATTACAGTGAGAGCCAGTGTGTGTGAGACCTGTATCCCAGTGAGTGTCAGTGTGTGAGGCGACCTGTACACCACTGAGAGACGGTGTGCGTGGGACCAGTAACCCAGTGAGAGTCAGTGTGTGTGGGACATGTACCCCAGAGACAGTTTGTGTGCAACACGTACCTCAGTGAGAGTCAGTGTGTGTGGGACCCGTACACCAGTGAGAGACAGCGTGTGTGAGACCTGTACCCCAGTGAGAGCCAGTGTGTGTGGGACCCGTACACCAGTGAGTGTCAGTGTGTGTGGGACCCATACCCAAGTGAGAGGCAGTGTGTGTGGGACCCGTACCCCAGTGAGAGTCAGTGTGTGTGGGACCCGTACCCCTGTGAGAGTCAGTGTGTGTGGGACCAATAACCCGGTGAGAGTCAGTGTGTGTGGGACCCGTACCCCAGTGAGAGGCAGTGTGTGTGGGACCAATAACCCGGTGAGAGTCGGTGCGTGTGGGACCAGTAACCCAGTGAATGTCAGTGCGTGTGTGACCCATACACCACTGAGAGACGGTGTGTATGGGAAGCATACCCCAGTTAGAGAGGGACTGTTGGTCCCATACCCCATTGTGAGTCTGTGTGTGTGCGACCCATACCCCAGTGAGAGTCAGTGTGTGTGGGACACGTACCCCAGTGAGAATCAGTGTGTGTGGGACCCGTACCCCAGTGAGATGCAGTGTGTGTGTGACCCGTACCCCAGTGAGAGACAGTGTGTGTGGGTCCCGTACCCCAGTGAGAGTCAGTGTGTGTGGGACCCGTACCCCAGTGAGAATCAGTGTGTGTGGGACACGTACCCCAGTGAGAGTAAGTGTGTGTGGGACCCGTACCCCAGTGAGAGTCAGTGTGTGTGGGACCCGTACCCCAGTGAGAATCAGTGTGTGTGGGACACGTACCCCAGTGAGAGTCAGTGTGTGTGGGTCCCGTACCCCAGTGAGAGTCAGTGTGTGTGGGACCCATACCCCAGTGAGTGTCAGTGTGTGTGGGACCCGTACCCCAGTGAGAGTCAGTGTGTGTGGGACCCGTACCCCAGTGAGAGTCAGTGTGTGTGGGACCCGTACCCCAGTGAGAGTCAGTGTGTGTGGGACACGTACCCCAGTGAGATGCAGTGTGTGTGGGACCCGTACCCCAGTGAGAGTCAGTGTGTGTGGGACCCGTACCCCAGTGAGAGTCAGTGTGTGTGGGACCCGTACCCCAGTGAGAATCAGTGTGTGTGGGACCCGTACCCCAGTGAGAGTCAGTGTGTGTGGGACCCGTACCCCAGTGAGAATCAGTGTGTGTGGGACCCGTACCCCAGTGAGATGCAGTGTGTGTGTGACCCATACCCCAGTGAGAGACAGTGTGTGTGGGACCCGTAGCCCAGTGAGTGTCAGTGTGTGTGGGACCCGTACCCCAGTGAGAGTCAGTGTGTGTGGGACCCGTACCCCAGTGAGAGTCAGTGTGTGTGGGACCCATACCCTAGTGAGTTTTAGTGTGTGTGGGACACGTGACCCAGTGAGAGTCAGTCTGTATGGGACCCATAACCCAGTGCGATACAGTGTGTGTGGGACCTGTATCCCAGTGAGTGTCAGTGTGTGAGGCGACCTGTACACCACTGAGAGACGGTGTGCGTGGGACCAGTAACCCAGTGAGAGTCAGTGTGTGTGGGACATGTACCCCAGTGAGAGACAGTTTGTGTGCAACACGTACCTCAGTGAGAGTCAGTGTGTGTGGGACACGTACCCCAGTGAGAGTAAGTGTGTGTGGGACCCGTACCCCAGTGAGTTTCAGTGTGTGTGGGACACGTGACCCAGTGACAATCAGTGTGTGTGGGACCGGTACCCCAGTGAGAGTCATTTTGTGTGGGACCCGTACCACAGTAAGAGTCAGTGTGTGTGGGTCCCATACCCCAGTGAGAGTCAGTGTGTGTGGGTCCTGTGCCCCAGTGAGAGTCAGTGTGTGTCTAACCTGTACCTTAGTGAGAGTCAATGTGTGTGGGACCTGTACCCCAGTGAGAGTCAGTGTGTATGGGACCCGTAACCCAGTGAGAGTCAGTGTGTGTGGGACCCATACCCTAGTGAGTGTCAGTGTATGTGGGACCCGTAGCCCAGTGAGAGTTAGTGTGTGTGGGACACGTACCCCAGTGAGAGACAGTTTGTGTGCAACACGTACCTCAGTGAGAGTAAGTGTGTGTGGGACCCGTACCCCAGTGTGTTTCAGTATGTGTGGGACACGTGACCCAGTGAGAATCAGTGTGTGTGGGACCGGTACCCCAGTGAGAGTCAGTGTGTGTGGGACCCGTATCCCAGTGAGAGTCAGTGTGTGTGGGACCCGTACCACAGTGAGAGTCAGTGTGTGTGGGACCTGTATCCTAGTGAGAGTCAGTGTGTGTGGGACCGGTACCACAGTGAGAGTCAGTGTGTGTGGGACCCGTATCCTAGTGAGAGTCAGTGTGTGTGGTACCGGTACCACAGTGAGAGTCAGTGTGTGTGGGACCCGTATCCCAGTGAGAGTCAGTGTGTGTGGGACCGGTACCACAGTGAGAGTCAGTGTGTGTGGGACCCGTATCCTAGTGAGAGTCAGTGTGTCTGGAACCCGTACCCCAGTGGGAGTCAGTGTGTGTGTGACCCGTACCCAGTGTGAATCAGTGTGTGTGGGACCGGTACCCCAGTGAGAGTCAGTGTGTGTGGGACCCGTATCCCAGTGAGAGTCAGTGTGTGTGGGACCCATACCACAGTGAGAGTCAGTGTGTGTGGGACCCGTATCCTAGTGAGAGTCAGTGTGTGTGGGACCGGTACCACAGTGAGAGTCAGTGTTTGTGGGACCCATACCCCAGTGTGAGAGTCAGTATGTGTGGGACCTGTACCCCAGTGTGAGTCAGTGTGTGTGGGACCCATACCCCAGTGAGAGTCAGTGTGTGTGGGACCTGTACCCCAGTGAGAGTCAGTGTGTGTGGGACCCGTACCCCAGTGAGAGTCAGTGTGTGTGGTCCGTACCCCAGTGAGAGTCAGTGTGTGTGGGACCCTACCCTAGTGAGAGTCAGAGAGTATGGGACACGTACCCCAATGAGAGTCTGTGTGTGTGGGACCCATACCCCAGTTAGAATCAGTGTGTGTGGGACGAGTACCCCAGTGAGAGTCACTATATGTATGACCCGTTACCCACTGGCAGAGACAGTGTGTGTTGGACCCATACACCAGTGAGAGTTAATATGTGTGGGACCCGTACCCCAGTAAGTGTCAGTGTTTGTGGGACCTATACCCCAGTGTGAGAGTCAGTATGTGTGGGACCTGTACCCCAGTGTGAGTCAGTGTGTGTGGGACCTGTACCCCAGTGAGACTCAGTGTGTATGGGACCCGTACCCCAGTGAGAGTCAGTGTGTGTGGGACCCGTACCCCAGTGAGAGTCATTGTGTGTGTGGTCCGTACCCCAGTGAGAGCCACTGTGTGTGGGACCCGTACCCCAGAGAGAGTCAGTGTGTGTGCGAGCGGTACCACAGTGAGAGTCAGTGTGTATGGGACCCGTACGCCAGTGAGAGTCAGTGTGTGTGGGACCCATACCCCAGTGAGAGTCGGTGTGTGTGGGACCCGTATCCTAGTGAGAGTCAGTGTGTGGGACCCATACCACAGTGATATTCAGTGTGTGTGGGACCCATACCCAAGTAAGAGTCAGTGTGTGTGGGACCAGTACCCCAGTGAGTGTCAGTGTGTGTGGGACCCGTACCCCAGTGAGAGTCAGTGTGTGTGTGACCTGTATCCCAGTGAGAGTCAGTGTATGTGGGACCCATACCCCAGTGAGAGTCAGTGTGTGTGGGACCCGTACCCCAGTGAGAGTCAGTGTATGTGGGACCCATACCCCAGTGAGAGTCAGTGTGTGTGGGACCCGTATTCTAGTGAGAGTCAGTGTGTGTGGGACCCGTATCCTAGTGAGAGTCAGTGTGTGCGACCCGTATCCCAGTGAGAGTCAGTGTGTGTGGGACCAGTAACCCAGTGAGAGTCAGTGTGTGTGGGACCCGTACCCCAGTGAGAGTCAGTGTTTGTGGGATCCGTACCCCAGTGAGAGTCACTGTGTGTGGGTGACATACCCCCGTTAGTGTCAGTGTTTTTGCGACCTGTATTACAGTGAGAGCCAGTGTGTGTGAGACCTGTATCCCAGTGAGAGTCAGTGTGTGTGGGTGACATACCCCAGTTAGTGTCAGTGTTTTTGCGACCTGTATTACAGTGAGAGCCAGTGTGTGTGAGACCTGTATCCCAGTGAGTGTCAGTGTGTGAGGCGACCTGTACACCACTGAGAGACGGTGTGCGTGGGACCAGTAACCCAGTGAGAGTCAGTGTGTGTGGGACATGTACCCCAGTGAGAGACAGTTTGTGTGCAACACGTACCTCAGTGAGAGTCAGTGTGTGTGGGACCCGTACACCAGTGAGAGACAGCGTGTGTGAGACCTGTACCCCAGTGAGAGCCAGTGTGTGTGGGACCCGTACACCAGTGAGAGTCAGTGTGTGTGGGACCCATACCCAAGTGAGAGGCAGTGTGTGTGGGACCCGTACCCCAGTGAGAGTCAGTGTGTGTGGGACCCGTACCCCTGTGAGAGTCAGTGTGTGTGGGACCAATAACCCGGTGAGAGTCAGTGTGTGTGGGACCCGTACCCCAGTGAGAGGCAGTGTGTGTGGGACCAATAACCCGGTGAGAGTCGGTGCGTGTGGGACCAGTAACCCAGTGAATGTCAGTGCGTGTGTGACCCATACACCACTGAGAGACGGTGTGTATGGGAAGCATACCCCAGTTAGAGAGGGACTGTTGGTCCCATACCCCATTGTGAGTCTGTGTGTGTGCGACCCATACCCCAGTGAGAGTCAGTGTGTGTGGGACATGTACCCCAGTGAGAGTCAGTGTGTGTGGGACACGTACCCCAGTGAGAGTCAGTGTGTGTGGGACACGTACCCCAGTGAGAATCAGTGTGTGTGGGACCCGTACCCCAGTGAGATGCAGTGTGTGTGTGACCCGTACCCCAGTGAGAGACAGTGTGTGTGGGTCCCGTACCCCAGTGAGAGTCAGTGTGTGTGGGACCCGTACCCCAGTGAGAATCAGTGTGTGTGGGACACGTACCCCAGTGAGAGTCAGTGTGTGTGGGTCCCATACCCCAGTGAGAGTCAGTGTGTGTGGGACCCGTACCCCAGTGAGAATCAGTGTGTGTGGGACACGTACCCCAGTGAGAGTCAGTGTGTGTGGGTCCCGTACCCCAGTGAGAGTCAGTGTGTGTGGGACCCATACCCCAGTGAGAGTCAGTGTATGTGGGACCCATACCCCAGTGAGAGTCAGTGTGTGTGGGACCCGTATCCTAGTGAGAGTCAGTGTGTGTGGGACCCGTATTCTAGTGAGAGTCAGTGTGTGTGGGACCCGTATCCTAGTGAGAGTCAGTGTGTGCGACCCGTATCCCAGTGAGAGTCAGTGTGTGTGGGACCAGTAACCCAGTGAGAGTCAGTGTGTGTGGGACCCGTACCCCAGTGAGAGTCAGTGTTTGTGGGATCCGTACCCCAGTGAGAGTCACTGTGTGTGGGTGACATACCCCAGTTAGTGTCAGTGTTTTTGCGACCTGTATTACAGTGAGAGCCAGTGTGTGTGAGACCTGTATCCCAGTGAGAGTCAGTGTGTGTGGGTGACATACCCCAGTTAGTGTCAGTGTTTTTGCGACCTGTATTACAGTGAGAGCCAGTGTGTGTGAGACCTGTATCCCAGTGAGTGTCAGTGTGTGAGGCGACCTGTACACCACTGAGAGACGGTGTGCGTGGGACCAGTAACCCAGTGAGAGTCAGTGTGTGTGGGACATGTACCCCAGTGAGAGACAGTTTGTGTGCAACACGTACCTCAGTGAGAGTCAGTGTGTGTGGGACCCGTACACCAGTGAGAGACAGCGTGTGTGAGACCTGTACCCCAGTGAGAGCCAGTGTGTGTGGGACCCGTACACCAGTGAGAGTCAGTGTGTGTGGGACCCATACCCAAGTGAGAGGCAGTGTGTGTGGGACCCGTACCCCAGTGAGAGTCAGTGTGTGTGGGACCCGTACCCCTGTGAGAGTCAGTGTGTGTGGGACCAATAACCCGGTGAGAGTCAGTGTGTGTGGGACCCGTACCCCAGTGAGAGGCAGTGTGTGTGGGACCAATAACCCGGTGAGAGTCGGTGCGTGTGGGACCAGTAACCCAGTGAATGTCAGTGCGTGTGTGACCCATACACCACTGAGAGACGGTGTGTATGGGAAGCATACCCCAGTTAGAGAGGGACTGTTGGTCCCATACCCCATTGTGAGTCTGTGTGTGTGCGACCCATACCCCAGTGAGAGTCAGTGTGTGTGGGACACGTACCCCAGTGAGAGTCAGTGTGTGTGGGACACGTACCCCAGTGAGAGTCAGTGTGTGTGGGACACGTACCCCAGTGAGAATCAGTGTGTGTGGGACCCGTACCCCAGTGAGATGCAGTGTGTGTGTGACCCGTACCCCAGTGAGAGACAGTGTGTGTGGGTCCCGTACCCCAGTGAGAGTCAGTGTGTGTGGGACCCGTACCCCAGTGAGAATCAGTGTGTGTGGGACACGTACCCCAGTGAGAGTCAGTGTGTGTGGGTCCCATACCCCAGTGAGAGTCAGTGTGTGTGGGACCCGTACCCCAGTGAGAATCAGTGTGTGTGGGACACGTACCCCAGTGAGAGTCAGTGTGTGTGGGTCCCGTACCCCAGTGAGAGTCAGTGTGTGTGGGACCCATACCCCAGTGAGTGTCAGTGTGTGTGGGACCCGTACCCCAGTGAGAGTCAGTGTGTGTGGGACCCGTACCCCAGTGAGAGTCAGTGTGTGTGGGACCCGTACCCCAGTGAGAGTCAGTGTGTGTGGGACACGTACCCCAGTGAGATGCAGTGTGTGTGGGACCCGTACCCCAGTGAGAGTCAGTGTGTGTGGGACCCGTACCCCAGTGAGAGTCAGTGTGTGTGGGACCCGTACCCCAGTGAGAATCAGTGTGTGTGGGACCCGTACCCCAGTGAGATGCAGTGTGTGTGTGACCCATACCCCAGTGAGAGACAGTGTGTGTGGGACCCGTAGCCCAGTGAGTGTCAGTGTGTGTGGGACCCGTACCCCAGTGAGAGTCAGTGTGTGTGGGACCCGTACCCGAGTGAGAGTCAGTGTGTGTGGGAGCGGTACCACAGTAAGATTCAGTGTGTGTGGGACCTGTACACCAGTGAGAGACAGCGTGTGTGAAACCTGTACTCCAGTGAGAGTCTGTGTGTGGGACCCATACGCCAGTGAGAGTCGGTGTGTGTGTGACCCGTACCCCAGTGAGAGTCAGTGTGTGTGGGACCCGTATCCAAGTGAGAGTCAGTGTGTGTGGGACCTGTGCCCAAGTGAGAGTCAGTGTGTCTGGGAACCTTACCCCAGTGAGAGTCAGTGTGTGTGGGACCTGTATCCTAGTGAGAGTCAGAATCTGTGGGACAAGTACCCCAGTGAGAGTCAGTGTGTGTGGTACCCGTACCCCAGTGAGAGTCAGTGTGTTTGGGACCGGTACCCCAGTGAGAGTCAGTGTGTTTGGGACCGGTACCACAGTGAGAGACATTGTGTGTGGGACCCGTACCCCAGTGAGAGTCAGTGTGTGATTGTGGGAACCGTACCCCAGTGACAGTCAGTGTGTGTGTGGGACCCGTACCCCAGTGAGAGTCAGTGTGTGTGGGACCCATACCCCAGTGAGAGTCAGTGTGTGTGGGAACAATACCCCAGTGAGAGTCGGTGTGTGTGAGACCCGTACCCCAGTGAGAGTCAGTGTGTTTGGGACCGATACCCCAGTGAGAGTCAGTGTGTTTGGGACCGGTACCACAGTGAGAGACGTTGTGTGTGGGACCCGTAGCCCAGTGATAGTCAGTGTGTGTGGGAACCGTACACCAGTGAGAGTCAATGTGTGTGGGACCCGTAACCCAGTGAGAGTAAGTGTGTGTGGGACCCGTACCCCAGTGAGTTTCAGTGTGTGTGGGACACGTGACCCAGTGAGAATCAGTGTGTGTGGGACCGGTACCCCAGTGAGAGTCAGTGTGTGTGGGTCCCATACCCCAGTGAGAGTCGGTGTGTGTGAGACCCGTATCCTAGTGAGAGTCAGTGCGTGTGGGTCCTGTGCCCCAGTGAGAGTCAGTGTGTGTCTAACCTGTACCTTAGTGAGAGTCAATGTGTGTGGGACCCGTACCCCAGTGAGAGTCAGTGTGTGTGGGACCCGTAACCCAGGTGGGAGTCAGTGAGTGTGGCACCGGTACAAAACTGAGAGACGTTGTGTGTGGGAAGCATCCCGCAGTGAGAGACGGACTGTGGGACCCGTACCCCAGTGAGAGTCTGTGTGTGTGTGGGACCCGTACCCCAGTGAGAGTCTGTGTGTATGGGACCCGTACCCCAGTGAGAGACAGTGTGTATGGGACCCGTACCCCAGTGAGAGTCAGTGTGTGTGGGACCCGTACCCCAGTGAGAGTCTGTGTATATGGGACCCGTACCCCAGTGAGAGACAGTGTGTATGGGACCCGTACCCCAGTGAGAGTCAGTGTGTGTGGGACCCGTACCCCAGTGAGAGTCAGTGTGTGTGGGACCTGTACCCCAGTGAGAGTCAGTGTGTGTGGGACCTGTACCCCAGTGAGAGTCAGTGTTTTTGGGACCCCTAACCCAGTGATTGTCAGTGTATGTGGGACCCATACCCCAGTGAGAGTTAGTGTGTGTGGGACCCATACCCTAGTGAGTGTCAGTGTATGTGGGACCCGTACCCCAGTGAGAGTTAGTGTGTGTGGGACACGTACCCCAGTGAGAGACAGTTTGTGTGCAACACGTACCTCAGTGAGAGTAAGTGTGTGTGGGACCCGTACCCCAGTGTGTTTCAGTATGTGTGGGACACGTGACCCAGTGAGAGTCAGTGTGAGGGGAACCCGTACCCCAGTGAGAGTCAGTGTGTGTGGGACCCGTACCCCAGTGAGAGTCAGTGTGTGTGGGACCCGTACCCAGGTGAGAGTCAGTGTGTGTGGGACCTGTACCACAGTGAGAGTCAGTGTGTGTGGGACCCGTATCCTAGTGAGAGTCAGTGTGTGTGGGACCGGTACCACAGTGAGAGTCAGTGTGTGTGGGACCCGTATCCCAGTGAGAGTCAGTGTGTGTGGGACCCGTACCCCAGTAAGAGTCAGTGTGTGTGGGACCCGTATCCTAGTGAGAGTCAGTGTGTGTGGGCCCCGTACCCCAGTGTGTTTCACTATGTGTGGGACACGTGACCCAGTGAGAATCAGTGTGTGTGGGACCCATATCCTAGTGAGAGTCAGTGTGTGTGGGACCCGTACCCCAGTGGGAGTCAGTGTGTGTGGGACCCGTATCCTAGTGAGACTCAGTGTGTGTGGGACCCACACCCCAGTGGGAGTCAGTGTGTGTGGGACCCGTACCGCAGTGAGAGTCAGTGTGTGTGGGACCCGTATCCTAGTGAGTTTCAGTGTGTGTGGGACACGTGACCCAGTGAGAGTCATTTTGTGTGGGACCCGTACCACAGTAAGAGTCAGTGTGTGTGGGACCCATACCCCAGTGAGAGTCAGTGTGTGTGGGACCCATACCCCAGTGAGAGTCAGTGTGTGTGAGACCCGTATCCTAGTGAGAGTCAGTGTGTGTGGGGGTCCTGTGCCCCAGTGAGAGTCAGTGTGTGTGTAACCTGTACCCCAGTGAGAGTCAATGTGTGTGGGACCAGTAACCCAGTGAGAGTCAATGTGTGTGGGACCAGTAACCCAGTGAGAGTCAGTGTGTGTGGGACCCGTAACCCAGTGAGAGTCAGTGAGTGTGGGACCCGTACCCCTGTGAGAGTCAGTGAGTGTGGGTTCTGTACCCCAGTGAGAGTCAGTGTGTGTAGGACACTTACCCCAGTGAGAGACAGTTTGTGTGCAACACGTACCTCAGGGAGAGTAAGTGTGTCTGGGACCCGTAACCCAGTGAGTTTCAGTGTGTGTGGGACACGAGACCCAGTGAGAATCAGTGTGTGTGGGACCGGTACCCCAGTGAGAGTCAGTGTGTGTGGGACCCGTACCCCAGTGAGAGTCAGTGTGTGTGCGAGCGGTACCACAGTGAGAGTCAGTGTGTGTGGGACCCGTACGCCAGTGAGAGTCAGTGTGTGTGGGACCCATACCCTAGTTAGAGTCGGTGTGTGTGGGACCCGTATCCTAGTGAGAGTCAGTGTGTGGGACCCATACCACAGTGAGATTCAGTCTGTGTGGGACCCGTACCCCAGTGAGAGTCAGTGTGTGTGGGAAACGTACCTCAGTGAGAGTCAGTAAGTGTGGGACCAATGCTCCAGTGAGCAACAGTGTGTCTGGGAACCATACCCCACTGAGAGAGAGTGTGTGTGGTACCCGTACCCCAGTGAGAGTCAGAGTGTGTGGCACATGTGTCCCAGTGAGTTTCGGTGTGTGTGGGACCCGTACCCCAGTGAGAGTCAGTGTGTGTGGGACCCGTATCCCAGTGAGAGTCAGTGTGTGTGGGACCCGTACCCCAGTGAGAGTCAGTGTGTGTGGGACCCGTATCCTAGTGAGAGTCAGTGTGTGTGGGACCCGTATCCCAGTGAGAGTCAGTGTGTGTGGGACCCGTACCACAGTGAGAGTCAGTGTGTGTGGGACCCGTATCCTAGTGAGAGTCAGTGTGTCTGGAACCCGTACCCCAGTGAGAGTCAGAGAGTGTGGGTTCTGTACCCCAGTGAGAGTCAGTGTGTGTGGGACACGTACCCCAGTGAGAGACAGTTTGTGTGCAACACGTACCTCAGGGAGAGTAAGTGTGTCTGGGACCCGTACCCCAGTGAGTTTCAGTGTGTGTGTGACACGTGACCCAGTGAGAATCAGTGTGTGTGGGACCGGTACCCCAGTGAGAGTCAGTGTGTGTGGGACCCGTACCCCAGTGAGAGTCAGTGTGTGTGCGAGCGGTACCACAGTGAGAGTCAGTGTGTGTGGGACCCGTACGCCAGTGAGAGTCAGTGTGTGTGGGACCCATACCCTAGTTAGAGTCGGTGTGTGTGGGACCCGTATCCTAGTGAGAGTCAGTGTGTGGGACCCATACCACAGTGTGATTCAGTCTGTGTGGGACCCGTACCCCAGTGAGAGTCAGTGTGTGTGGGAAACGTACCTCAGTGAGAGTCAGTGTGTGTGGGACCAATGCTCCAGTGAGCAACAGTGTGTCTGGGAACCATACCCCACACACAGAGAGTGTGTGTGGTACCCGTACCCCAGTGAGAGTCAGAGTGTGTGGCACATGTATCCCAGTGAGTTTCAGTGTGTGTGGGACCTGTACCCCAGTGAGAGTCAGTGTGTGTGGGACCCGTACCCCAGTGAGAGTCAGTGTGTGTGGGACCCGTATCCCAGTGAGAGTCAGTGTGTGTGGGACCCGTACCACAGTGAGAGTCAGTGTGCGTGGGACCCGTATCCCAGTGAGAGTCAGTGTGTGTGGGACCCGTACCCCAGTGAGAGTCAGTGTGTGTGGGACCCGTATCCCAGTGAGAGTCAGTGTGTGTGGGACCCGTTTCCCAGTGAGAGTCAGTGTGTGTGGGACCCGTACCACAGTGAGAGTCAGTGTGTGTTGGACCCGTATCCTAGTGAGACACAGTGTGTCTGGAACCCGTACCCCAGTGAGAGTCAGTGAGTGTGGGTTCTGTACCCCAGTGAAAGTCAGTGTGTGTGGGACACGTACCCCAGTGAGAGACAGTTTGTGTGCAACACGTACCTCAGGGAGAGTAAGTGTGTCTGGGACCCGTACCCCAGTGAGTTTCAGTGTGTGTGGGACACGTGACCCAGTGAGAATCAGTGTGTGTGGGACCGGTACCCCAGTGAGAGTCAGTGTGTGTGGGACCCGTACCCCAGTGAGAGTCAGTGTGTGTGCGAGCGGTACCACAGTGAGAGTCAGTGTGTGTGGGACCCGTACGCCAGTGAGAGTCAGTGTGTGTGGGACCCATACCCTAGTTAGAGTCGGTGTGTGTGGGACCCGTATCCTAGTGAGAGTCAGTGTGTGGGACCCATACCACAGTGAGATTCAGTCTGTGTGGGACCCGTACCCCAGTGAGAGTCAGTGTGTGTGGGAAACGTACCTCAGTGAGAGTCAGTAAGTGTGGGACCAATGCTCCAGTGAGCAACAGTGTGTCTGGGAACCATACCCCACTCAGAGAGAGTGTGTGTGGTACCCGTACCCCAGTGAGAGTCAGAGTGTGTGGCACATGTATCCCAGTGAGTTTCAGTGTGTGTGGGACCTGTACCCCAGTGAGAGTCAGTGTGTGTGGGACCCGTACCCCAGTGAGAGTCAGTGTGTGTGGGACCCGTATCCCAGTGAGAGTCAGTGTGTGTGGGACCCGTACCACAGTGAGAGTCAGTGTGTGTGGGACCCGTATCCTAGTGAGAGTCAGTGTGTGTGGGACCCGTACCCCAGTGAGAGTCAGTGTGTGTGGGACCCGCATCCCAGTGAGAGTCAGTGTGTGTGGGAACCGTATCCTAGTGAGAGTCAGTGTGTGTGGGACCCGTATCCCAGTGAGAGTCAGTGTGTGTGGGACCCGTACCACAGTGAGAGTCAGTGTGTGTGGGACCCGTATCCTAGTGAGAGTCAGTGTGTCTGGAACCCGTACCCCAGTGAGAGTCAGTGAGTGTGGGTTCTGTACCCCAGTGAGAGTCAGTGTGTGTGGGACCCGTATCCTAGTGAGACTCAGTGTGTGTGGGACACGTACCCCAGTGAGAGTCAGTGTGTGTGGGACATGTACCCCAGTGAGAGTCAGTGTGTGTGGGACCCGTACCCCAGTGAGAGTCATTTTGTGTGGGACCCGTACCCCAGTGAGAGTCAGTGTGTGTGGGACCCGTACCCCAGTGAGAGTCAGTGTGTGTGGGACCCGTACCCCAGTGAGAGTCAGTGTGTGTGCGAGCGGTACCACAGTGAGAGTCAGTGTGTGTGGGACCCGTACGCCAGTGAGAGTCAGTGTGTGTGGGACCCATACCCTAGTTAGAGTCGGTGTGTGTGGGACCCGTATCCTCGTGAGAGTCAGTGTGTGGGACCCATACCACAGTGAGATTCAGTCTGTGTGGGACCCGTACCCCAGTGAGAGTCAGTGTGTGTGGGAAACGTACCTCAGTGAGAGTCAGTAAGTGTGGGACCAATGCTCCAGTGAGCAACAGTGTGTCTGGGAACCATACCCCACTGAGAGAGAGTGTGTGTGGTACCCGTATCCTAGTGAGTTTCAGTGTGTGTGGGACACGTGACCCAGTGAGAGTCATTTTGTGTGGGACCCGTACCACAGTAAGAGTCAGTGTGTGTGGGACCCATACCCCAGTGAGAGTCAGTGGGTGTGGGACCCATACCCCAGTGAGAGTCGGTGTGTGTGAGACCCGTATCCTAGTGAGAGTCAGTGTGTGTGGGGGTCCTGTGCCCCAGTGAGAGTCAGTGTGTGTGTAACCTGTACCCCAGTGAGAGTCAATGTGTGTGGGACCAGTAACCCAGTGAGAGTCAATGTGTGTGGGACCAGTAACCCAGTGAGAGTCAGTGTGTGTGGGACCCGTAACCCAGTGAGAGTCAGTGAGTGTGGGACCCGTACCCCAGTGAGAGTCAGTGAGTGTAGGTTCTGTACCCCAGTGAGAGTCAGTGTGTGTGGGACACTTACCCCAGTGAGAGTCAGTGTGTGTGGGACCCGTACCCCAGTAAGAGTCAGTGTGTGTGGGACCCGTATCCTAGTGAGAGTCAGTGTGTGTGGGACCCGTACCCCAGTGTGTTTCACTATGTGTGGGACACGTGACCCAGTGAGAATCAGTGTGTGTGGGACCCATATCCTAGTGAGAGTCAGTGTGTGTGGGACCCGTACCCCAGTGGGAGTCAGTGTGTGTGGGACCCGTATCCTAGTGAGACTCAGTGTGTGTGGGACCCACACCCCAGTGGGAGTCAGTGTGTGTGGGACCCGTACCGCAGTGAGAGTCAGTGTGTGTGGGACCCGTATCCTAGTGAGTTTCAGTGTGTGTGGGACACGTGACCCAGTGAGAGTCATTTTGTGTGGGACCCGTACCACAGTAAGAGTCAGTGTGTGTGGGACCCATACCCCAGTGAGAGTCAGTGGGTGTGGGACCCATACCCCAGTGAGAGTCGGTGTGTGTGAGACCCGTATCCTAGTGAGAGTCAGTGTGTGTGGGGGTCCTGTGCCCCAGTGAGAGTCAGTGTGTGTGTAACCTGTACCCCAGTGAGAGTCAATGTGTGTGGGACCAGTAACCCAGTGAGAGTCAATGTGTGTGGGACCAGTAACCCAGTGAGAGTCAGTGTGTGTGGGACCCGTAACCCAGTGAGAGTCAGTGAGTGTGGGACCCGTACCCCAGTGAGAGTCAGTGAGTGTAGGTTCTGTACCCCAGTGAGAGTCAGTGTGTGTGGGACCCGTACCCCAGTAAGAGTCAGTGTGTGTGGGACCCGTATCCTAGTGAGAGTCAGTGTGTGTGGGACCCGTACCCCAGTGTGTTTCACTATGTGTGGGACACGTGACCCAGTGAGAATCAGTGTGTGTGGGACCCATATCCTAGTGAGAGTCAGTGTGTGTGGGACCCGTACCCCAGTGGGAGTCAGTGTGTGTGGGACCCGTATCCTAGTGAGACTCAGTGTGTGTGGGACCCACACCCCAGTGGGAGTCAGTGTGTGTGGGACCCGTACCGCAGTGAGAGTCAGTGTGTGTGGGACCCGTATCCTAGTGAGTTTCAGTGTGTGTGGGACACGTGACCCAGTGAGAGTCATTTTGTGTGGGACCCGTACCACAGTAAGAGTCAGTGTGTGTGGGACCCATACCCCAGTGAGAGTCAGTGTGTGTGGGACCCATACCCCAGTGAGAGTCGGTGTGTGTGAGACCCGTATCCTAGTGAGAGTCAGTGTGTGTGGGGGTCCTGTGCCCCAGTGAGAGTCAGTGTGTGTGTAACCTGTACCCCAGTGAGAGTCAATGTGTGTGGGACCAGTAACCCAGTGAGAGTCAATGTGTGTGGGACCAGTAACCCAGTGAGAGTCAGTGTGTTTGGGACCCGTAACTCAGTGAGAGTCAGTGAGTGTGGGACCCGTACCCCAGTGAGAGTCAGTGAGTGTGGGTTCTGTACCCCAGTGAGAGTCAGTGTGTGTAGGACACTTACCCCAGTGAGAGACAATTTGTGTGCAACACGTACCTCAGGGAGAGTAAGTGTGTCTGGGACTGGTAACCCAGTGAGTTTCAGTGTGTGTGGGACACGAGACCCAGTGAGAATCAGTGTGTGTGGGACCGGTACCCCAGTGAGAGTCAGTGTGTGTGGGACCCGTACCCCAGTGAGAGTCAGTGTGTGTGCGAGCGGTACCACAGTGAGAGTCAGTGTGTGTGGGACCCGTACGCCAGTGAGAGTCAGTGTGTGTGGGACCCATACCCTAGTTAGAGTCGGTGTGTGTGGGACCCGTATCCTAGTGAGAGTCAGTGTGTGGGACCCATACCACAGTGAGATTCAGTCTGTGTGGGACCCGAACCCCAGTGAGAGTCAGTGTGTGTGGGAAACGTACCTCAGTGAGAGTCAGTAAGTGTGGGACCAATGCTCCAGTGAGCAACAGTGTGTCTGGGAACCATACCCCACTGAGAGAGAGTGTGTGTGGTACCCGTACCCCAGTGAGAGTCAGAGTGTGTGGCACATGTATCCCAGTGAGTTTCGGTGTGTGTGGGACCCGTACCCCAGTGAGAGTCAGTGTGTGTGGGACCCGTATCCCAGTGAGAGTCAGTGTGTGTGGGACCCGTACCCCAATGAGAGTCAGTGTGTGTGGGACCCGTATCCTAGTGAGAGTCAGTGTGTGTGGGACCCGTATCCCAGTGAGAGTCAGTGTGTGTGGGACCCGTACCACAGTGAGAGTCAGTGTGTGTGGGACCCGTATCCTAGTGAGAGTCAGTGTGTCTGGAACCCGTACCCCAGTGAGAGTCAGAGAGTGTGGGTTCTGTACCCCAGTGAGAGTCAGTGTGTGTGGGACACGTACCCCAGTGAGAGACAGTTTGTGTGCAACACGTACCTCAGGGAGAGTAAGTGTGTCTGGGACCCGTACCCCAGTGAGTTTCAGTGTGTGTGTGACACGTGACCCAGTGAGAATCAGTGTGTGTGGGACCGGTACCCCAGTGAGAGTCAGTGTGTGTGGGACCCGTACCCCAGTGAGAGTCAGTGTGTGTGCGAGCGGTACCACAGTGAGAGTCAGTGTGTGTGGGACCCGTACGCCAGTGAGAGTCAGTGTGTGTGGGACCCATACCCTAGTTAGAGTCGGTGTGTGTGGGACCCGTATCCTAGTGAGAGTCAGTGTGTGGGACCCATACCACAGTGTGATTCAGTCTGTGTGGGACCCGTACCCCAGTGAGAGTCAGTGTGTGTGGGAAACATACCTCAGTGAGAGTCAGTGTGTGTGGGACCAATGCTCCAGTGAGCAACAGTGTGTCTGGGAACCATACCCCACTCACAGAGAGTGTGTGTGGTACCCGTACCCCAGTGAGAGTCAGAGTGTGTGGCACATGTATCCCAGTGAGTTTCAGTGTGTGTGGGACCTGTACCCCAGTGAGAGTCAGTGTGTGTGGGACCCGTACCCCAGTGAGAGTCAGTGTCTGTGGGACCCGTATCCCAGTGAGAGTCAGTGTGTGTGGGACCCGTACCACAGTGAGAGTCAGTGTGTGTGGGACCCGTATCCTAGTGAGAGTCAGTGTGTGTGGGACCCGTACCCCAGTGAGAGTCAGTGTGTGTGGGACCCGTATCCCAGTGAGAGTCAGTGTGTGTGGGACCCGTATCCCAGTGAGAGTCAGTGTGTGTGGGACCCGTACCACAGTGAGAGTCAGTGTGTGTGGGACCCGTATCCTAGTGAGACTCAGTGTGTCTGGAACCCGTACCCCAGTGAGAGTCAGTGAGTGTGGGTTCTGTACCCCAGTGAAAGTCAGTGTGTGTGGGACACGTACCCCAGTGAGAGACAGTTTGTGTGCAACACGTACCTCAGGGAGAGTAAGTGTGTCTGGGACCCGTACCCCAGTGAGTTTCAGTGTGTGTGGGACACGTGACCCAGTGAGAATCAGTGTGTGTGGGACCGGTACCCCAGTGAGAGTCAGTGTGTGTGGGACCCGTACCCCAGTGAGAGTCAGTGTGTGTGCGAGCGGTACCACAGTGAGAGTCAGTGTGTGTGGGACCCGTACGCCAGTGAGAGTCAGTGTGTGTGGGACCCATACCCTAGTTAGAGTCGGTGTGTGTGGGACCCGTATCCTAGTGAGAGTCAGTGTGTGGGACCCATACCACAGTGAGATTCAGTCTGTGTGGGACCCGTACCCCAGTGAGAGTCAGTGTGTGTGGGAAACGTACCTCAGTGAGAGTCAGTAAGTGTGGGACCAATGCTCCAGTGAGCAACAATGTGTCTGGGAACCATACCCCACTCAGAGAGAGTGTGTGTGGTGCCCGTACCCCAGTGAGAGTCAGAGTGTGTGGCACATGTATCCCAGTGAGTTTCAGTGTGTGTGGGACCTGTACCCCAGTGAGAGTCAGTGTGTGTGGGACCCGTACCCCAGTGAGAGTCAGTGTGTGTGGGACCCGTATCCCAGTGAGAGTCAGTGTGTGTGGGACCCGTACCACAGTGAGAGTCAGTGTGTGTGGGACCCGTATCCTAGTGAGAGTCAGTGTGTGTGGGACCCGTACCCCAGTGAGAGTCAGTGTGTGTGGGACCCGTATCCCAGTGAGAGTCAATGTGTGTGGGACCCGTATCCTAGTGAGAGTCAGTGTGTGTGGGACCCGTATCCCAGTGAGAGTCAGTGTGTGTGGGACCCGCACCACAGTGAGAGTCAGTGTGTGTGGGACCCGTATCCTAGTGAGAGTCAGTGTGTCTGGAACCCGTACCCCAGTGAGAGTCAGTGAGTGTGGGTTCTGTACCCCAGTGAGAGTCAGTGTGTGTGGGACCCGTATCCTAGTGAGACTCAGTGTGTGTGGGACACGTACCCCAGTGAGAGTCAGTGTGTGTGGGACCCGTACCCCAGTGAGAGTCAGTGTGTGTGGGACCCGTATCCTAGTGAGACTCAGTGTGTGTGGGACACGTACCCCAGTGAGAGTCAGTGTGTGTGGGACCCGTACCCCAGTGAGAGTCATTTTGTGTGGGACCCGTACCCCAGTGAGAGTCAGTGTGTGTGGGACCCGTACCCCAGTGAGAGTCAGTGTGTGTGGGACCCGTACCCCAGTGAGAGTCAGTGTGTGTGCGAGCGGTACCACAGTGAGATTCAGTGTGTGTGGGACCCGTACGCCAGTGAGAGTCAGTGTGTGTGGGACCCATACCCTAGTTAGAGTCGGTGTGTGTGGGACCCGTATCCTCGTGAGAGTCAGTGTGTGGGACCCATACCACAGTGAGATTCAGTCTGTGTGGGACCCGTACCCCAGTGAGAGTCAGTGTGTGTGGGAAACGTACCTCAGTGAGAGTCAGTAAGTGTGGGACCAATGCTCCAGTGAGCAACAGTGTGTCTGGGAACCATACCCCACTGAGAGAGAGTGTGTGTGGTACCCGTATCCTAGTGAGTTTCAATGTGTGTGGGACACGTGACCCAGTGAGAGTCATTTTGTGTGGGACCCGTACCACAGTAAGAGTCAGTGTGTGTGGGACCCATACCCCAGTGAGAGTCAGTGGGTGTGGGACCCATACCCCAGTGAGAGTCGGTGTGTGTGAGACCCGTATCCTAGTGAGAGTCAGTGTGTGTGGGGGTCCTGTGCCCCAGTGAGAGTCAGTGTGTGTGTAACCTGTACCCCAGTGAGAGTCAGTGAGTGTGGGTTCTGTACCCCAGTGAGAGTCAGTGTGTGTGGGACACTTACCCCAGTGAGAGACAGTTTGTGTGCAACACGTACCTCAGGGAGAGTAAGTGTGTCTGGGACCCGTACCCCAGTGAGTTTCAGTGTGTGTGGGACACGTGACCCAGTGAGAATCAGTGTGTGTGGGACTGGTACCCCAGTGAGAGTCAGTGTGTGTAGGACCCGTACCCCAGTGAGAGTCAGTGTGTGTGCGAGCGGTACCACAGTGAGAGTCAGTGTGTGTGGGACCCGTACGCCAGTGAGAGTCAGTGTGTGTGGGACCCATACCCTAGTTAGAGTCGGTGTGTGTGGGACCCGTATCCTAGTGAGAGTCAGTGTGTGGGACCCATTCCACAGTGAGATTCAGTCTGTGTGGGACCCGTACCCCAGTGAGAGTCAGTGTGTGTGGGAAACGTACCTCAGTGAGAGTCAGTAAGTGTGGGACCAATGCTCCAGTGAGCAACAGTGTGTCTGGGAACCATACCCCACTCAGAGAGAGTGTGTGTGGTACCCGTACCCCAGTGAGAGTCAGAGTGTGTGGCACATGTATCCCAGTGAGTTTCAGTGTGTGTGGGACCTGTACCCCAGTGAGAGTCAGTGTGTGTGGGACCCGTACCCCAGTGAGAGTCAGTGTGTGTGGGACCCGTATCCCAGTGAGAGTCAGTGTGTGTGGGACCCGTACCACAGTGAGAGTCAGTGTGTGTGGGACCCGTATCCTAGTGAGAGTCAGTGTGTGTGGGACCCATATCCTAGTGAGAGTCAGTGTGTCTGGAACCCGTACCCCAGTGAGAGTCAGTGTGTGTGGGACCCGTACCCCAGTGTGTTTCAGTATGTGTGGGACACGTGACCCAGTGAGAATCAGTGTGTGTGGGACCCATATCCTAGTGAGAGTCAGTGTGTGTGGGACCCGTACCCCAGTGAGAGTCAGTGTGTGTGACCCGTACCCCAGTGAGAGTCAGTGTGTGTGGGACCTGTACCCCAGTGAGAGTCAGTGTGTGTGGGACCCGTATCCCATTGAGTGTCAGTGAGTGTGGCACCGGTACAACACTGAGAGTCAGTGTGTGTGGGACCCGTATCCTAGTGAGACTCAGTGTGTGTGGGACACGTACCCCAGTGAGAGTCAGTGTGTGTGGGACCCGTACCCCAGTGAGAGTCAGTGTGTGTGGGACCCGTATCCTAGTGAGACTCAGTGTGTGTGGGACACGTACCCCAGTGAGAGTCAGTGTGTGTGGGACCCGTACCCCAGTGAGAGTCATTTTGTGTGGGACCCGTACCCCAGTGTGAGTCAGTATGTGTGGGACCGGTACCACAGTGAGAGTCAGTGTGTGTGGGACCCGTATCCCAGTGAGAGTCAGTGTGTGTGGGACCGGTACCACAGTGAGAGTCAGTGTGTGTGGGACCCGTATCCTAGTGAGAGTCAGTGTGTGTGGAACCCGTATCCTAGTGAGAGTCAGTGTGTGTGGGACCCGTACCCCAGTGAGAGTCAGTGAGTGTGGGTTCTGTACCCCAGTGAGAGTCAGTGTGTGTGGGACCCGTACCCCAGTGAGAGTCAGTGAGTGTGGGTTCTGTACCCCAGTGAGAGTCAGTGAGTGTGGGTTCTGTACCCCAGTGAGAGTCAGTGTGTGTGGGACACGTACCCCAGTGAGAGAAGTTTGTGTGCAACACGTACCTCAGGGAGAGTAAGTGTGTCTGGGACCGGTACCCCAGTGAGAGTCAGTGTGTGTGGGACCCGTACCCCAGTGAGAGTCAGTGTGTGTGCGAGCGGTACCCCAGTGAGAGTCAGTGTGTGTGCGAGCGGTACCACAGTGAGAGTCAGTGTGTGTGGGACCCGTACGCCAGTGAGAGTCAGTGTGTGTGGGACCCATACCCTAGTTAGAGTCGGTGTGTGTGGGACCCGTATCCTCGTGAGAGTCAGTGTGTGGGACCCATACCACAGTGAGATTCAGTCTGTGTGGGACCCGTACCCCAGTGAGAGTCAGTGTGTGTGGGAAACGTACCTCAGTGAGAGTCAGTAAGTGTGGGACCAATGCTCCAGTGAGCAACAGTGTGTCTGGGAACCATACCCCACTGAGAGAGAGTGTGTGTGGTACCCGTACCCCAGTGAGAGTCAGAGTGTGTGGCACATGTATCCCAGTGAGTTTCAGTGTGTGTGGGACCTGTACCCCAGTGAGAGTCAGTGGTTGTGGGACCCATACCCCAGTGAGAGTCAGTGTGTGTGGGACCCATACCCCAGTGAGAGTCAGTGTGTGTGGGACCCATACCCCAGTGAGAGTCAGTGTGTGTGGGACCCGTACCCCAGTGAGAGTCAGTGTGTGTGGGACCCGTATCCCAGTGAGAGTCAGTGAGTGTGGGACCCGTACCTCATTGAGTGTCAGTGAGTGTGGCACCGGTGCAACACTGAGAGACGTTGTGTGTGGGAAACATCCCGCAGTGAGAGACGGACTGTGGGTCCCGTATCACAGTGAGAGTCAGTGTCTGCGGTACCCGTACCCCAGTGAGTGTCAGTGTGTATGGGACCCATACCCCAGTGAGAGTCTGTGTGTATGGGACCCGTATCCCAGTGAGAGTCAGTGTGTGTGTGACCCGTATCCCAGTGAGAGTCAGTGTGTGTGGGACCCGTAACCCAGTGAGAGTCAGTGTGTGTGTGACCTGTGCCCCAATGAGAGTCAGTGTGTGTGGGACCCATACCCTAGTGAGTGTCAGTGTATGTGGGACCCGTACCCCAGTGAGAGTCAGTGTGTGTGCGACCCGTACCCCAGTGAGAGTTAGTGTGTGAGGGACCCGTACCCCAGTGAGAGTCAGTGTGTGTGGGTTCCGTAACCCAGTGAGAGTCAGTGTGTGTGGGACACGTACCCCAGTGAGAGACAGTTTGTGTGCAACACGTACCTCAGGGAGAGTCAGTAAGTGTGGGACCAATGCTCCAGTGATCAACAGTGTGTCTGGGAACCATACCCCACTGAGAGAGATTGTGTGTGGTACCCGTACCCCAGTGAGAGTCAGAGTGTGTGGCACATGTATCCCAGTGAGTTTCAGTGTGTGTGGGTTCCGTAACCCAGTGAGAGTAAGTGTGTCTGGAACCCGTACCCCAGTGAGTTTCAGTGTGTGTGGGACACGTGACCCAGTGAGAATCAGTGTGTGTGGGACCGGTACCCCAGTGAGTGTCAGTCTGTTTGGGACCCGTACCCCAGTGAGAGTCAGTGTGTGTGTGAGCAGTACCACAGTGAGAGTCAGTGTGTGTGGGACTCATACCCCAGTTAGATTCGGTGTGTGTGGGACCCGTATCCTAGTGAGAGTCAGTGTGTGGGACCCATACCACAGTGAGATTCAGTCTGTGTGTGACCGGTACCCCAGTGAGAGTCAGTGTGTGCGGGACCGGTACCACAGTGAGAGTCATTGTGTGTGGGACCCGTACCCCAGTGAGAGTCAGTGTGTGTGGGAAATGTACCTCAGTGAGAGTCAGTAAGTGTGGGACCAATGCTCCAGTGAGCAACAGTGTGTCTGGGAACCATACCCCACTGAGAGAGAGTGTGTGTGGTACTCGTACTCCAGTGAGAGTCAGAGTGTGTGGCACATGTATCCCAATGAGTTTCAGTGTGTGTGGGACCCGTACCCCAGTGAGAGTCAGTGTGTGTGGGATCCGTACCCCAGTTAGAGTCAGTGTGTGTGGGATCCGTACCCCAGTGAGAGTCAGTGTGTGAGGGACCCGTACCCCAGTGATATCTGTGTGTGTAGGACACGTACCCTAGTGAGAGTTAGTCTGTGTTGGACCCGTATCCCAGTGAGAGTCATTGTGTGTGGGACCAGTAACCCAGTGAGGGTCAGTGTGTTTGGGACCCGTACCCTGTAAGAGTCAGATAGTGTGGGACGTGTACCCAAGTGAGAGTCAGTGTGTGTGGGACCCGTACTCCAATGAGAGTCAGTGTGTGTGGGACACGTACACCAGTGAGAGTCAGTGTGTTTGGGACCCGAACCCTAGTGAGAGTCAGTGTGTGTGGGACATGTACACCAGTGGAAGTCAGTGTGAGTGGGACACGTACCCCAGTGAGAGTCACTGTGTGTGGGACCCGTACCCCAGTGAGTGTCAGTGTGTGTGGGACCCGGAACCCCAGTGAGAATCAGTGTTTGTGGGACCCGTACCCCTGTGAGTGTCAGTGTGTGTGGGACCTGTACCTCAGTGAGAGACAGTGTGTGTGTGTGGGACCCGTACCCCAGTGAGAGTCAGTGTGTGTGGGACATGTACACCAGTGGGAGTCAGTGTCAGTTGGACACGTACCCCAGTGAGAGTCAGTGTGTGTGGGACCCGTCCCCCAGTGAGAGTCAGTGTGTGTGGGACCTGTACCCCAGTGAGAGTCAGTGTGTGTGGGACCCGTACCCCAGTGAGAGTCAGTGTGTGTGGGACCCGTACCACAGTGAGAGTCAGTGTGTGTGGGACCCGTACCCCAGTGAGAGTCAGTGTGTGTGGGACCCGTACCCCAGTGAGAGTCAGTGTGTGTGGGACTCATACCCCAGGGGCAGTCAGTGTGTGTGGGACCAGTAACCCTGTGAGTGTCAGTGTGTGTGGGACCCGTACCCCAGTGAGAGTCAGTGTGTTTGGGACCCGTACCAAGTGAGATTCAGTGGGTGTGGGACCCCTACCCCAGTGAGAAACAGTGTGTGTGGGAAACGAGCCGCAATGAGAGTCAGTGTGTGTGGGACCCGTACCCTAGTGTGATACACTGTGTGTGGGACATGTACCCCAGTGAGAGATTATGTGAGTGGGACCCCTACAGCATGGAGAATCAGTGTGTGTGGGACCCGTACCCCAGTGAGTGTCAGTGTGTGTGGGACCTGTACCCCAGTGAGAGACAGTGTGTGTGGGACCCGTACCCCAGTGAGTTTCAGTGTGTGTGGGACCCGTACCCCAGTGAGAGACAGTGTGTGTGTGTGGGACCCGTACCCCAGTGTGAGTCAGTGTGTGTGGGACCCGTACCCCAGTGTGAGTCAGTGTGTGTGGGACCTCTACCTCAGTAAGTGTCAGCGTGTGCAGGACCATTAACCAAGTGAGAGTCAGTGCGTGTGTGACCCGTAGACCACTGAGAGACGGTGTGTGTTGGAAGCATACCCCAGTGAGAGACGGACTGTTGATTCCATACCCCATTGAGAGTCTGTGTGTTTGGGACCCGTATTCCAGTGAGTGTCAATGTTTGTGGGAGCGGTACCCCAGTGAGAGTCAGTGTGTGTGGGACCCGTACACAGTTAGAGTCAGTTTGTGTGGGACCAGTAACCCAGTGAAAGTCAGTGCGTGTGTGACCCAAACACCACAGAGAGACGGTGTGTGTGGGAAGCATACCCCACTGAGAGACCGACTGTGTGTCCTGGGCCCCATTGAGAGTCTGTGTGTGTGGGACCCATACCCCAGTGAGAGACAGTGAGTGTGGGACTCGTATCCAATTGAGAGTCAGTGTTTGTGGGACAGCACCCAGTGAGAGTCATTGTGTGTGCGATCCATACACCAGTGAGTGTCCGTGTGTGTGGGATCCGTACCCCAGTGAGCGTCTGAGTGTGTGGGACCCATACCCCAGTGAGAGTCTGAGTGTGTGGGACCGGTACCCCAGTGAGAGTCAGTGTGTGTGTGGGACCGGTACCCCAGTGAGATACAGTGTGTGTGTGTGGGACCCGTACCCCAGTGAGAGTCAATGTGCGTGGGATCCTTACCCCAGTGAGAGTCAGTGTGTGTGGGACCGGTACCCCGGTGAGATTCAGTGTGTGTGGGACCCATACCCCAGTGCGAGTCAGTGTATGTGGGACCCGTACCCCAGTGAGAGTCAGTTTGTGTGTGACCCGTACCCCAGTGAGAGTCTGAGTGTGTGGGACCGGTACCCCAGTGAGATACAGTGTGTGTGTGTGGGACCGGTACCCCAGTGAGATTCAGTGTGTGTGGGACCCGTACCCCAGTAAGAGACAGTGTGTGTGTGTGAGACACGTATCCCAGTGAGAGACAGACTGTGGGTCCCGCATCCCAATGAGACTCTGTGTGTTTGGGATCCATACCACAGTGAGTGTCAGTGTGTGTGGGACCCGTACCCCAGTGAGAGTCATTGTGTGGGACCCATACCCCAGTGAGAGTCAGTGTGTGTGGGAACCATACCCCACTGAGAGACGGTGTGTGTGGGACCCGTACCCCAGTGAAAGACGGAGTGTGGGACCTGTATCCAATTCATAGTTAGTGTGTGTGCAACACGTACCCCAGTCAGAGATGGTGTGTGTTGGACCCGTTCCACCAAGAGAGTCAGTGTGTGTGGTACCCGGACCCCAGTGACAGTCAGTGTGTGTGGTTTACGTACCCCAGTGAGAGTCAGTGTGTGTGGTTCACGTACCCCAGTGCGAGACAGTGTGTGTTTGACCCGTACCCCAGTGAGAGTCAGTGTGTGTGGGACACATACCCCAGTGAGAGTCAGTGTGTGTGGGACACATACCCCAGTGATAGTCAGTGTGTGTGGTTTACGTACCCCAGTGAGAGTCAGTGTGTGTGGTTCACGTACCCCAGTGCGAGACAGTGTGTGTTTGACCCGTACCCCAGTGAGAGTCAGTGTGTGTGGGACACATACCCCAGTGAGAGTCAGTTTTTCTGGGAAACATACCCCAATAAGATTCAGTTTGTGCGGGACCAATAACCAAGTGAGAGGCAGTGTGTGTGGGACCAGTAACTCAGTGAAAGTCAGTGCGTGTGTGACCCATACATCACAGAGAGACGGTGTGTGTGGGAAACATTCTCCAGTGAGAGATGGACTGTGGGTCCTGTACCCCATTGAGAGTCTGTCTGTGTTGGACTAGTACCCCAGTGAGAGTAGGTGTGTGAGGGACTCGTACTCCATTGAGAGTCAGTTTGTGGGGGACCCGTGACCAAGTGAGAGTCAGTGTGTGTGGAGCCCGTTCTCCGGTGAGAGTCAGTGTGTGTGGGACCCGTACTCCAATGAGAGTCAGTGTGAGTGGGACCCGTACCCTGGTGAGAGTCAGTCTGTGCGGGGCCCGTACCCCAGTTAGAGACAGTGTGTGTGGGACCCGTACCCCAGTGAGAGTCAGTGTGTGTGGGACCCGTAACCCAGTGAGATTCAGTGTGTGTGGGACCCATACCCCAGTGAGAGTCATTGTTTGTGGGAAACGTGCCCCAGTGAGATTCAGTGTGTGTGTGACCCGTATCCCAGTGAGAGTCAGTGTGTGTGGGACCCGTAACCCAGTGAGAGTCAGTGTGTGCGGTACCCGTACCCCGTTGAGAGTCAGTGTGTATGGGACCCATACCCCAGTGAGAGTCTGTGTGTATGGGACCCGTATCCCAGTGAGAGTCAGTGTGTGTGTGACCCGTATCCCAGTGAGAGTCAGTGTGTGTGGGACCCGTAACCCAGTGAGAGTCAGTGTGTGTGGGACCCGTACCCCAGTGAGAGTCAGTGTGTGTGGGACCCATACCCTAGTGAGTGTCAGTGTATGTGGGACCCGTACACCAGTGAGAGTCAGTGTGTGTGGGACCCGTACCCCAGTGAGTGTCAGTGTGTGTGGGACCCGTACCCCAGTGAGAGTCAGTGTATGTGGGACCCGTACCCCAGTGAGAGTTAGTGTGTGTGTGACCTGTGCCCCAATGAGAGTCAGTGTGTGTGGGACCCATACCCTAGTGAGTGTCAGTGTATGTGGGACCCGTACCCCAGTGAGAGTCAGTGTGTGTGCGACCCGTACCCCAGTGAGAGTTAGTGTGTGAGGGACCCGTACCCCTGTGAGAGTCAGTGTGTGTGGGTTCCGTAACCCAGTGAGAGTCAGTGTGTGTGGGACACGTACCCCAGTGAGAGACAGTTTGTGTGCAACACGTACCTCAGGGAGAGTCAGTAAGTGTGGGACCAATGCTCCAGTGATCAACAGTGTGTCTGGGAACCATACCCCACTGAGAGAGATTGTGTGTGGTACCCGTACCCCAGTGAGAGTCAGAGTGTGTGGCACATGTATCCCAGTGAGTTTCAGTGTGTGTGGGTTCCGTAACCCAGTGAGAGTAAGTGTGTCTGGAACCCGTACCCCAGTGAGTTTCAGTGTGTGTGGGACACGTGACCCAGTGAGAATCAGTGTGTGTGGGACCGGTACCCCAGTGAGTGTCAGTCTGTTTGGGACCCGTACCCCAGTGAGAGTCAGTGTGTGTGTGAGCAGTACCACAGTGAGAGTCAGTGTGTGTGGGACTCATACCCCAGTTAGATTCGGTGTGTGTGGGACCCGTATCCTAGTGAGAGTCAGTGTGTGGGACCCATACCACAGTGAGATTCAGTCTGTGTGTGACCGGTACCCCAGTGAGAGTCAGTGTGTGCGGGACCGGTACCACAGTGAGAGTCATTGTGTGTGGGACCCGTACCCCAGTGAGAGTCAGTGTGTGTGGGAAATGTACCTCAGTGAGAGTCAGTAAGTGTGGGACCAATGCTCCAGTGAGCAACAGTGTGTCTGGGAACCATACCCCACTGAGAGAGAGTGTGTGTGGTACTCGTACTCCAGTGAGAGTCAGAGTGTGTGGCACATGTATCCCAATGAGTTTCAGTGTGTGTGGGACCCGTACCCCAGTGAGAGTCAGTGTGTGTGGGATCCGTACCCCAGTGAGAGTCAGTGTGTGTGGGATCCGTACCCCAGTGAGAGTCAGTGTGTGAGGGACCCGTACCCCAGTGATATCTGTGTGTGTAGGACACGTACCCTAGTGAGAGTTAGTCTGTGTTGGACCCGTATCCCAGTGAGAGTCATTGTGTGTGGGACCAGTAACCCAGTGAGGGTCAGTGTGTTTGGGACCCGTACCCTGTAAGAGTCAGATAGTGTGGGACGTGTACCCAAGTGAGAGTCAGTGTGTGTGGGACCCGTACTCCAATGAGAGTCAGTGTGTGTGGGACACGTACACCAGTGAGAGTCAGTGTGTTTGGGACCCGTACCCTAGTGAGAGTCAGTGTGTGTGGGACATGTACACCAGTGGAAGTCAGTGTGAGTGGGACACGTACCCCAGTGAGAGTCACTGTGTGTCGGACCCGTACCCCAGTGAGTGTCAGTGTGTGTGGGACCCGGAACCCCAGTGAGAATCAGTGTGTGTGGGACCCGTACCCCTGTGAGTGTCAGTGTGTGTGGGACCTGTACCTCAGTGAGAGACAGTGTGTGTGTGTGGGACCCGTACCCCAGTGAGAGTCAGTGTGTGTGGGACATGTACACCAGTGGGAGTCAGTGTCAGTTGGACACGTACCCCAGTGAGAGTCAGTGTGTGTGGGACCCGTCCCCCAGTGAGAGTCAGTGTGTGTGGGACCTGTACCCCAGTGAGAGTCAGTGTGTGTGGGACCCGTACCCCAGTGAGAGTCAGTGTGTGTGGGACCCGTACCACAGTGAGAGTCAGTGTGTGTGGGACCCGTACTCCAGTGAGAGTCAGTGTGTGTGGGACCCGTACCCCAGTGAGAGTCAGTGTGTGTGGGACTCATACCCCAGGGGCAGTCAGTGTGTGTGGGACCAGTAACCCTGTGAGTGTCAGTGTGTGTGGGACCCGTACCCCAGTGAGAGTCAGTGTGTTTGGGACCCGTACCAAGTGAGATTCAGTGGGTGTGGGACCCCTACCCCAGTGAGAAACAGTGTGTGTGGGAAACGAGCCGCAATGAGAGTCAGTGTGTGTGGGACCCGTACCCTAGTGTGATACACTGTGTGTGGGACATGTACCCCAGTGAGAGATTATGTGAGTGGGACCCCTACAGCATGGAGAATCAGTGTGTGTGGGACCCGTACCCCAGTGAGTGTCAGTGTGTGTGGGACCTGTACCCCAGTGAGAGACAGTGTGTGTGGGACCCGTACCCCAGTGAGTTTCAGTGTGTGTGGGACCCGTACCCCAGTGAGAGACAGTGTGTGTGTGTGGGACCCGTACCCCAGTGTGAGTCAGTGTGTGTGGGACCCGTACCCCAGTGTGAGTCAGTGTGTGTGGGACCTCTACCTCAGTAAGTGTCAGCGTGTGCAGGACCATTAACCAAGTGAGAGTCAGTGCGTGTGTGACCCGTAGACCACTGAGAGACGGTGTGTGTTGGAAGCATACCCCAGTGAGAGACGGACTGTTGATTCCATACCCCATTGAGAGTCTGTGTGTTTGGGACCCGTATTCCAGTGAGTGTCAATGTTTGTGGGAGCGGTACCCCAGTGAGAGTCAGTGTGTGTGGGACCCGTACACAGTTAGAGTCAGTTTGTGTGGGACCAGTAACCCAGTGAAAGTCAGTGCGTGTGTGACCCAAACACCACAGAGAGACGGTGTGTGTGGGAAGCATACCCCACTGAGAGACCGACTGTGTGTCCTGGGCCCCATTGAGAGTCTGTGTGTGTGGGACCCATACCCCAGTGAGAGACAGTGAGTGTGGGACTCGTATCCAATTGAGAGTCAGTGTTTGTGGGACAGCACCCAGTGAGAGTCATTGTGTGTGCGATCCATACACCAGTGAGTGTCCGTGTGTGTGGGATCCGTACCCCAGTGAGCGTCTGAGTGTGTGGGACCCATACCCCAGTGAGAGTCTGAGTGTGTGGGACCGGTACCCCAGTGAGAGTCAGTGTGTGTGTGGGACCGGTACCCCAGTGAGATACAGTGTGTGTGTGTGGGACCCGTACCCCAGTGAGAGTCAATGTGCGTGGGATCCTTACCCCAGTGAGAGTCAGTGTGTGTGGGACCGGTACCCCGGTGAGATTCAGTGTGTGTGGGACCCATACCCCAGTGCGAGTCAGTGTATGTGGGACCCGTACCCCAGTGAGAGTCAGTTTATGTGTGACCCGTACCCCAGTGAGAGTCTGAGTGTGTGGGACCGGTACCCCAGTGAGATACAGTGTGTGTGTGTGGGACCGGTACCCCAGTGAGATTCAGTGTGTGTGGGACCCGTACCCCAGTAAGAGACAGTGTGTGTGTGTGAGACACGTATCCCAGTGAGAGACAGACTGTGGGTCCCGCATCCCAATGAGACTCTGTGTGTTTGGGATCCATACCACAGTGAGTGTCAGTGTGTGTGGGACCCGTACCCCAGTGAGAGTCATTGTGTGGGACCCATACCCCAGTGAGAGTCAGTGTGTGTGGGAACCATACCCCACTGAGAGACGGTGTGTGTGGGACCCGTACCCCAGTGAAAGACGGAGTGTGGGACCTGTATCCAATTCATAGTTAGTGTGTGTGCAACACGTACCCCAGTCAGAGATGGTGTGTGTTGGACCCGTTCCACCAAGAGAGTCAGTGTGTGTGGTACCCGGACCCCAGTGACAGTCAGTGTGTGTGGTTTACGTACCCCAGTGAGAGTCAGTGTGTGTGGTTCACGTACCCCAGTGCGAGACAGTGTGTGTTTGACCCGTACCCCAGTGAGAGTCAGTGTGTGTGGGACACATACCCCAGTGAGAGTCAGTGTGTGTGGGACACATACCCCAGTGATAGTCAGTGTGTGTGGTTTACGTACCCCAGTGAGAGTCAGTGTGTGTGGTTCACGTACCCCAGTGCGAGACAGTGTGTGTTTGACCCGTACCCCAGTGAGAGTCAGTGTGTGTGGGACACATACCCCAGTGAGAGTCAGTTTTTCTGGGAAACATACCCCAATAAGATTCAGTTTGTGCGGGACCAATAACCAAGTGAGAGGCAGTGTGTGTGGGACCAGTAACTCAGTGAAAGTCAGTGCGTGTGTGACCCATACATCACAGAGAGACGGTGTGTGTGGGAAACATTCTCCAGTGAGAGATGGACTGTGGGTCCTGTACCCCATTGAGAGTCTGTCTGTGTTGGACTAGTACCCCAGTGAGAGTAGGTGTGTGAGGGACTCGTACTCCATTGAGAGTCAGTTTGTGGGGGACCCGTGACCAAGTGAGAGTCAGTGTGTGTGGAGCCCGTTCTCCGGTGAGAGTCAGTGTGTGTGGGACCCGTACTCCAATGAGAGTCAGTGTGAGTGGGACCCGTACCCTGGTGAGAGTCAGTCTGTGCGGGGCCCGTACCCCAGTTAGAGACAGTGTGTGTGGGACCCGTACCCCAGTGAGAGTCAGTGTGTGTGGGACCCGTAACCCAGTGAGATTCAGTGTGTGTGGGACCCATACCCCAGTGAGAGTCATTGTTTGTGGGAAACGTGCCCCAGTGAGATTCAGTGTGTGTGTGACCCGTATCCCAGTGAGAGTCAGTGTGTGTGGGACCCGTAACCCAGTGAGAGTCAGTGTGTGCGGTACCCGTACCCCGTTGAGAGTCAGTGTGTATGGGACCCATACCCCAGTGAGAGTCTGTGTGTATGGGACCCGTATCCCAGTGAGAGTCAGTGTGTGTGTGACCCGTATCCCAGTGAGAGTCAGTGTGTGTGGGACCCGTAACCCAGTGAGAGTCAGTGTGTGTGGGACCCGTACCCCAGTGAGAGTCAGTGTGTGTGGGACCCATACCCTAGTGAGTGTCAGTGTATGTGGGACCCGTACACCAGTGAGAGTCAGTGTGTGTGGGACCCGTACCCCAGTGAGTGTCAGTGTGTGTGGGACCCGTACCCCAGTGAGAGTCAGTGTATGTGGGACCCGTACCCCAGTGAGAGTTAGTGTGTGTGTGACCTGTGCCCCAATGAGAGTCAGTGTGTGTGGGACCCATACCCTAGTGAGTGTCAGTGTATGTGGGACCCGTACCCCAGTGAGAGTCAGTGTGTGTGCGACCCGTACCCCAGTGAGAGTTAGTGTGTGAGGGACCCGTACCCCTGTGAGAGTCAGTGTGTGTGGGTTCCGTAACCCAGTGAGAGTCAGTGTGTGTGGGACACGTACCCCAGTGAGAGACAGTTTGTGTGCAACACGTACCTCAGGGAGAGTCAGTAAGTGTGGGACCAATGCTCCAGTGATCAACAGTGTGTCTGGGAACCATACCCCACTGAGAGAGATTGTGTGTGGTACCCGTACCCCAGTGAGAGTCAGAGTGTGTGGCACATGTATCCCAGTGAGTTTCAGTGTGTGTGGGTTCCGTAACCCAGTGAGAGTAAGTGTGTCTGGAACCCGTACCCCAGTGAGTTTCAGTGTGTGTGGGACACGTGACCCAGTGAGAATCAGTGTGTGTGGGACCGGTACCCCAGTGAGTGTCAGTCTGTTTGGGACCCGTACCCCAGTGAGAGTCAGTGTGTGTGTGAGCAGTACCACAGTGAGAGTCAGTGTGTGTGGGACTCATACCCCAGTTAGATTCGGTGTGTGTGGGACCCGTATCCTAGTGAGAGTCAGTGTGTGGGACCCATACCACAGTGAGATTCAGTCTGTGTGTGACCGGTACCCCAGTGAGAGTCAGTGTGTGCGGGACCGGTACCACAGTGAGAGTCATTGTGTGTGGGACCCGTACCCCAGTGAGAGTCAGTGTGTGTGGGAAATGTACCTCAGTGAGAGTCAGTAAGTGTGGGACCAATGCTCCAGTGAGCAACAGTGTGTCTGGGAACCATACCCCACTGAGAGAGAGTGTGTGTGGTACTCGTACTCCAGTGAGAGTCAGAGTGTGTGGCACATGTATCCCAATGAGTTTCAGTGTGTGTGGGACCCGTACCCCAGTGAGAGTCAGTGTGTCTGGGATCCGTACCCCAGTGAGAGTCAGTGTGTGTGGGATCCGTACCCCAGTGAGAGTCAGTGTGTGAGGGACCCGTACCCCAGTGATATCTGTGTGTGTAGGACACGTACCCTAGTGAGAGTTAGTCTGTGTTGGACCCGTATCCCAGTGAGAGTCATTGTGTGTGGGACCAGTAACCCAGTGAGGGTCAGTGTGTTTGGGACCCGTACCCTGTAAGAGTCAGATAGTGTGGGACGTGTACCCAAGTGAGAGTCAGTGTGTGTGGGACCCGTACTCCAATGAGAGTCAGTGTGTGTGGGACACGTACACCAGTGAGAGTCAGTGTGTTTGGGACCCGTACCCTAGTGAGAGTCAGTGTGTGTGGGACATGTACACCAGTGGAAGTCAGTGTGAGTGGGACACGTACCCCAGTGAGAGTCACTGTGTGTGGGACCCGTACCCCAGTGAGTGTCAGTGTGTGTGGGACCCGGAACCCCAGTGAGAATCAGTGTGTGTGGGACCCGTACCCCTGTGAGTGTCAGTGTGTGTGGGACCTGTACCTCAGTGAGAGACAGTGTGTGTGTGTGGGACCCGTACCCCAGTGAGAGTCAGTGTGTGTGGGACATGTACACCAGTGGGAGTCAGTGTCAGTTGGACACGTACCCCAGTGAGAGTCAGTGTGTGTGGGACCCGTCCCCCAGTGAGAGTCAGTGTGTGTGGGACCTGTACCCCAGTGAGAGTCAGTGTGTGTGGGACCCGTACCCCAGTGAGAGTCAGTGTGTGTGGGACCCGTACCACAGTGAGAGTCAGTGTGTGTGGGACCCGTACCCCAGTGAGAGTCAGTGTGTGTGGGACCCGTACCCCAGTGAGAGTCAGTGTGTGTGGGACTCATACCCCAGGGGCAGTCAGTGTGTGTGGGACCAGTAACCCTGTGAGTGTCAGTGTGTGTGGGACCCGTACCCCAGTGAGAGTCAGTGTGTTTGGGACCCATACCAAGTGAGATTCAGTGGGTGTGGGACCCCTACCCCAGTGAGAAACAGTGTGTGTGGGAAACGAGCCGCAATGAGAGTCAGTGTGTGTGGGACCCGTACCCTAGTGTGATACACTGTGTGTGGGACATGTACCCCAGTGAGAGATTATGTGAGTGGGACCCCTACAGCATGGAGAATCAGTGTGTGTGGGACCCGTACCCCAGTGAGTGTCAGTGTGTGTGGGACCTGTACCCCAGTGAGAGACAGTGTGTGTGGGACCCGTACCCCAGTGAGTTTCAGTGTGTGTGGGACCCGTACCCCAGTGAGAGACAGTGTGTGTGTGTGGGACCCGTACCCCAGTGTGAGTCAGTGTGTGTGGGACCCGTACCCCAGTGTGAGTCAGTGTGTGTGGGACCTCTACCTCAGTAAGTGTCAGCGTGTGCAGGACCATTAACCAAGTGAGAGTCAGTGCGTGTGTGACCCGTAGACCACTGAGAGACGGTGTGTGTTGGAAGCATACCCCAGTGAGAGACGGACTGTTGGTTCCATACCCCATTGAGAGTCTGTGTGTTTGGGACCCGTATTCCAGTGAGTGTCAATGTTTGTGGGAGCGGTACCCCAGTGAGAGTCAGTGTGTGTGGGACCCGTACACAGTTAGAGTCAGTTTGTGTGGGACCAGTAACCCAGTGAAAGTCAGTGCGTGTGTGACCCAAACACCACAGAGAGACGGTGTGTGTGGGAAGCATACCCCACTGAGAGACCGACTGTGTGTCCTGGGCCCCATTGAGAGTCTGTGTGTGTGGGACCCATACCCCAGTGAGAGACAGTGAGTGTGGGACTCGTATCCAATTGAGAGTCAGTGTTTGTGGGACAGCACCCAGTGAGAGTCATTGTGTGTGCGATCCATACACCAGTGAGTGTCCGTGTGTGTGGGATCCGTACCCCAGTGAGCGTCTGAGTGTGTGGGACCCATACCCCAGTGAGAGTCTGAGTGTGTGGGACCGGTACCCCAGTGAGAGTCAGTGTGTGTGTGGGACCGGTACCCCAGTGAGATACAGTGTGTGTGTGTGGGACCCGTACCCCAGTGAGAGTCAATGTGCGTGGGATCCTTACCCCAGTGAGAGTCAGTGTGTGTGGGACCGGTACCCCGGTGAGATTCAGTGTGTGTGGGACCCATACCCCAGTGCGAGTCAGTGTATGTGGGACCCGTACCCCAGTGAGAGTCAGTTTGTGTGTGACCCGTACCCCAGTGAGAGTCTGAGTGTGTGGGACCGGTACCCCAGTGAGATACAGTGTGTGTGTGTGGGACCGGTACCCCAGTGAGATTCAGTGTGTGTGGGACCCGTACCCCAGTAAGAGACAGTGTGTGTGTGTGAGACACGTATCCCAGTGAGAGACAGACTGTGGGTCCCGCATCCCAATGAGACTCTGTGTGTTTGGGATCCATACCACAGTGAGTGTCAGTGTGTGTGGGACCCGTACCCCAGTGAGAGTCAGTGTGTGGGACCCATACCCCAGTGAGAGTCAGTGTGTGTGGGAACCATACCCCACTGAGAGACGGTGTGTGTGGGACCCGTACCCCAGTGAAAGACGGAGTGTGGGACCTGTATCCAATTCATAGTTAGTGTGTGTGCAACACGTACCCCAGTCAGAGATGGTGTGTGTTGGACCCGTTCCACCAAGAGAGTCAGTGTGTGTGGTACCCGGACCCCAGTGACAGTCAGTGTGTGTGGTTTACGTACCCCAGTGAGAGTCAGTGTGTGTGGTTCACGTACCCCAGTGCGAGACAGTGTGTGTTTGACCCGTACCCCAGTGAGAGTCAGTGTGTGTGGGACACATACCCCAGTGAGAGTCAGTGTGTGTGGGACACATACCCCAGTGATAGTCAGTGTGTGTGGTTTACGTACCCCAGTGAGAGTCAGTGTGTGTGGTTCACGTACCCCAGTGCGAGACAGTGTGTGTTTGACCCGTACCCCAGTGAGAGTCAGTGTGTGTGGGACACATACCCCAGTGAGAGTCAGTTTTTCTGGGAAACATACCCCAATAAGATTCAGTTTGTGCGGGACCAATAACCAAGTGAGAGGCAGTGTGTGTGGGACCAGTAACTCAGTGAAAGTCAGTGCGTGTGTGACCCATACATCACAGAGAGACGGTGTGTGTGGGAAACATTCTCCAGTGAGAGATGGACTGTGGGTCCTGTACCCCATTGAGAGTCTGTCTGTGTTGGACTAGTACCCCAGTGAGAGTAGGTGTGTGAGGGACTCGTACTCCATTGAGAGTCAGTTTGTGGGGGACCCGTGACCAAGTGAGAGTCAGTGTGTGTGGAGCCCGTTCTCCGGTGAGAGTCAGTGTGTGTGGGACCCGTACTCCAATGAGAGTCAGTGTGAGTGGGACCCGTACCCTGGTGAGAGTCAGTCTGTGCGGGGCCCGTACCCCAGTTAGAGACAGTGTGTGTGGGACCCGTACCCCAGTGAGAGTCAGTGTGTGTGGGACCCGTAACCCAGTGAGATTCAGTGTGTGTGGGACCCATACCCCAGTGAGAGTCATTGTTTGTGGGAAACGTGCCCCAGTGAGATTCAGTGTGTGTGTGACCCGTATCCCAGTGAGAGTCAGTGTGTGTGGGACCCGTAACCCAGTGAGAGTCAGTGTGTGCGGTACCCGTACCCCGTTGAGAGTCAGTGTGTATGGGACCCATACCCCAGTGAGAGTCTGTGCGTATGGGACCCGTATCCCAGTGAGAGTCAGTGTGTGTGTGACCCGTATCCCAGTGAGAGTCAGTGTGTGTGGGACCCGTAACCCAGTGAGAGTCAGTGTGTGTGGGACCCGTACCCCAGTGAGAGTCAGTGTGTGTGGGACCCATACCCTAGTGAGTGTCAGTGTATGTGGGACCCGTACACCAGTGAGAGTCAGTGTGTGTGGGACCCGTACCCCAGTGAGTGTCAGTGTGTGTGGGAACCGTACCCCAGTGAGAGTCAGTGTATGTGGGACCCGTACCCCAGTGAGAGTTAGTGTGTGTGTGACCTGTGCCCCAATGAGAGTCAGTGTGTGTGGGACCCATACCCTAGTGAGTGTCAGTGTATGTGGGACCCGTACCCCAGTGAGAGTCAGTGTGTGTGCGACCCGTACCCCAGTGAGAGTTAGTGTGTGAGGGACCCGTACCCCAGTGAGAGTCAGTGTGTGTGGGACACGTACCCCAGTGAGAGACAGTTTGTGTGCAACACGTACCTCAGGGAGAGTCAGTAAGTGTGGGACCAATGCTCCAGTGATCAACAGTGTGTCTGGGAACCATACCCCACTGAGAGAGATTGTGTGTGGTACCCGTACCCCAGTGAGAGTCAGAGTGTGTGGCACATGTATCCCAGTGAGTTTCAGTGTGTGTGGGTTCCGTAACCCAGTGAGAGTAAGTGTGTCTGGAACCCGTACCCCAGTGAGTTTCAGTGTGTGTGGGACACGTGACCCAGTGAGAATCAGTGTGTGTGGGACCGGTACCCCAGTGAGAGTCAGTCTGTTTGGGACCCGTACCCCAGTGAGAGTCAGTGTGTGTGTGAGCAGTACCACAGTGAGAGTCAGTGTGTGTGGGACTCATACCCCAGTTAGAGTCGGTGTGTGTGGGACCCGTATCCTAGTGAGAGTCAATGTGTGGGACCCATACCACAGTGAGATTCAGTCTGTGTGTGACCCGTACCCCAGTGAGAGTCAATGTGTGCGGGACCGGTACCACAGTGAGAGTCATTGTGTGTGGGACCCGTACCCCAGTGAGAGTCAGTGTGTGTGGGAAATGTACCTCAGTGAGAGTCAGTAAGTGTGGGACCAATGCTCCAGTGAGCAACAGTGTGTCTGGGAACCTTACCCCACTGAGAGAGAGTGTGTGTGGTACTCGTACTCCAGTGAGAGTCAGAGTGTGTGGCACATGTATCCCAATGAGTTTCAGTGTGTGTGGGACCCGTACCCCAGTGAGAGTCAGTGTGTGTGGGATCCGTACCCCAGTGAGAGTCAGTGTGTGTGGGATCCGTACCCCAGTGAGAGTCAGTGTGTGAGGGACCCGTACCCCAGTGATATCTGTGTGTGTAGGACACGTACCCTAGTGAGAGTTAGTCTGTGTTGGACCCGTATCCCAGTGAGAGTCATTGTGTGTGGGACCAGTAACCCAGTGAGGGTCAGTGTGTTTGGGACCCGTACCCTGTAAGAGTCAGATAGTGTGGGACGTGTACCCAAGTGAGAGTCAGTGTGTGTGGGACCCGTACTCCAATGAGAGTCAGTGTGTGTGGGACACGTACACCAGTGAGAGTCAGTGTGTTTGGGACCCGTACCCCAGTGAGAGTCAGTGTGTGTGGGACATGTACACCAGTGGAAGTCAGTGTGAGTGGGACACGTACCCCAGTGAGAGTCACTGTGTGTGGGACCCGTACCCCAGTGAGTGTCAGTGTGTGTGGGACCCGGAACCCCAGTGAGAGTCAGTGTGTGTGGGACCCGTACCCCTGTGAGTGTCAGTGTGTGTGGGACCTGTACCTCAGTGAGAGACAGTGTGTGTATGTGGGACCCATACCCCAGTGAGAGTCAGTGTGTGTGGGACATGTACACCAGTGGCAGTCAGTGTCAGTTGGACACGTACCCCAGTGAGAGTCAGTGTGTGTGGGACCCGTCCCCCAGTGAGAGTCAGTGTGTGTGGGACCTGTACCCCAGTGAGAGTCAGTGTGTGTGGGACCCGTACCCCAGTGAGAGTCAGTGTGTGTGGGACCCGTACCACAGTGAGAGTCAGTGTGTGTGGGACCCGTACCCCAGTGAGAGTCAGTGTGTGTGGGACCCGTACCCCAGTGAGAGTCAGTGTGTGTGGGACTCATACCCCAGGGGCAGTCAGTGTGTGTGGGACCAGTAACCCTGTGAGTGTCAGTGTGTGTGGGACCCGTACCCCAGTGAGAGTCAGTGTGTTTGGGACCCGTACCAAGTGAGATTCAGTGGGTGTGGGACCCGTACCCCAGTGAGAAACAGTGTGTGTGGGAAACGAGCCGCACTGAGAGTCAGTGTGTGTGGGACCCGTACCCTAGTGTGATACACTGTGTGTGGGACATGTACCCCAGTGAGAGATTATGTGAGTGGGACCCGTACAGCATGGAGAATCAGTGTGTGTGGGACCCGTACCCCAGTGAGTGTCAGTGTGTGTGGGACCTGTACCCCAGTGAGAGACAGTGTGTGTGGGACCCGTACCCCAGTGAGTTTCAGTGTGTGTGGGACCCGTACCCCAGTGAGAGACAGTGTGTGTGTGTGGGACCCGTACCCCAGTGTGAGTCAGTGTGTGTGGGACCCGTACCCCAGTGTGAGTCAGTGTGTGTGGGACCTCTACCTCAGTAAGTGTCAGCGTGTGCAGGACCATTAACCAAGTGAGAGTCAGTGCGTGTGTGACCCGTAGACCACTGAGAGACGGTGTGTGTTGGAAGCATACCCCAGTGAGAGACGGACTGTTGGTTCCATACCCCATTGAGAGTCTGTGTGTTTGGGACCCGTATTCCAGTGAGTGTCAATGTTTGTGGGAGCGGTACCCCAGTGAGAGTCAGTGTGTGTGGGACCCGTACACAGTTAGAGTCAGTTTGTGTGGGACCAGTAACCCAGTGAAAGTCAGTGCGTGTGTGACCCAAACACCACAGAGAGACGGTGTGTGTGGGAAGCATACCCCACTGAGAGACCGACTGTGTGTCCTGGGCCCCATTGAGAGTCTGTGTGTGTGGGACCCATACCCCAGTGAGAGACAGTGAGTGTGGGACTCGTATCCAATTGAGAGTCAGTGTTTGTGGGACAGCACCCAGTGAGAGTCATTGTGTGTGCGATCCATACACCAGTGAGTGTCCGTGTGTGTGGGATCCGTACCCCAGTGAGCGTCTGAGTGTGTGGGACCCATACCCCAGTGAGAGTCTGAGTGTGTGGGACCGGTACCCCAGTGAGAGTCAATGTGCGTGGGATCCTTACCCCAGTGAGAGTCAGTGTGTGTGGGACCGGTACCCCGGTGAGATTCAGTGTGTGTGGGACCCATACCCCAGTGCGAGTCAGTGTATGTGGGACCCGTACCCCAGTGAGAGTCAGTTTGTGTGTGACCCGTACCCCAGTGAGAGTCTGAGTGTGTGGGACCGGTACCCCAGTGAGATACAGTGTGTGTGTGTGGGACCCGTACCCCAGTGAGAGTCAGTGTGTGTGGGATCCTTACCCAGTGAGAGTCAGTGTGTGTGGGACCGGTACCCCAGTGAGATTCAGTGTGTGTGGGACCCGTACCCCAGTAAGAGACAGTGTGTGTGTGTGAGACACGTATCCCAGTAAGAGACAGACTGTGGGTCCCGCATCCCAATGAGACTCTGTGTGTTTGGGATCCATACCACAGTGAGTGTCAGTGTGTGTGGGACCCGTACCCCAGTGAGAGTCAGTGTGTGGGACCCATACCCCAGTGAGAGTCAGTGTGTGTGGGAACCATACCCCACTGAGAGACGATGTGTGTGGGACCCGTACCCCAGTGAAAGATGGAGTGTGGGACCTGTATCCAATTCATAGTTAGTGTGTGTGCAACACGTACCCCAGTCAGAGATGGTGTGTGTTGGACCCGTTCCACCAAGAGAGTCAGTGTGTGTGGTACCCGGACCCCAGTGACAGTCAGTGTGTGTGGTTTACGTACCCCAGTGAGAGTCAGTGTGTGTGGTTCACGTACCCCAGTGCGAGACAGTGTGTGTTTGACCCGTACCCCAGTGAGAGTCAGTGTGTGTGGGACACATACCCCAGTGAGAGTCAGTGTGTGTGGGACACATACCCCAGTGATAGTCAGTGTGTGTGGTTTACGTACCCCAGTGAGAGTCAGTGTGTGTGGTTCACGTACCCCAGTGCGAGACAGTGTGTGTTTGACCCGTACCCCAGTGAGAGTCAGTGTGTGTGGGACACATACCCCAGTGAGAGTCAGTTTTTCTGGGAAACATACCCCAATAAGATTCAGTTTGTGCGGGACCAATAACCAAGTGAGAGGCAGTGTGTGTGGGACCAGTAACTCAGTGAAAGTCAGTGCGTGTGTGACCCATACATCACAGAGAGACGGTGTGTGTGGGAAACATTCTCCAGTGAGAGATGGACTGTGGGTCCTGTACCCCATTGAGAGTCTGTCTGTGTTGGACTAGTACCCCAGTGAGAGTAGGTGTGTGAGGGACTCGTACTCCATTGAGAGTCAGTTTGTGGGGGACCCGTGACCAAGTGAGAGTCAGTGTGTGTGGAGCCCGTTCCCCGGTGAGAGTCAGTGTGTGTGGGACCCGTACTCCAATGAGAGTCAGTGTGAGTGGGACCCGTACCCTGGTGAGAGTCAGTCTGTGCGGGGCCCGTACCCCAGTTAGAGACAGTGTGTGTGGGACCCGTACCCCAGTGAGAGTCAGTGTGTGTGGGACCCGTAACCCAGTGAGATTCAGTGTGTGTGGGACCCATACCCCAGTGAGAGTCATTGTTTGTGGGAAACGTGCCCCAGTGAGATTCAGTGTGTGTGTGACCCGTATCCCAGTGAGAGTCAGTGTGTGTGGGACCCGTAACCCAGTGAGAGTCAGTGTGTGCGGTACCCGTACCCCGTTGAGAGTCAGTGTGTATGGGACCCATACCCCAGTGAGAGTCTGTGTGTATGGGACCCGTATCCCAGTGAGAGTCAGTGTGTGTGTGACCCGTATCCCAGTGAGAGTCAGTGTGTGTGGGACCCGTAACCCAGTGAGAGTCAGTGTGTGTGGGACCCGTACCCCAGTGAGAGTCAGTGTGTGTGGGACCCGTACCCTAGTGAGTGTCAGTGTATGTGGGACCCGTACACCAGTGAGAGTCAGTGTGTGTGGGACCCGTACCCCAGTGAGTGTCAGTGTGTGTGGGACCCGTACCCCAGTGAGAGTCAGTGTATGTGGGACACGTACCCCAGTGAGAGTTAGTGTGTGTGTGACCTGTGCCCCAATGAGAGTCAGTGTGTGTGGGACCCATACCCTAGTGAGTGTCAGTGTATGTGGGACCCGTACCCCAGTGAGAGTCAGTGTGTGTGCGACCCGTACCCCAGTGAGAGTTAGTGTGTGAGGGACCCGTACCCCAGTGAGAGTCAGTGCGTGTGGGACACGTACCCCAGTGAGAGATCAGTTTGTGTGCAACACGTACCTCAGGGAGAGTCAGTAAGTGTGGGACCAATGCTCCAGTGATCAACAGTGTGTCTGGGAACCATACCCCACTGAGAGAGATTGTGTGTGGTACCCGTACCCCAGTGAGAGTCAGAGTGTGTGGCACATGTATCCCAGTGAGTTTCAGTGTGTGTGGGTTCCGTAACCCAGTGAGAGTAAGTGTGTCTGGAACCCGTACCCCAGTGAGTTTCAGTGTGTGTGGGACACGTGACCCAGTGAGAATCAGTGTGTGTGGGACCGGTACCCCAGTGAGAGTCAGTCTGTTTGGGACCCGTACCCCAGTGAGAGTCAGTGTGTGTGTGAGCAGTACCACAGTGAGAGTCAGTGTGTGTGGGACTCATACCCCAGTTAGAGTCGGTGTGTGTGGGACCCGTATCCTAGTGAGAGTCAATGTGTGGGACCCATACCACAGTGAGATTCAGTCTGTGTGTGACCCGTACCCCAGTGAGAGTCAGTGTGTGCGGGACCGGTACCACAGTGAGAGTCATTGTGTGTGGGACCCGTACCCCAGTGAGAGTCAGTGTGTGTGGGAAATGTACCTCAGTGAGAGTCAGTAAGTGTGGGACCAATGCTCCAGTGAGCAACAGTGTGTCTGGGAACCATACCCCACTGAGAGAGAGTGTGTGTGGTACTCGTACTCCAGTGAGAGTCAGAGTGTGTGGCACATGTATCCCAATGAGTTTCAGTGTGTGTGGGACCCGTACCCCAGTGAGAGTCAGTGTGTGTGGGATCCGTACCCCAGTGAGAGTCAGTGTGTGTGGGATCCGTACCCCAGTGAGAGTCAGTGTGTGAGGGACCCGTACCCCAGTGATATCTGTGTGTGTAGGACACGTACCCTAGTGAGAGTTAGTCTGTGTTGGACCCGTATCCCAGTGAGATTCAGTGTGTGTGGGACCCATACCCCAGTGAGAGTCATTGTTTGTGGGAAACGTGCCCCAGTGAGATTCAGTGTGTGTGTGACCCGTATCCCAGTGAGAGTCAGTGTGTGTGGGACCCGTAACCCAGTGAGAGTCAGTGTGTGCGGTACCCGTACCCCGTTGAGAGTCAGTGTGTATGGGACCCATACCCCAGTGAGAGTCTGTGTGTATGGGACCCGTATCCCAGTGAGAGTCAGTGTGTGTGTGACCCGTATCCCAGTGAGAGTCAGTGTGTGTGGGACCCGTAACCCAGTGAGAGTCAGTGTGTGTGGGACCCGTACCCCAGTGAGAGTCAGTGTGTGTGGGACCCGTACCCTAGTGAGTGTCAGTGTATGTGGGACCCGTACACCAGTGAGAGTCAGTGTGTGTGGGACCCGTACCCCAGTGAGTGTCAGTGTGTGTGGGACCCGTACCCCAGTGAGAGTCAGTGTATGTGGGACACGTACCCCAGTGAGAGTTAGTGTGTGTGTGACCTGTGCCCCAATGAGAGTCAGTGTGTGTGGGACCCATACCCTAGTGAGTGTCAGTGTATGTGGGACCCGTACCCCAGTGAGAGTCAGTGTGTGTGCGACCCGTACCCCAGTGAGAGTTAGTGTGTGAGGGACCCGTACCCCAGTGAGAGTCAGTGCGTGTGGGACACGTACCCCAGTGAGAGACAGTTTGTGTGCAACACGTACCTCAGGGAGAGTCAGTAAGTGTGGGACCAATGCTCCAGTGATCAACAGTGTGTCTGGGAACCATACCCCACTGAGAGAGATTGTGTGTGGTACCCGTACCCCAGTGAGAGTCAGAGTGTGTGGCACATGTATCCCAGTGAGTTTCAGTGTGTGTGGGTTCCGTAACCCAGTGAGAGTAAGTGTGTCTGGAACCCGTACCCCAGTGAGTTTCAGTGTGTGTGGGACACGTGACCCAGTGAGAATCAGTGTGTGTGGGACCGGTACCCCAGTGAGAGTCAGTCTGTTTGGGACCCGTACCCCAGTGAGAGTCAGTGTGTGTGTGAGCAGTACCACAGTGAGAGTCAGTGTGTGTGGGACTCATACCCCAGTTAGAGTCGGTGTGTGTGGGACCCGTATCCTAGTGAGAGTCAATGTGTGGGACCCATACCACAGTGAGATTCAGTCTGTGTGTGACCCGTACCCCAGTGAGAGTCAGTGTGTGCGGGACCGGTACCACAGTGAGAGTCATTGTGTGTGGGACCCGTACCCCAGTGAGAGTCAGTGTGTGTGGGAAATGTACCTCAGTGAGAGTCAGTAAGTGTGGGACCAATGCTCCAGTGAGCAACAGTGTGTCTGGGAACCATACCCCACTGAGAGAGAGTGTGTGTGGTACTCGTACTCCAGTGAGAGTCAGAGTGTGTGGCACATGTATCCCAATGAGTTTCAGTGTGTGTGGGACCCGTACCCCAGTGAGAGTCAGTGTGTGTGGGATCCGTACCCCAGTGAGAGTCAGTGTGTGTGGGATCCGTACCCCAGTGAGAGTCAGTGTGTGAGGGACCCGTACCCCAGTGATATCTGTGTGTGTAGGACACGTACCCTAGTGAGAGTTAGTCTGTGTTGGACCCGTATCCCAGTGAGAGTCATTGTGTGTGGGACCAGTAACCCAGTGAGGGTCAGTGTGTTTGGGACCCGTACCCTGTAAGAGTCAGATAGTGTGGGACGTGTACCCAAGTGAGAGTCAGTGTGTGTGGGACCCGTACTCCAATGAGAGTCAGTGTGTGTGGGACACGTACACCAGTGAGAGTCAGTGTGTTTGGGACCCGTACCCTAGTGAGAGTCAGTGTGTGTGGGACATGTACACCAGTGGAAGTCAGTGTGAGTGGGACACGTACCCCAGTGAGAGTCACTGTGTGTGGGACCCGTACCCCAGTGAGTGTCAGTGTGTGTGGGACCCGGAACCCCAGTGAGAATCAGTGTGTGTGGGACCCGTACCCCTGTGAGTGTCAGTGTGTGTGGGACCTGTACCTCAGTGAGAGACAGTGTGTGTATGTGGGACCCGTACCCCAGTGAGAGTCAGTGTGTGTGGGACATGTACACCAGTGGGAGTCAGTGTCAGTTGGACACGTACCCCAGTGAGAGTCAGTGTGTGTGGGACCCGTCCCCCAGTGAGAGTCAGTGTGTGTGGGACCTGTACCCCAGTGAGAGTCAGTGTGTGTGGGACCCGTACCCCAGTGAGAGTCAGTGTGTGTGGGACCCGTACCACAGTGAGAGTCAGTGTGTGTGGGACCCGTACCCCAGTGAGAGTCAGTGTGTGTGGGACCCGTACCCCAGTGAGAGTCAGTGTGTGTGGGACTCATACCCCAGGGGCAGTCAGTGTGTGTGGGACCAGTAACCCTGTGAGTGTCAGTGTGTGTGGGACCCGTACCCCAGTGAGAGTCAGTGTGTTTGGGACCCGTACCAAGTGAGATTCAGTGGGTGTGGGACCCGTACCCCAGTGAGAAACAGTGTGTGTGGGAAACGAGCCGCACTGAGAGTCAGTGTGTGTGGGACCCGTACCCTAGTGTGATACACTGTGTGTGGGACATGTACCCCAGTGAGAGATTATGTGAGTGGGACCCATACAGCATGGAGAATCAGTGTGTGTGGGACCCGTACCCCAGTGAGTGTCAGTGTGTGTGGGACCTGTACCCCAGTGAGAGACAGTGTGTGTGGGACCCGTACCCCAGTGAGTTTCAGTGTGTGTGGGACCCGTACCCCAGTGAGAGACAGTGTGTGTGTGTGGGACCCGTACCCCAGTGTGAGTCAGTGTATGTGGGACCCGTACCCCAGTGAGAGTCAGTGTGTGTGCGACCCGTACCCCAGTGAGAGTTAGTGTGTGAGGGACCCGTACCCCAGTGAGAGTCAGTGTGTGTGGGACACGTACCCCAGTGAGAGACAGTTTGTGTGCAACACGTACCTCAGGGAGAGTCAGTAAGTGTGGGACCAATGCTCCAGTGATCAACAGTGTGTCTGGGAACCATACCCCACTGAGAGAGATTGTGTGTGGTACCCGTACCCCAGTGAGAGTCAGAGTGTGTGGCACATGTATCCCAGTGAGTTTCAGTGTGTGTGGGTTCCGTAACCCAGTGAGAGTAAGTGTGTCTGGAACCCGTACCCCAGTGAGTTTCAGTGTGTGTGGGACACGTGACCCAGTGAGAATCAGTGTGTGTGGGACCGGTACCCCAGTGAGAGTCAGTCTGTTTGGGACCCGTACCCCAGTGAGAGTCAGTGTGTGTGTGAGCAGTACCACAGTGAGAGTCAGTGTGTGTGGGACTCATACCCCAGTTAGAGTCGGTGTGTGTGGGACCCGTATCCTAGTGAGAGTCAATGTGTGGGACCCATACCACAGTGAGATTCAGTCTGTGTGTGACCGGTACCCCAGTGAGAGTCAGTGTGTGCGGGACCGGTACCACAGTGAGAGTCATTGTGTGTGGGACCCGTACCCCAGTGAGAGTCAGTGTGTGTGGGAAATGTACCTCAGTGAGAGTCAGTAAGTGTGGGACCAATGCTCCAGTGAGCAACAGTGTGTCTGGGAACCATACCCCACTGAGAGAGAGTGTGTGTGGTACTCGTACTCCAGTGAGAGTCAGAGTGTGTGGCACATGTATCCCAATGAGTTTCAGTGTGTGTGGGACCCGTACCCCAGTGAGAGTCAGTGTGTGTGGGATCCGTACCCCAGTGAGAGTCAGTGTGTGTGGGATCCGTACCCCAGTGAGAGTCAGTGTGTGAGGGACCCGTACCCCAGTGATATCTGTGTGTGTAGGACACGTACCCTAGTGAGAGTTAGTCTGTGTTGGACCCGTATCCCAGTGAGAGTCATTGTGTGTGGGACCAGTAACCCAGTGAGGGTCAGTGTGTTTGGGACCCGTACCCTGTAAGAGTCAGATAGTGTGGGACGTGTACCCAAGTGAGAGTCAGTGTGTGTGGGACCCGTACTCCAATGAGAGTCAGTGTGTGTGGGACACGTACACCAGTGAGAGTCAGTGTGTTTGGGACCCGTACCCTAGTGAGAGTCAGTGTGTGTGGGACATGTACACCAGTGGAAGTCAGTGTGAGTGGGACACGTACCCCAGTGAGAGTCACTGTGTGTGGGACCCGTACCCCAGTGAGTGTCAGTGTGTGTGGGACCCGGAACCCCAGTGAGAGTCAGTGTGTGTGGGACCCGTACCCCTGTGAGTGTCAGTGTGTGTGGGACCTGTACCTCAGTGAGAGACAGTGTGTGTATGTGGGACCCGTACCCCAGTGAGAGTCAGTGTGTGTGGGACATGTACACCAGTGGGAGTCAGTGTCAGTTGGACACGTACCCCAGTGAGAGTCAGTGTGTGTGGGACCCGTCCCCCAGTGAGAGTCAGTGTGTGTGGGACCTGTACCCCAGTGAGAGTCAGTGTGTGTGGGACCCGTACCCCAGTGAGAGTCAGTGTGTGTGGGACCCGTACCACAGTGAGAGTCAGTGTGTGTGGGACCCGTACCCCAGTGAGAGTCAGTGTGTGTGGGACCCGTACCCCAGTGAGAGTCAGTGTGTGTGGGACTCATACCCCAGGGGCAGTCAGTGTGTGTGGGACCAGTAACCCTGTGAGTGTCAGTGTGTGTGGGACCCGTACCCCAGTGAGAGTCAGTGTGTTTGGGACCCGTACCAAGTGAGATTCAGTGGGTGTGGGACCCGTACCCCAGTGAGAAACAGTGTGTGTGGGAAACGAGCCGCACTGAGAGTCAGTGTGTGTGGGACCCGTACCCTAGTGTGATACACTGTGTGTGGGACATGTACCCCAGTGAGAGATTATGTGAGTGGGACCCATACAGCATGGAGAATCAGTGTGTGTGGGACCCGTACCCCAGTGAGTGTCAGTGTGTGTGGGACCTGTACCCCAGTGAGAGACAGTGTGTGTGGGACCCGTACCCCAGTGAGTTTCAGTGTGTGTGGGACCCGTACCCCAGTGAGAGACAGTGTGTGTGTGTGGGACCCGTACCCCAGTGTGAGTCAGTGTGTGTGGGACCCGTACCCCAGTGTGAGTCAGTGTGTGTGGGACCTCTACCTCAGTAAGTGTCAGCGTGTGCAGGACCATTAACCAAGTGAGAGTCAGTGCGTGTGTGACCCGTAGACCACTGAGAGACGGTGTGTGTTGGAAGCATACCCCAGTGAGAGACGGACTGTTGGTTCCATACCCCATTGAGAGTCTGTGTGTTTGGGACCCGTATTCCAGTGAGTGTCAATGTTTGTGGGAGCGGTACCCCAGTGAGAGTCAGTGTGTGTGGGACCCGTACACAGTTAGAGTCAGTTTGTGTGGGACCAGTAACCCAGTGAAAGTCAGTGCGTGTGTGACCCAAACACCACAGAGAGACGGTGTGTGTGGGAAGCATACCCCACTGAGAGACCGACTGTGTGTCCTGGGCCCCATTGAGAGTCTGTGTGTGTGGGACCCATACCCCAGTGAGAGACAGTGAGTGTGGGACTCGTATCCAATTGAGAGTCAGTGTTTGTGGGACAGCACCCAGTGAGAGTCATTGTGTGTGCGATCCATACACCAGTGAGTGTCCGTGTGTGTGGGATCCGTACCCCAGTGAGCGTCTGAGTGTGTGGGACCCATACCCCAGTGAGAGTCTGAGTGTGTGGGACCGGTACCCCAGTGAGAGTCAGTGTGTGTGGGACCCGTACCCCAGTGAGAGTCAGTGTGTGTGTGGGACCGGTACCCCAGTGAGATACAGTGTGTGTGTGTGGGACCCGTACCCCAGTGAGAGTCAATGTGCGTGGGATCCTTACCCCAGTGAGAGTCAGTGTGTGTGGGACCGGTACCCCGGTGAGATTCAGTGTGTGTGGGACCCATACCCCAGTGCGAGTCAGTGTATGTGGGACCCGTACCCCAGTGAGAGTCAGTTTGTGTGTGACCCGTACCCCAGTGAGAGTCTGAGTGTGTGGGACCGGTACCCCAGTGAGATACAGTGTGTGTGTGTGGGACCCGTACCCCAGTGAGAGTCAGTGTGTGTGGGATCCTTACCCAGTGAGAGTCAGTGTGTGTGGGACCGGTACCCCAGTGAGATTCAGTGTGTGTGGGACCCGTACCCCAGTAAGAGACAGTGTGTGTGTGTGAGACACGTATCCCAGTAAGAGACAGACTGTGGGTCCCGCATCCCAATGAGACTCTGTGTGTTTGGGATCCATACCACAGTGAGTGTCAGTGTGTGTGGGACCCGTACCCCAGTGAGAGTCAGTGTGTGGGACCCATACCCCAGTGAGAGTCAGTGTGTGTGGGAACCATACCCCACTGAGAGACGGTGTGTGTGGGACCCGTACCCCAGTGAAAGACGGAGTGTGGGACCTGTATCCAATTCATAGTTAGTGTGTGTGCAACACGTACCCCAGTCAGAGATGGTGTGTGTTGGACCCGTTCCACCAAGAGAGTCAGTGTGTGTGGTACCCGGACCCCAGTGACAGTCAGTGTGTGTGGTTTACGTACCCCAGTGAGAGTCAGTGTGTGTGGTTCACGTACCCCAGTGCGAGACAGTGTGTGTTTGACCCGTACCCCAGTGAGAGTCAGTGTGTGTGGGACACATACCCCAGTGAGAGTCAGTGTGTGTGGGACACATACCCCAGTGATAGTCAGTGTGTGTGGTTTACGTACCCCAGTGAGAGTCAGTGTGTGTGGTTCACGTACCCCAGTGCGAGACAGTGTGTGTTTGACCCGTACCCCAGTGAGAGTCAGTGTGTGTGGGACACATACCCCAGTGAGAGTCAGTTTTTCTGGGAAACATACCCCAATAAGATTCAGTTTGTGCGGGACCAATAACCAAGTGAGAGGCAGTGTGTGTGGGACCAGTAACTCAGTGAAAGTCAGTGCGTGTGTGACCCATACATCACAGAGAGACGGTGTGTGTGGGAAACATTCTCCAGTGAGAGATGGACTGTGGGTCCTGTACCCCATTGAGAGTCTGTCTGTGTTGGACTAGTACCCCAGTGAGAGTAGGTGTGTGAGGGACTCGTACTCCATTGAGAGTCAGTTTGTGGGGGACCCGTGACCAAGTGAGAGTCAGTGTGTGTGGAGCCCGTTCCCCGGTGAGAGTCAGTGTGTGTGGGACCCGTACTCCAATGAGAGTCAGTGTGAGTGGGACCCGTACCCTGGTGAGAGTCAGTCTGTGTGGGGCCCGTACCCCAGTGAGAGACAGTGTGTGTGGGACCCGTACCCCAGTGAGAGTCAGTGTGTGTGGGACCCGTAACCCAGTGAGATTCAGTGTGTGTGGGACCCATACCCCAGTGAGAGTCATTGTTTGTGGGAAACGTGCCCCAGTGAGATTCAGTGTGTTTGGGACCCGTACCCCAGTGAGAGTCAGTGTGTGTGGGACCCTTACCCCAGTGAGACTCTGTGTGTGTGGGACCCGTACCCCAGTGAGAATCAGTGTGTTTGTGGGACCCGTCCCCAGTGAGAGTCAGTGTGTTTGGGACCCGTACCCCAATGAGAATCAGTGTGTGTGAGACCGGTACCCCAGTGAGAATCAGTGTGTGAGGGACCCGTACCCCACTGAGAATCAGTGTGTGTGAGACCCTTTCCCCAGTGAGAGACAGTGTGTGTGGGACCCGTACCCGAGTGAGAGACGGAGTGTGGGTCCTGTATCCCATTCATAGTTAGTGTGTGTGCAACACGTACCCCAGTCAGAGTTGGTGTGTGTTGGAGCCGTTCCCCCAAGACGGTCATTTTGTGTGGTACCCGGACCCCAGTGATAGTCAGTGTGTGTGGGACCCGTACCCCAGTGAGAGTCAGTGTGTGTGGGACACGTACCCCAGTGAGAGCCAGTGTGTGTGGGAACAGTAAATCAGTGAAAGTCAGTGCGTGTGTGACCCATACATCACAGAGAGACGGTGTGTGTGGGAAACATTCCCCTGTGAGAGATGGACTGTGGGTCCTGTACCCCATTGAGAGTCTGTCTGTGTTGGACTAGTACCCCAGTGAGAGTAGGTGTGTGAGGGACCCGTGACCGAATGAGAGTCAGTGTGTGTGTGGGACCCGTACCCCGGTGAGAGTCAGTGTGTGTGGGACCCGTACTCCAATGAGAGTCAGTGTGTGTGGGACCCGTACCCCAGTGAGAGACAGTGTGTGTGGGACCCGTACCCCAGTGAGAGTCAGTGTGTGTGTGACCCGTACCCCAGTGAGAGTCAGTGTGTGTGGGACCCGTACCCCAGTGAGAGTCAGTGTGTGTGGGACCCGTACCCCAGTGAGAGTCAGTGTGTGTGGGACCCGTACTCCAATGAGAGTCAGTGTGAATGGGACCCGTACCCCAGTGAGAGTCAGTGTGTGTGGGACCCGTACCCCTGTGAGAGTCAGTGTGTGTGGGAAACGTACCTCAGTGAGAGTCAGTAAGTGTGGGACCAATGCTCCAGTGAGCAACAGTGTGTCTGGGAACCATACCCCACTGAGAGAGAGTGTGTGTGGTACCCGTACCCCAGTGAGAGTCAGAGTGTGTGGCACATGTATCCCAGTGAGTTTCAGTGTGTGTGGGACCCATACTCCAGTGAGAGTCAGTGTGTGTGGGATCCGTACCCCAGTGAGAGTCAGTGTGTGAGGGACCCGTACCCCAGTGAGAGTCAGTGTGTGAGGGACCCGTACCCCAGTGAGGGTCAGTTTGTGTGGGATCCATACCCCAGTGAGAGTCATTGTGTGTGGGACCAGTAACCCAGTGAGGGTCAGTGTGTTTGGGACCCGTACCCTGTAAGAGTCAGATAGTGTGGGACGTGTACCCAAGTGAGAGTCAGTGTGTGTTGGACCCGTACTCCAATGAGAGTCAGTGTGTGTGGGACACGTACACCAGTGAGAGTCAGTGTGTTTGGGACCCGTACCCTAGTGAGAGTCAGTGTGTGTGGGACATGTACACCAGTGGAAGTCAGTGTGAGTGGGACACGTACCCCAGTGAGAGTCACTGTGTGTGGGACCCGTACCCCAGTGAGAGTCAGTTTGTGTGTGACCCGTACCCCAGTGAGAGTCTGAGTGTGTGGGACCGGTACCCCAGTGAGATACAGTGTGTGTGTGTGGGACCCGTACCCCAGTGAGAGTCAGTGTGTGTGGGATCCTTACCCAGTGAGAGTCAGTGTGTGTGGGACCGGTACCCCAGTGAGATTCAGTGTGTGTGGGACCCGTACCCCAGTAAGAGACAGTGTGTGTGTGTGAGACACGTATCCCAGTGAGAGACAGACTGTGGGTCCCGCATCCCAATGAGACTCTGTGTGTTTGGGATCCATACCACAGTGAGTGTCAGTGTGTGTGGGACCCGTACCCCAGTGAGAGTCAGTGTGTGGGACCCATACCCCAGTGAGAGTCAGTGTGTGTGGGAACCATACCCCACTGAGAGACGGTGTGTGTGGGACCCGTACCCCAGTGAAAGACGGAGTGTGGGACCTGTATCCAATTCATAGTTAGTGTGTGTGCAACACGTACCCCAGTCAGAGATGGTGTGTGTTGGACCCGTTCCACCAAGAGAGTCAGTGTGTGTGGTACCCGGACCCCAGTGACAGTCAGTGTGTGTGGTTTACGTACCCCAGTGAGAGTCAGTGTGTGTGGTTCACGTACCCCAGTGCGAGACAGTGTGTGTTTGACCCGTACCCCAGTGAGAGTCAGTGTGTGTGGGACACATACCCCAGTGAGAGTCAGTGTGTGTGGGACACATACCCCAGTGATAGTCAGTGTGTGTGGTTTACGTACCCCAGTGAGAGTCAGTGTGTGTGGTTCACGTACCCCAGTGCGAGACAGTGTGTGTTTGACCCGTACCCCAGTGAGAGTCAGTGTGTGTGGGACACATACCCCAGTGAGAGTCAGTTTTTCTGGGAAACATACCCCAATAAGATTCAGTTTGTGCGGGACCAATAACCAAGTGAGAGGCAGTGTGTGTGGGACCAGTAACTCAGTGAAAGTCAGTGCGTGTGTGACCCATACATCACAGAGAGACGGTGTGTGTGGGAAACATTCTCCAGTGAGAGATGGACTGTGGGTCCTGTACCCCATTGAGAGTCTGTCTGTGTTGGACTAGTACCCCAGTGAGAGTAGGTGTGTGAGGGACTCGTACTCCATTGAGAGTCAGTTTGTGGGGGACCCGTGACCAAGTGAGAGTCAGTGTGTGTGGAGCCCGTTCCCCGGTGAGAGTCAGTGTGTGTGGGACCCGTACTCCAATGAGAGTCAGTGTGAGTGGGACCCGTACCCTGGTGAGAGTCAGTCTGTGTGGGGCCCGTACCCCAGTGAGATTCAGTGTGTGTGGGACCCGTACCCCAGTGAGAGTCAGTGTGTGTGGGACCCGTAACCCAGTGAGATTCAGTGTGTGTGGGACCCATACCCCAGTGAGAGTCATTGTTTGTGGGAAACGTGCCCCAGTGAGATTCAGTGTGTTTGGGACCCGTACCCCAGTGAGAGTCAGTGTGTGTGGGACCCTTACCCCAGTGAGACTCTGTGTGTGTGGGACCCGTACCCCAGTGAGAATCAGTGTGTTTGTGGGACCCGTCCCCAGTGAGAGTCAGTGTGTTTGGGACCCGTACCCCAATGAGAATCAGTGTATGTGAGACCGGTACCCCAGTGAGAATCAGTGTGTGAGGGACCCGTACCCCACTGAGAATCAGTGTGTGTGAGACCCTTTCCCCAGTGAGAGACAGTGTGTGTGGGACCCGTACCCGAGTGAGAGACGGAGTGTGGGTCCTGTATCCCATTCATAGTTAGTGTGTGTGCAACACGTACCCCAGTCAGAGTTGGTGTGTGTTGGAGCCGTTCCCCCAAGACGGTCATTTTGTGTGGTACCCGGACCCCAGTGATAGTCAGTGTGTGTGGGACCCGTACCCCAGTGAGAGTCAGTGTGTGTGGGACACGTACCCCAGTGAGAGCCAGTGTGTGTGGGACCAGTAAATCAGTGAAAGTCAGTGCATGTGTGACCCATACATCACAGAGAGACGGTGTGTGTGGGAAACATTCCCCTGTGAGAGATGGACTGTGGGTCCTGTACCCCATTGAGAGTCTGTCTGTGTTGGACTAGTACCCCAGTGAGAGTAGATGTGTGAGGGACCCGTGACCGAGTGAGAGACAGTGTGTGTGTGGGACCCGTACCCCGGTGAGAGTCAGTGTGTGTGGGACCCGTACTCCAATGAGAGTCAGTGTGTGTGGGACCCGTACCCCAGTGAGAGACAGTGTGTGTGGGACCCGTACCCCAGTGAGAGTCAGTGTGTGTGTGACCCGTACCCCAGTGAGAGTCAGTGTGTGTGGGACCCGTACCCCAGTGAGAGTCAGTGTGTGTGGGACCCGTACCCCAGTGAGAGTCAGTGTGTGTGGGACCCGTACTCCAATGAGAGTCAGTGTGAATGGGACCCGTACCCCAGTGAGAGTCAGTGTGTGTGGGACCCGTACCCCAGTGAGAGTCAGTGTGTGTGGGAAACGTACCTCAGTGAGAGTCAGTAAGTGTGGGACCAATGCTCCAGTGAGCAACAGTGTGTCTGGGAACCATACCCCACTGAGAGAGAGTGTGTGTGGTACCCGTACCCCAGTGAGAGTCAGAGTGTGTGGCACATGTATCCCAGTGAGTTTCAGTGTGTGTGGGACCCATACTCCAGTGAGAGTCAGTGTGTGTGGGATCCGTACCCCAGTGAGAGTCAGTGTGTGAGGGACCCGTACCCCAGTGAGAGTCAGTGTGTGAGGGACCCGTACCCCAGTGAGGGTCAGTTTGTGTGGGATCCATACCCCAGTGAGAGTCATTGTGTGTGGGACCAGTAACCCAGTGAGGGTCAGTGTGTTTGGGACCCGTACCCTGTAAGAGTCAGATAGTGTGGGACGTGTACCCAAGTGAGAGTCAGTGTGTGTTGGACCCGTACACCAATGAGAGTAAGTGTGTGCGGTACCCGTACCCCAGTGAGTTTCAGTGTGTGTGGGACCCGTACCCCAGTGAGAGTCAGTGTGCTTGGTACCCGTACCCCAGTGAGAGTCAGTGTGTGTGGGACCCGTACCCCAGTGAGAGTCAGTGTGTGTGGGACCCGTAACCCAGTGAGAGTCAGTGTGTGTGGGACCCGTACCCCGGTGAGAGTCAGTGTGTGTTGGGACCCGTACCCCAGTGAGAGTCAGTGTGTGTGGGACAAGTACTCCAGTGAGAGATAGTGTGTGTGGGACCTGTACAGCATGGAGATTCAGTGTGTGTGGGAGACCCGTACCTCATTGGTAGTCAGTGTGTATGGGTCCAATACTCAGTGAGAGTCAGTGTGTGTGGGACCCGTACCCAGTAAGAGATAATGTGAGTGGGACCCGTACCCCAGTGAGAGTCAGTGTGTGTGGGACCCTTACCCCAGTGAGAGACAGTGTGTGTGGGACCTGTACCCCAGTGAGAAACACTGTGTGTGGGACACGTACCCCAGTGAGAGATAATGTGTGTGGGACCCATACTCCACTGAGAGTCAGTTTGTGTGGGACAGGTATCCCAGTGAGAGTCAGTCTGTGTGGGACCAGTAACCTAATGAGAGTCAGTGTGTGTTGGACCAGTAACCGAGTGACAGTCAGTGTATATGTGGGACACGTACCCCAGTGAGAGTCAGTGTGTGGGAGACCCGTACCCAGTGAGATTCAGTCTGTGTGGGACCCGTACCCCTGTGAGAGTCAGTGTGTGTGGGACCCATAACCCAGTGAGAGTCAGTGTGTGTGGGACCCGTAACCCATTGAGAGTCAGTGTGTGTGGGACCCTTACCCCACTGAGAGTCAGTTTGTGTGGGACCCGTATCCAAGTGAGAGTCAGTGTTTGTGGGAGAGCACCCCAGTGAGAGTCATTGTGTGAGGGACCCGTACCCCAGTGAGAGTCAGTGTGTATAGGACGCGTACCGTAGTGAGAGTCATTGTGTGTGGGACCATTACCCCAGTGAGAGTCATTGTGTGTGGGACCCGTAGCCCAGTGAGTGTCAGTGTGTGTGTGACCCGTATCCTAGTGAGAGTCAGTGTGAGTAGGACACGTACACCAGTGAGAGTCAGTGTGTGTGGGACCCGTACCCCAGTGAGAGACAATGTTTGTGGGACCCTTACCCCAGTGAGCGTCAGTGTGTGTGGGACAAGTACTCCAGTGAGAGATAGTGTGTGTGGGACCTGTAAAGCATGGAGATTCAGTGTGTGTGGGACCTGTACCCCAGTGAGAGTCAGTGTGTGGGAGACCCGTACCCAGTGAGATTCAGTCTGTGTGGGACCCGTACCCCTGTGAGAGTCAGTGTGTGTGGGACCCATAACCCAGTGAGAGCCAGTGTGTGTGGGACCCGTAACCCAGTGAGAGTCAGTGTGTGTGGGACCCTTACCCCACTGAGAGTCAGTTTGTGTGGGACCCGTATCCAAGTGAGAGTCAGTGTTTGTGGGAGAGCACCCCAGTGAGAGTCATTGTGTGAGGGACCCGTACCCCAGTGAGAGTCAGTGTGTATAGGACGCGTACCGTAGTGAGAGTCATTGTGAGTGGGACCATTACCCCAGTGAGAGTCATTGTGTGTGGGACCCGTAGCCCAGTGAGTGTCAGTGTGTTTGTGACCCGTATCCTAGTGAGAGTCAGTGTGAGTAGGACACGTACACCAGTGAGAGTCAGTGTGTGTGGGACCCGTACCCCAGTGAGAGACAATGTTTGTGGGACCCGTACCCCAGTGAGAGTCAGTGTGTGTGGGACAAGTACTCCAGTGAGAGATAGTGTGTGTGGGACCTGTAAAGCATGGAGATTCAGTGTGTGTGGGACTTGTACCCCAGTGAGAGTCAGTGTGTGTGGGACCCTTCCCCCAGTGAGATACTGTGTGTGTGGGACCCGTACCCTAGTGTGATACACTGTGTGTGGGTCACGTACTCCAGTGAGAGATAATGTGAGTGGGATCCGTACAGCATGGAGAATCAGTGTGTGTGGGAGACCCGTACCTCATTGAGAGTCAGTGTGTATGGGTCCAATATCCATTGAGAGTCAGTGTGTGTGGGACCCGTACCCCAGTTAGAGTCAGTGTGTCTGGGACCGGCACCCCATTTAGAGTCAGTGTGTGTGGGACCCTTACCCCAGTGAGAGTCAGTGTGTGTGGGACCCGTACCCCAGTGAGAGTCAGTGTGTGTGGGACCCATACCCCAGGGGCAGTCAGTATGTGTGGGACAAGCATCCCGGTGAGTCAGTATGTGTGGGACCAGTAACCCTGTGAGAGTCAGTGTGTGTGGGACCCGTACCCCAGTGAGATACACTTTGTGTGGGACACGTACCTCAGTGAGAGATAATTTTTATGGGACCCATACTCCAGTGAGAGTCAGTGTGTGTGTGACCTGTACTCCACTGAGAGTCAGTTTGTGTGGGACCAGTATCCCAGTGAGAGTCAGTCTGTGTGGGACCAGTAACCTAGTGAGAGTCAGTGTGTGTTGACCAGTAACCGAGTGACAGTCAGAGTATATGTGGAACACGTACCCCAGTGAGAGTCAGTGTGTGGGGGACCCGTACCCAGTGAGATTCAGTCTGTGTGGGACCCGTACCCCAGTGAGAGTCAGTGTGTGTGGAACCCGTAACCCAGTGAGAGTCAGTGTGTGTGTGACCCGTACCCCAGTGAGAGTCAGTTTGTGTGGGACCCGTATCGAAGTGAGAGTCAGTGTTTGTGGGAGAGCACCCCAGAGAGAGTTATTGTGTGAGGGACCCGTACCCCAGTGAGATCAGTGTGTGTGGGACCCGTTCCCCAGTGAGAGACAATGTTTGTGGGACCCGTACCCCAGTGAGAGTTAGTGTGTGTGGGACAAATACTCCAGTGAGAGATAGTGTGTGTGTGACCTGTAAAGCATGGAGTTTCAGTGTGTGTGGGAGACCCGTACCTCATTGAGAGTCAGTGTGTATGGGTCCAATATCCAGAGAGATTCAGAGTGTGTGGGACCCGTACCCCAGTGACAGTCAGTGTGTCTGGGACCGGCACCCCATTGAGAGTCAGTGTGTGTAGGACCCGTACCCCAGGGGCAGTCAGTATGTGTGGGACAAGTATCCCGGTGAGTCAGTATGTGTGGGACCAGTAACCCTGTGAGAGTCAGTGTGTGTGTGGGACACGTACCCCACTGAGAGTCAGTGTGTGTTGGACACGGAACCCTGTGAGATTCAGTGTGTGTGGGACCCATACCCCAGTGAGAGTCATTGTTTGAGGGAAACGTGCCCCAGTGAGATTCAGTGTGTGTGGGACCCGTACCCCAGTGAGAGTCAGTGTGTGTGGGACCCTTACCCCAGTGAGACTCTGTGTGTGTGGGACCCGTAGCCCAATGAGATACACTGTGTGTGGGACACGTACCCCAGTTAGAGATAATGTGATTGGGACCCGTACAGCATGGAGAATCAGTGTGTGTGGGACCCGTACCCCAGTGAGTGTTAGTGTGTTTGGGACCCGTACCCCAGTGAGAATCAGTGTGTTTGTGGGACCCGTCCCCAGTGAGAGTCAGTGTGTGTGGGACCCTTCCCCCAGTGAGATACTGTGTGTGTGGGAACCGTACCCTAGTGTGATACACTGTGTGTGGGTCACGTACTCCAGTGAGAGATAATGTGAGTGGGATCCGTACAGCATGGAGAATCAGTGTGTGTGGGAGACCCGTACCTCATTGAGAGTCAGTGTGTATGGGTCCAATATCCATTGAGAGTCAGTGTGTGTGGGACCCGTACCCCAGTTAGAGTCAGTGTGTCTGGGACCGGCACCCCATTGAGAGTCAGTGTGTGTGGGACCCTTACCCCAGTGAGAGTCAGTGTGTGTGGGACCCGTACCCCAGTGAGAGTCAGTGTGTGTGGGACCCATACCCCAGGGGCAGTCAGTATGTGTGGGACAAGCATCCCGGTGAGTCAGTATGTGTGGGACCAGTAACCCTGTGAGAGTCAGTGTGTGTGGGACCCGTACCCCAGTGAGATACACTTTGTGTGGGACACGTACCTCAGTGAGAGATAATTTTTATGGGACCCATACTCCAGTGAGAGTCAGTGTGTGTGTGACCCGTACTCCACTGAGAGTCAGTTTGTGTGGGACCAGTATCCCAGTGAGAGTCAGTCTGTGTGGGACCAGTAACCTAGTGAGAGTCAGTGTGTGTTGGACCAGTAACCGAGTGACAGTCAGTGTATATGTGGAACACGTACCCCAGTGAGAGTCAGTGTGTGGGGGACCCGTAACCAGTGAGATTCAGTCTGTGTGGGACCCGTACCCCAGTGAGAGTCAGTGTGTGTGGGACCCGTAACCCAGTGAGAGTCAGTGTGTGTGTGACCCGTACCCCAGTGAGAGTCAGTTTGTGTGGGACCCGTATCGAAGTGAGAGTCAGTGTTTGTGGGAGAGCACCCCAGAGAGAGTCATTGTGTGTGGGACCCGTACCCCAGTGAGAGACAATGTTTGTGGGACCCGTACCCCAGTGAGAGTCAGCGTGTGTGGGACAAGTACTCCAGTGAGAGATAGTGTGTGTGTGACCTGTAAAGCATGGAGATTCAGTGTGTGTGGGAGACCCGTACCTCATTGAGAGTCAGTGTGTATGGGTCCAATATCCAGAGAGATACAGAGTGTGTGGGACCCGTACCCCAGTGAGAGTCAGTGTGTCTGGGACCGGCACCCCATTGAGAGTCAGTGTGTGTGGGACCCGTACCCCAGTGAGAGTCAGTGTGTGTGGGACCCGTACCCCAGTGAGAGTCAGTGTGTGTGGGACCCATACCCCAGGGGCAGTCAGTATGTGTGGGACAAGTATCCCGGTGAGTCAGTATGTGTGGGACCTGTAACCCTGTGAGAGTCAGTGTGTGTGTGGGACACGTACACCACTGAGAGTCAGTGTGTGTTGGACACAGAACCCTGTGAGAAACAGTGTGTGTGGGACCCATACCCCAGTGAGAGTCATTGTTTGTGGGAAACGTGCTCCAGTGAGATTCAGAGTGTGTGGGACCCGTACCCCAGTGAGAGTCAGTGTGTGTGGGACCCTTACCCCAGTGAGACTCTGTGTGTGTGGGACCCGTAGCCCAATGAGATACACTGTGTGTGGGACACGTACACCAGTGAGAGATAATGTGATTGGGACCCGTACAGCATGGAGAATCAGTGTGTGTGGGACCCGTACCCCAGTGAGTGTTAGTGTGTTTGGGACCCGTACTCCAGTGAGAATCAGTGTGTTTGTGGGACCCGTCCCCAGTGAGAGTCAGTGTGTGTGGGACCCGTACCCCAGTGAGAATCAGTGTGTTTGTGGGACGCGTCCCCAGTGAGAGTCAGTGTGTTTGGGACCCGTACGCCAATGAGAATCAGTGTGTGTGAGACCGGTACCCCAGTGAGAATTAGTGTGTGAGGGACCCGTACCCCACTGAGAATCAGTGTGTGTGAGACCCTAATATCAGTGAGAGACAGTGTGCGTGGGACCCGTACCGCAATGAGATACACTTTGTGTGGGACAGGTACCCCAGTGAGAAATAATGTGTGTTGGACCCGTACCCCATTGAGAGTCATTCTGTGTGTGACCCGTACCCCAGTGAAAGTCAGTTTGTGTGGGACCAGTAACCTAGTGAGAGTCAGTGTGTGTGGGACCAGTAACCGAGTGACAGTCAGTGTATATGTGGGACACGTACCCCACTGAGAGTCAGTGTGTGGGGGACCCATACCCCAGTGAGATTCAGTCTGTGTGGGACCCATACCCCAGTGAGAGTCAGTGAGTGTGGGACCCGTACCCCAGTGAGAGTCAGTGTGTGTGGGAAACATATCCCAATGAGAGTCAGTGTGCTTGGTACCCGTACCCCAGTGAGAGTCAGTGTGTGTGGGACCCGTACCCCAGTGAGAGTCAGTGTGTGTGGGACCCGTACCCCAGTGAGAGTCAGTGTGTGTGGGACAAGTACTCCAGTGAGAGATAGTGTGTGTGGGACCTGTACAGCATGGAGATTCAGTGTTTGTGGGAGACCCGTACCTCATTGGTAGTCAGTGTTTATGGGTCCAATTCTCAGTGAGAGTCAGCGTGTGTGGGACCCGTACCCAGTGAGAGTTAGTGTGTGGGGGACCCGTACCCAGTGAGATTCAGTCTGTGTGGGACCCGTAACCCAGTGAGAGTCAGTGTGTGTGGGACCCATAACCCAGTGAGAGTCAGTGTGTGTGGGACCCGTACCCCAGTGAGAGTCAGTGTGTGTGGGACAAGTACTCCAGTGAGAGATAGTGTGTGTGGGACCTGTACAGCATGGAGATTCAGTGTGTGTGGGAGACCCGTAACTCATTGGTAGTCAGTGTGTCTGGGTCCAATTCTCAGTGAGAGTCAGTGTGTGTGGGACCCGTACCCAGTGAGAGATAATGTGAGTGGGACCCGTACCCCAGTGAGAGTCGGTGTGTGTGGGACCCTTACCCCAGTGAGAGACAGTGTGTGTGGGACACGTACCCCAGTGAGAGTCAGTGTGTGTGGGACCCGTACCCCAGTGAGAGACAGTGTGTGTGGGACCTGTACCCTAGTGAGATACACTTTGTGTGGGACACGTACCCCAGTGAGAGATAATGTGTATGGGACCCATACTCCAGTGAGAGTCAGTGTGTGTGTGACGTGTACTCCACTGAGAGTCAGTTTGTGTGGGACCAGTATCCCAGTGAGAGTCAGTCTGTGTGGGACCAGTAACCTAATGAGAGTCAGTGTGTGTTGGACCAGTAACCGAGTGACAGTCAGTGTATATGTGGGACACGTACCCCAGTGAGAGTCAGTGTGTGGGGGACCCGTACCCAGTGAGATTCAGTCTGTGTGAGACCCGTACCCCTGTGAGAGTCAGTGTGTGTGGGACCCATAACCCAGTGAGAGTCAGTGTGTGTGGGACCCGTAACCCAGTGAGAGTCAGTGTGTGTGGGACCCGTACCCCTGTGAGAGTCAGTGTGTGTGGGACCCGTAACCCAGTGAGAGTCAGTGTGTGTGGGACCCTTACCCCACTGAGAGTCAGTTTGTGTGGGACCCGTATTCAAGTGAGAGTCAGTCTGTGTGGGACCAGTAACCTAATGAGAGTCAGTGTGTGTTGGACCAGTAACCCCAGTGAGAGTCATTGTGTGAGGGACCCGTACCCCAGTGAGAGTCAGTGTGTATAGGACGCGTACCGTAGTGAGAGTCATTGTGTGTGGGACCATTACCCCAGTGAGAGTCATTGTGTGTGGGACCCGTAGCCCAGTGAGTGTCAGTGTGTGTGTGACCCTTATCCTAGTGAGAGTCAGTGTGAGTAGGACACGTACACCAGTGAGAGTCAGTGTGTGTGGGACCCGTACCGCAATGAGATACACTGTGTGTGGGACAGGTACCCCAGTGAGAAATAATGTGTGTTGGACCCGTACCCCATTGAGAGTCATTCTGTGTGTGACCCGTACCCCAGTGAAAGTCAGTTTGTGTGGGACCAGTAACCTAGTGAGAGTCAGTGTGTGTGGGACCAGTAACCGAGTGACAGTCAGTGTATATGTGGGACACGTACCCCACTGAGAGTCAGTGTGTGGGGGACCCATACCCCAGTGAGATTCAGTCTGTGTGGGACCCATACCCCAGTGAGAGTCAGTGAGTGTGGGACCCGTACCCCAGTGAGAGTCAGTGTGTGTGGGAAACGTATCCCGGTGAGAGTCAGTAAGTCTGGGACCAATACTCCAGTGAGTAACAGTCTGTGCGGTACCCGTACCCCAGTGAGTTTCAGTGTGTGTGGGACCCGTACCCCAATGAGAGTCAGTGTGCTTGGTACCCGTACCCCAGTGAGAGTCAGTGAGTGTGGGACCCGTACCCTAGTGAGAGTCCGTGTGTGTGGGATCCGTAACCCAGTGAGAGTCAGTGTGTGTGTGACCCGTACCCCAGTGAGAGTCAGTGTGTGTGGGACCCGTACCCCAGTGAGAGTCAGTGTGTGTGGGACAAGTACTCCAGTGAGAGATAGTGTGTGTGGGACCTGTACAGCATGGAGATTCAGTGTGTGTGGGAGACCCGTACCTCATTGGTAGTCAGTGTGTATGGGTCCAATTCTCAGTGAGAGTCAGTGTGTGTGGGACCCGTACCCAGTGAGAGTCAGTGTGTGGGGGACCCGTACCCAGTGAGATTCAGTCTGTGTGGGACCCGTACCCCTGTGAGAGTCAGTGTGTGTGGGACCCATAACCCAGTGAGAGTCAGTGTGTCTGAGACCGGCACCCCATTGAGAGTCAGTGTGTGTGGGACCCGTACCCCAGTGAGAGTCAGTGTGTTTGGGACCAATAACCCAGTGAGAGTCAGTGTGTGGGAACCGTACCCCATTGAGAGTCAGTGTGTGTGGGACCCGTACCCCAGTGAGATACACTTTGTGTGGGACACGTACCTCAGTGAGAGATAATGTTTATGGGACCCATACTCCAGTGAGAGTCAGTGTGTGTGTGACCCGTACTCCACTGAGAGTCAGTTTGTGTGGCACCAGTATCCCAGTGAGAGTCAGTCTGTGTTGGATCAGTAACCGAGTGACAGTCAGTGTATATGTGGAACACGTACCCCAGTGAGAGTCAGTGTGTGGGGGACCCGTACCCAGTGAGATTCAGTCTGTGTAGGACCCGTACCCCAGTGAGAGTCAGTGTGTGTGGGACCCGTAACCCAGTGAGAGTCAGTGTGTTTGTGACCCGTACCCCAGTGAGAGTCAGTTTGTGTGGGACCCGTATTGAAGTGAGAGTCAGTGTGTGTGGGACCCGTACCCCGGTGAGAGTCAGTGTTTGTGGGACCCGTACTCCAATGAGAGTCAGTGTGTGTGGGAAACGTACCTCAGTGAGAGTCAGTAAGTGTGGGACCAATGCTCCAGTGAGCAACAGTGTGTCTGGGAACCATACCCCACTGAGAGAGAGTGTGTGTGGTACCCGTACCCCAGTGAGAGTCAGAGTGTGTGGCACATGTATCCCAGTGAGTTTCAGTGTGTGTGGGACCCGTACCCCAGTGAGAGTCAGTGTGTGTGGAATCCGTACCCCAGTGAGAGTCAGTGTGTGTGGGACCCGTACCCCAGTGAGAGTCAGTGTGTGAGGGACCCGTACCCCAGTGATATCAGTGTGTGTAGGACCCGTACCCTAGTGAGAGTTAGTGTGTGTTGGACCCGTACCCCAGTGAGGGTCAGTTTGTGTGGGATCCATACCCCAGTGAGAGACATTGTGTGTGGGACCAGTACCCTGTAAGAGTCAGATAGTGTGGGACGTGTACCCAAGTGAGAGTCAGTGTGTGTGGGACCCGTACTCCAATGAGAGTCAGTGTGTGTGGGACCCGTACCCCAGTGAGAGTCAGTGTGTGTGGGAAACGTATCCCGGTGAGAGTCAGTAATTGTGGGACCAATACTCCAGTGAGTAACAGTGTGTGCGGTACCCGAACCCCAGTGAGTTTCAGTGTGTGTGGGACCCGTTCCCCAGTGAGAGTCAGTGTGTGTGGGACCCGTACCCCAGTGAGAGTCAGTGTGTGTGGGACCCATAACCCAGTGAGAGTCAGTGTGTGTGGGACACGTACCCCGGTGAGAGTCAGTGTGTGTGGGACCCGTACCCCAGTGAGAGTCAGTGTGTCTGGGACAAGTACTCCAGTGAGAGATAGTGTGTGTGGGACCTGTACAGCATGGAGATTCAGTGTGTGTGGGAGACCCGTACCTCATTGGTAGTCAGTGTGTAGGGGTCCAATACTCAGTGAGAGTCAGTGTGTGTGGGACCCGTATCCAGTAAGAGATAATGTGAGTGGGACCCGTACCCCAGTGAGAGTCGGTGTGTGTGGGATCCTTACCCCAGTGAGAGACAGTGTGTGTGGGACCTGTACCCCAGTGAGATACACTGTGTGTGGGACACTTACCCCAGTGAGAGATAATGTGTATGGGACCCATACTCCAATGAGAGTCAGTGTGTGTGTGACCTGTACTCCACTGAGAGTCAGTTTGTGTGGGACCAGTATCGCAGTGAGAGTCAGTCTGTGTGGGACCAGTAACCTAATGAGAGTCAGTGTGTGTTGGACCAGTAACCGAGTGACAGTCAGTGTATATGTGGGACACGTACCCCAGTGAGAGTCAGTGTGTGGGGGACCCGTACCCAGTGAGATTCAGTCTGTGTGGGACCCGTACCCCTGTGAGAGTCAGTGTGTGTGGGACCCATAACCCAGTGAGAGTCAGTGTGTGTGGGACCCTTACCCCAGTGAGAGCCTGTGTGTGTGGGACCCGTATCCAAGCGAGAGTCAGTGTTTGTGGGAGAGCACCCCAGTGAGAGTCATTGTGTGAGGGACCCGTACCCCAGTGAGAGTCAGCGTGTATAGGACGCGTACCGTAGTGAGAGTCATTGTGTGTGGGACCATGACCCCAGTGAGAGTCATTGTGTGTGGGACCTGTAGCCCAGTGAGTGTCAGTGTGTGTGTGACCCGTATCCTAGTGAGAGTCAGTGTGAGTAGGACACGTACACCAGTGAGAGTCAGTGTGTGTGTGACAAGTACTCCAGTGAGAGATAGTGTGTGTAGGACCTGTAAAGCATGGAGATTCAGTGTGTGTGGGACATGTACCCCAGTGAGAGTCAGTGTGTGTGGGACCCTTCCCCCAATGAGATACTGTGTGTGTGGGACCCGTACCCTAGTGTGATACACTGTGTGTGGGTCACGTACTCCAGTGAGAGATAATGTGAGTGGGACCCGTACAGCATGGAGAATCAGTGTGTTTGGGAGACCCGTACCTCATTGAGAGTCAGTGCGTATGGGTCCAATATCCATTGAGAGTCAGTGTGTGTGGGACCCGTACCCCAGTTAGAGTCAGTGTGTCTGGGACCGGCACCCCATTGAGAGTCAGTGTGTGTGGGACCCTTACCCCAGTGAGAGTCAGTGTGAGTGGGACCCGTACCCCAGTGAGAGTCAGTGTGTGTGGGACCAATAACCCAGTGAGAGTCAGTGCGTGGGAACCGTACCCCAGTGAGAGTCAGTGTGTGTGGGACCCGTACCCCAGTGAGATACACTTTGTGTGGGACACGTACCTCAGTGAGAGATAATGTTTATGGGACCCATACTCCAGAGAGAGTCAGTGTGTGTGTGACCCGTACTCCACTGAGAGTCAGTTTGTGTGGCACCAGTATCCCAGTGAGAGTCAGTCTGTGTTGGACCAGTAACCGAGTGACAGTCAGTGTATATGTGGGACACGTACCCCAGTGAGAGTCAGTGTGTGGGGGCCCGTACCCAGTGAGATTCAGTCTGTGTGGGACCCGTACCCCAGTGAGAGTCAGTGTGTGTCGGACCCGTAACCCAGTGAGAGTCAGTGTGATTGTGACCCGTACCCCAGTGAGAGTCAGTTTGTGTGGGACCCGTATCGAAGTGAGAGTCAGTGTGTGTGGGACCCGTACCCCAGTGAGAGTCAGTGTGTGTGTGGGACCCGTACCCCAGTGAGAGTCATTGTGTGTGTGGGACCAGTACCCCGGTGAGAGTCATTGTGTGTGTGGGACCTGTACCCCGGTGAGAGTCAGTGTGTGTGGGACCCGTACTCCAATGAGAGTCAGTGTGAGTGGGACCCGTACCCCAGTGAGAGTCAGTGTGCGTGGGAAACGTACCTCAGTGAGAGTCAGTAAGTGTGGGACCAATGCTCCAGTGAGCAACAGTGTGTCTGGGAACCATACCCCACTGAGAGAGAGTGTGTGTGGTACCCGTACCCCAGTGAGAGTCAGAGTGTGTGGCACGTGTATCCCAGTGAGTTTCAGTGTGTGTGGGACCCGTACCCCAGTGAGAGTCAGTGTGTGTGGGATCCGTACCCCAGTGAGAGTCAGTGTGTGTGGGACCCGTACCCCAGTGAGAGTCAGTGTGTGAGGGACCCGTACCCCAGTGATATCAGTGTGTGTAGGACGCGTACCCTAGTGAGAGTTAGTGTGTGTTGGACGCGTACCCCAGTGAGGGTCAGTTTTTGTGGGATCCATACCCCAGTGAGAGTCATTGTGTGTGGGACCAGTAACCCAGTGAGGGTCAGTGTGTTTGGGACCCGTACCCTGTAAGAGTCAGATAGTGTGGGACGTGTACCCAAGTGAGAGTCAGTGTGTGTGGGACCCGTACTCCAATGAGAGTCAGTGTGTGTGGGACCCGTACCCCAGTGAGAGTCAGTGTGTTGGAAACGTATCCCGGTGAGAGTCAGTAAGTGTGGGACCAATACTCCAGTGAGTAACAGTGTGTGCGGTACCCGTACCCCAGTGAGTTTCAGTGTGTGTGGGACCCGTACCCCAGTGAGAGTCAGTGTGCTTGGTACCCATACCCCAGTGAGAGTCAGTGTGTGTGGGACCCGTACCCCAGTGAGAGTCAGTGTGTGTGGGACCCATAACCCAGTGAGAGTCAGTGTGTGTGGGACCCATACCCCAGTGAGAGCCTGTGTGTGTGGGACCCGTATCCAAGCGAGAGTCAGTGTTTGTGGGAGAGCACCCCAGTGAGAGTCATTGTGTGAGGGACCCGTACCCCAGTGAGAGTCAGCGTGTATAGGACGCGTACCGTAGTGAGAGTCATTGTGTGTGGGACCATGACCCCAGTGAGAGTCATTGTGTGTGGGACCCGTAGCCCAGTGAGTGTCAGTGTGTGTGTGACCCGTATCCTAGTGAGAGTCAGTGTGAGTAGGACACGTACACCAGTGAGAGTCAGTGTGTGTGTGACAAGTACTCCAGTGAGAGATAGTGTGTGTAGGACCTGTAAAGCATGGAGATTCAGTGTGTGTGGGACATGTACCCCAGTGAGAGTCAGTGTGTGTGGGACCCTTCCCCCAATGAGATACTGTGTGTGTGGGACCCGTACCCTAGTGTGATACACTGTGTGTGGGTCACGTACTCCAGTGAGAGATAATGTGAGTGGGACCCGTACAGCATGGAGAATCAGTGTGTTTGGGAGACCCGTACCTCATTGAGAGTCAGTGCGTATGGGTCCAATATCCATTGAGAGTCAGTGTGTGTGGGACCCGTACCCCAGTTAGAGTCAGTGTGTCTGGGACCGGCACCCCATTGAGAGTCAGTGTGTGTGGGACCCTTACCCCAGTGAGAGTCAGTGTGAGTAGGACACGTACACCAGTGAGAGTCAGTGTGTGTGTGACAAGTACTCCAGTGAGAGATAGTGTGTGTAGGACCTGTAAAGCATGGAGATTCAGTGTGTGTGGGACATGTACCCCAGTGAGAGTCAGTGTGTGTGGGACCCTTCCCCCAATGAGATACTGTGTGTGTGGGACCCGTACCCTAGTGTGATACACTGTGTGTGGGTCACGTACTCCAGTGAGAGATAATGTGAGTGGGACCCGTACAGCATGGAGAATCAGTGTGTTTGGGAGACCCGTACCTCATTGAGAGTCAGTGCGTATGGGTCCAATATCCATTGAGAGTCAGTGTGTGTGGGACCCGTACCCCAGTTAGAGTCAGTGTGTCTGGGACCGGCACCCCATTGAGAGTCAGTGTGTGTGGGACCCTTACCCCAGTGAGAGTCAGTGTGAGTGGGACCCGTACCCCAGTGAGAGTCAGTGTGTGTGGGACCAATAACCCAGTGAGAGTCAGTGTGTGGGAACCGTACCCCAGTGAGAGTCAGTGTGTGTGGGACCCGTACCCCAGTGAGATACACTTTGTGTGGGACACGTACCTCAGTGAGAGATAATGTTTATGGGACCCATACTCCAGTGAGAGTCAGTGTGTGTGTGACCCGTACTCCACTGAGAGTCAGTTTGTGTGGCACCAGTATCCCAGTGAGAGTCAGTGTGTGTTGGACCAGTAACCGAGTGACAGTCAGTGTATATGTGGGACACGTACCCCAGTGAGAGTCAGTGTGTGGGGGCCCGTACCCAGTGAGATTCAGTCTGTGTGGGACCCGTACCCCAGTGAGAGTCAGTGTGTGTCGAACCCGTAACCCAGTGAGAGTCAGTGTGATTGTGACCCGTACCCCAGTGAGAGTCAGTTTGTGTGGGACCCGTATCGAAGTGAGAGTCAGTGTGTGTGGGACCCGTACCCCAGTGAGAGTCAGTGTGTGTGTGGGACCCGTACCCCAGTGAGAGTCATTGTGTGTGTGGGACCAGTACCCCGGTGAGAGTCATTGTGTGTGTGGGACCTGTACCCCGGTGAGAGTCAGTGTGTGTGGGACCCGTACTCCAATGAGAGTCAGTGTGAGTGGGACCCGTACCCCAGTGAGAGTCAGTGTGCGTGGGAAACGTACCTCAGTGAGAGTCAGTAAGTGTGGGACCAATGCTCCAGTGAGCAACAGTGTGTCTGGGAACCATACCCCACTGAGAGAGAGTGTGTGTGGTACCCGTACCCCAGTGAGAGTCAGAGTGTGTGGCACGTGTATCCCAGTGAGTTTCAGTGTGTGTGGGACCCGTACCCCAGTGAGAGTCAGTGTGTGTGGGATCCGTACCCCAGTGAGAGTCAGTGTGTGTGGGACCCGTACCCCAGTGAGAGTCAGTGTGTGAGGGACCCGTACCCCAGTGATATCAGTGTGTGTAGGACGCGTACCCTAGTGAGAGTTAGTGTGTGTTGGACGCGTACCACAGTGAGGGTCAGTTTTTGTGGGATCCATACCCCAGTGAGAGTCATTGTGTGTGGGACCAGTAACCCAGTGAGGGTCAGTGTGTTTGGGACCCGTACCCTGTAAGAGTCAGATAGTGTGGGACGTGTACCCAAGTGAGAGTCAGTGTGTGTGGGACCCGTACTCCAATGAGAGTCAGTGTGTGTGGGACCCGTACCCCAGTGAGAGTCAGTGTGTTGGAAACGTATCCCGGTGAGAGTCAGTAAGTGTGGGACCAATACTCCAGTGAGTAACAGTGTGTGCGGTACCCGTACCCCAGTGAGTTTCAGTGTGTGTGGGACCCGTACCCCAGTGAGAGTCAGTGTGCTTGGTACCCATACCCCAGTGAGAGTCAGTGTGTGTGGGACCCGTACCCCAGTGAGAGTCAGTGTGTGTGGGACCCATAACCCAGTGAGAGTCAGTGTGTGTGGGACCCTTACCCCAGTGAGATCCTGTGTGTGTGGGACCCGTATCCAATCGAGAGTCAGTGTTTGTGGGAGAGCACCCCAGTGAGAGTCATTGTGTGAGGGACCCGTACCCCAGTGAGAGTCAGCGTGTATAGGACGCGTACCGTAGTGAGAGTCATTGTGTGTGGGACCATGACCCCAGTGAGAGTCATTGTGTGTGGGACCCGTAGCCCAGTGAGTGTCAGTGTGTGTGTGACCCGTATCCTAGTGAGAGTCAGTGTGAGTAGGACACGTACACCAGTGAGAGTCAGTGTGTGTGTGACAAGTACTCCAGTGAGAGATAGTGTGTGTAGGACCTGTAAAGCATGGAGATTCAGTGTGTGTGGGACATGTACCCCAGTGAGAGTCAGTGTGTGTGGGACCCTTCCCCCAATGAGATACTGTGTGTGTGGGACCCGTACCCTAGTGTGATACACTGTGTGTGGGTCACGTACTCCAGTGAGAGATAATGTGAGTGGGACCCGTACAGCATGGAGAATCAGTGTGTTTGGGAGACCCGTACCTCATTGAGAGTCAGTGCGTATGGGTCCAATATCCATTGAGAGTCAGTGTGTGTGGGACCCGTACCCCAGTTAGAGTCAGTGTGTCTGGGACCGGCACCCCATTGAGAGTCAGTGTGTGTGGGACCCGTACCCCAGTGAGAGTCAGTGTGAGTGGGCCCCGTACCCCAGTGAGAGTCAGTGTGTGTGGGACCAATAACCCAGTGAGAGTCAGTGTGTGGGAACCGTACCCCAGTGAGAGTCAGTGTGTGTGGGACCCGTACCCCAGTGAGATACACTTTGTGTGGGACACGTACCTCAGTGAGAGATAATGTTTATGGGACCCATACTCCAGTGAGAGTCAGTGTGTGTGTGACCCGTACTCCACTGAGAGTCAGTTTGTGTGGCACCAGTATCCCAGTGAGAGTCAGTGTGTGTTGGACCAGTAACCGAGTGACAGTCAGTGTATATGTGGGACACGTACCCCAGTGAGAGTCAGTGTGTGGGGGCCCGTACCCAGTGAGATTCAGTCTGTGTGGGACCCGTACCCCAGTGAGAGTCAGTGTGTGTGGGACCCGTAACCCAGTGAGAGTCAGTGTGATTGTGACCCGTACCCCAGTGAGAGTCAGTTTGTGTGGGACCCGTATCGAAGTGAGAGTCAGTGTGTGTGGGACCCGTACCCCAGTGAGAGTCAGTGTGTGTGTGGGACCCGTACCCCAGTGAGAGTCATTGTGTGTGTGGGACCAGTACCCCGGTGAGAGTCATTGTGTGTGTGGGACCTGTACCCCGGTGAGAGTCAGTGTGTGTGGGACCCGTACTCCAATGAGAGTCAGTGTGAGTGGGACCCGTACCCCAGTGAGAGTCAGTGTGCGTGGGAAACGTACCTCAGTGAGAGTCAGTAAGTGTGGGACCAATGCTCCAGTGAGCAACAGTGTGTCTGGGAACCATACCCCACTGAGAGAGAGTGTGTGTGGTACCCGTACCCCAGTGAGAGTCAGAGTGTGTGGCACGTGTATCCCAGTGAGTTTCAGTGTGTGTGGGACCCGTACCCCAGTGAGAGTCAGTGTGTGTGGGATCCGTACCCCAGTGAGAGTCAGTGTGTGTGGGACCCGTACCCCAGTGAGAGTCAGTGTGTGAGGGACCCGTACCCCAGTGATATCAGTGTGTGTAGGACGCGTACCCTAGTGAGAGTTAGTGTGTGTTGGACGCGTACCCCAGTGAGGGTCAGTTTTTGTGGGATCCATACCCCAGTGAGAGTCATTGTGTGTGGGACCAGTAACCCAGTGAGGGTCAGTGTGTTTGGGACCCGTACCCTGTAAGAGTCAGATAGTGTGGGACGTGTACCCAAGTGAGAGTCAGTGTGTGTGGGACCCGTACTCCAATGAGAGTCAGTGTGTGTGGGACCCGTACCCCAGTGAGAGTCAGTGTGTTGGAAACGTATCCCGGTGAGAGTCAGTAAGTGTGGGACCAATACTCCAGTGAGTAACAGTGTGTGCGGTACCCGTACCCCAGTGAGTTTCAGTGTGTGTGGGACCCGTACCCCAGTGAGAGTCAGTGTGCTTGGTACCCATACCCCAGTGAGAGTCAGTGTGTGTGGGACCCGTACCCCAGTGAGAGTCAGTGTGTGTGGGACCCGTACCCCGGTGAGAGTCAGTGTGTGTGGGACCCGTACCCCGGTGAGAGTCAGTGTGTGTGGGACCCATACCCCAGTGAGAGTCAGTGTGTGTGGGACAAGTACTCCAGTGAGAGGTAGTGTGTGTGGGATCTGTACAGCATGGAGATTCAGTGTGTGTGGGAGACCCGTACCTCATTGTTAGTCAGTGTGTATGGGTCCAATACTCAGTGAGATTCAGTGTGTATAGGACGCGTACCGTAGTGAGAGTCATTGTGAGTGGGACCATTACCCCAGTGAGAGTCATTGTGTGTGGGACCCGTAGCCCAGTGAGTGTCAGTGTGTGTGTGACCCGTATCCTAGTGAGAGTCAGTGTGAGTAGGACACGTACACCAGTGAGAGTCAGTGTGTGTGGGACCCGTACCCCAGTGAGAGACAATGTTTGTGGGACCCGTACCCCAGTGAGAGTCAGTGTGTGTGGGACAAGTACTCCAGTGAGAGATAGTGTGTGTAGGACCTGTAAAGCATGGAGATTCAGTGTGTGTGGGACATGTACCCCAGTGAGAGTCAGTGTGTGTGGGACCCTTCCCCCAATGAGATACTGTGTGTGTGGGACCCGTACCCTAGTGTGATACACTGTGTGTGGGTCACGTACTCCAGTGAGAGATAATGTGAGTGGGACCCGTACAGCATGGAGAATCAGTGTGTTTGGGAGACCCGTACCTCATTGAGAGTCAGTGCGTATGGGTCCAATATCCATTGAGAGTCAGTGTGTGTGGGACCCGTACCCCAGTTAGAGTCAGTGTGTCTGGGACCGGCACCCCATTGAGAGTCAGTGTGTGTGGGACCCGTACCCCAGTGAGAGTCAGTGTGAGTGGGCCCCGTACCCCAGTGAGAGTCAGTGTGTGTGGGACCAATAACCCAGTGAGAGTCAGTGTGTGGGAACCGTACCCCAGTGAGAGTCAGTGTGTGTGGGACCCGTACCCCAGTGAGATACACTTTGTGTGGGACACGTACCTCAGTGAGAGATAATGTTTATGGGACCCATACTCCAGTGAGAGTCAGTGTGTGTGTGACCCGTACTCCACTGAGAGTCAGTTTGTGTGGCACCAGTATCCCAGTGAGAGTCAGTGTGTGTTGGACCAGTAACCGAGTGACAGTCAGTGTATATGTGGGACACGTACCCCAGTGAGAGTCAGTGTGTGGGGGCCCGTACCCAGTGAGATTCAGTCTGTGTGGGACCCGTACCCCAGTGAGAGTCAGTGTGTGTGGGACCCGTAACCCAGTGAGAGTCAGTGTGATTGTGACCCGTACCCCAGTGAGAGTCAGTTTGTGTGGGACCCGTATCGAAGTGAGAGTCAGTGTGTGTGGGACCCGTACCCCAGTGAGAGTCAGTGTGTGTGTGGGACCCGTACCCCAGTGAGAGTCATTGTGTGTGTGGGACCAGTACCCCGGTGAGAGTCATTGTGTGTGTGGGACCTGTACCCCGGTGAGAGTCAGTGTGTGTGGGACCCGTACTCCAATGAGAGTCAGTGTGAGTGGGACCCGTACCCCAGTGAGAGTCAGTGTGCGTGGGAAACGTACCTCAGTGAGAGTCAGTAAGTGTGGGACCAATGCTCCAGTGAGCAACAGTGTGTCTGGGAACCATACCCCACTGAGAGAGAGTGTGTGTGGTACCCGTACCCCAGTGAGAGTCAGAGTGTGTGGCACGTGTATCCCAGTGAGTTTCAGTGTGTGTGGGACCCGTACCCCAGTGAGAGTCAGTGTGTGTGGGATCCGTACCCCAGTGAGAGTCAGTGTGTGTGGGACCCGTACCCCAGTGAGAGTCAGTGTGTGAGGGACCCGTACCCCAGTGATATCAGTGTGTGTAGGACGCGTACCCTAGTGAGAGTTAGTGTGTGTTGGACGCGTACCCCAGTGAGGGTCAGTTTTTGTGGGATCCATACCCCAGTGAGAGTCATTGTGTGTGGGACCAGTAACCCAGTGAGGGTCAGTGTGTTTGGGACCCGTACCCTGTAAGAGTCAGATAGTGTGGGACGTGTACCCAAGTGAGAGTCAGTGTGTGTGGGACCCGTACTCCAATGAGAGTCAGTGTGTGTGGGACCCGTACCCCAGTGAGAGTCAGTGTGTTGGAAACGTATCCCGGTGAGAGTCAGTAAGTGTGGGACCAATACTCCAGTGAGTAACAGTGTGTGCGGTACCCGTACCCCAGTGAGTTTCAGTGTGTGTGGGACCCGTACCCCAGTGAGAGTCAGTGTGCTTGGTACCCATACCCCAGTGAGAGTCAGTGTGTGTGGGACCCGTACCCCAGTGAGAGTCAGTGTGTGTGGGACCCGTACCCCGGTGAGAGTCAGTGTGTGTGGGACCCGTACCCCGGTGAGAGTCAGTGTGTGTGGGACCCATACCCCAGTGAGAGTCAGTGTGTGTGGGACAAGTACTCCAGTGAGAGGTAGTGTGTGTGGGATCTGTACAGCATGGAGATTCAGTGTGTGTGGGAGACCCGTACCTCATTGTTAGTCAGTGTGTATGGGTCCAATACTCAGTGAGATTCAGTGTGTATAGGACGCGTACCGTAGTGAGAGTCATTGTGAGTGGGACCATTACCCCAGTGAGAGTCATTGTGTGTGGGACCCGTAGCCCAGTGAGTGTCAGTGTGTGTGTGACCCGTATCCTAGTGAGAGTCAGTGTGAGTAGGACACGTACACCAGTGAGAGTCAGTGTGTGTGGGACCCGTACCCCAGTGAGAGACAATGTTTGTGGGACCCGTACCCCAGTGAGAGTCAGTGTGTGTGGGACAAGTACTCCAGTGAGAGATAGTGTGTGTGGGACCTGTAAAGCATGGAGATTCAGTGTGTGTGGGACATGTACCCCAGTGAGAGTCAGTGTGTGTGGGACCCGTACCCCAGGGGCAGTCAGTATGTGTGGGACAAGTATCCCGGTGAGTCAGTATGTGTGGGACCAGTAACCCTGTGAGAGTCAGTGTGTGTGTGGGACACGTACCCCACTGAGAGTCAGTGTGTGTTGGACACGGAACCCTGTGAGATTCAGTGTGTGTGGGACCCATACCCCAGTGAGAGTCATTGTTTGAGGGAAACGTGCCCCAGTGAGATTCAGTGTGTGTGGGACCCGTACCCCAGTGAGAGTCAGTGTGTGTGGGACCCTTACCCCAGTGAGACTCAGTGTGTGTGGGACCCGTAGCCCAATGAGATACACTGTGTGTGGGACACGTACCCCAGTTAGAGATAATGTGATTGGGACCCGTACAGCATGGAGAATCAGTGTGTGTGGGACCCGTACCCCAGTGAGTGTTAGTGTGTTTGGGACCCGTACCCCAGTGAGAATCAGTGTGTATGTGGGACCCGTCCCCAGTGAGAGTCAGTGTGTGTGGGACCCTTCCCCCAGTGAGATACTGTGTGTGTGGGAACCGTACCCTAGTGTGATACACTGTGTGTGGGTCACGTACTCCAGTGAGAGATAATGTGAGTGGGATCCGTACAGCATGGAGAATCAGTGTGTGTGGGAGACCCGTACCTCATTGAGAGTCAGTGTGTATGGGTCCAATATCCATTGAGAGTCAGTGTGTGTGGGACCCGTACCCCAGTTAGAGTCAGTGTGTCTGGGACCGGCACCCCATTGAGAGTCAGTGTGTGTGGGACCCTTACCCCAGTGAGAGTCAGTGTGTGTGGGACCCGTACCCCAGTGAGAGTCAGTGTGTGTGGGACCCATACCCCAGGGGCAGTCAGTATGTGTGGGACAAGCATCCCGGTGAGTCAGTATGTGTGGGACCAGTAACCCTGTGAGAGTCAGTGTGTGTGGGACCCGTACCCCAGTGAGATACACTTTGTGTGGGACACGTACCTCAGTGAGAGATAATTTTTATGGGACCCATACTCCAGTGAGAGTCAGTGTGTGTGTGACCCGTACTCCACTGAGAGTCAGTTTGTGTGGGACCAGTATCCCAGTGAGAGTCAGTCTGTGTGGGACCAGTAACCTAGTGAGAGTCAGTGTGTGTTGGACCAGTAACCGAGTGACAGTCAGTGTATATGTGGAACACGTACCCCAGTGAGAGTCAGTGTGTGGGGGACCCGTACCCAGTGAGATTCAGTCTGTGTGGGACCCGTACCCCAGTGAGAGTCAGTGTGTGTGGGACCCGTAACCCAGTGAGAGTCAGTGTGTGTGTGACCCGTACCCCAGTGAGAGTCAGTTTGTGTGGGACCCGTATCGAAGTGAGAGTCAGTGTTTGTGGGAGAGCACCCCAGAGAGAGTCATTGTGTGTGGGACCCGTACCCCAGTGAGAGACAATGTTTGTGGGACCCGTACCCCAGTGAGAGTCAGCGTGTGTGGGACAAATACTCCAGTGAGAGATAGTGTGTGTGTGACCTGTAAAGCATGGAGATTCAGTGTGTGTGGGAGACCCGTACCTCATTGAGAGTCAGTGTGTATGGGTCCAATATCCAGAGAGATTCAGAGTGTGTGGGACCCGTATCCCAGTGAGAGTCAGTGTGTCTGGGACCGGCACCCCATTGAGAGTCAGTGTGTGTGGGACCCGTACCCCAGTGAGAGTCAGTGTGTGTGGGACCCGTACCCCAGTGAGAGTCAGTGTGTGTGGGACCCATACCCCAGGGGCAGTCAGTATGTGTGGGACAAGTATCCCGGTGAGTCAGTATGTGTGGGACCTGTAACCCTGTGAGAGTCAGTGTGTGTGTGGGACACGTACCCCACTGAGAGTCAGTGTGTGTTGGACACAGAACCCTGTGAGAATCAGTGTGTGTGGGACCCATACCCCAGTGAGAGTCATTGTTTGTGGGAAACGTGCCCCAGTGAGATTCAGAGTGTGTGGGACCCGTACCCCAGTGAGAGTCAGTGTGTGTGGGACCCGTACCGCAATGAGATACACTTTGTGTGGGACAGGTACCCCAGTGAGAAATAATGTGTGTTGGACCCGTACCCCATTGAGAGTCATTCTGTGTGTGACCCGTACCCCAGTGAAAGTCAGTTTGTGTGGGACCAGTAACCTAGTGAGAGTCAGTGTGTGTGGGACCAGTAACCGAGTGACAGTCAGTGTATATGAGGGACACGTACCCCACTGAGAGTCAGTGTGTGGGGGACCCATACCCCAGTGAGATTCAGTCTGTGTGGGACCCATACCCCAGTGAGAGTCAGTGAGTGTGGGACCCGTACCCCAGTGAGAGTCAGTGTGTGTGGGAAACGTATCCCAATGAGAGTCAGTGTGCTTGGTACCCGTACCCCAGTGAGAGTCAGTGTGTGTGGGACCCGTACCCCAGTGAGAGTCAGTGTGTGTGGGACCCGTACCCCAGTGAGAGTCAGTGTGTGTGGGACAAGTACTCCAGTGAGAGATAGTGTGTGTGGGACCTGTACAGCATGGAGATTCAGTGTGTGTGGGAGACCCGTACCTCATTGGTAGTCAGTGTTTATGGGTCCAATTCTCAGTGAGAGTCAGTGTGTGTGGGACCCGTACCCAGTGAGAGTCAGTGTGTGGGGGACCCGTACCCAGTGAGATTCAGTCTGTGTGGGACCCGTAACCCAGTGAGAGTCAGTGTGTGTGGGACCCATAACCCAGTGAGAGTCAGTGTGTGTGGGACCCGTACCCCAGTGAGAGTCAGTGTGTGTGGGACAAGTAATCCAGTGAGAGATAGTGTGTGTGGGACCTGTACAGCATGGAGATTCAGTGTGTGTGGGAGACCCGTACCTCATTGGTAGTCAGTGTGTCTGGGTCCAATTCTCAGTGAGAGTCAGTGTGTGTGGGACCCGTACCCAGTGAGAGATAATGTGAGTGGGACCCGTACCCCAGTGAGAGTCGGTGTGTGTGGGACCCTTACCCCAGTGAGAGACAGTGTGTGTGGGACACGTACCCCAGTGAGAGTCAGTGTGTGTGGGACCCGTACCCCAGTGAGAGACAGTGTGTGTGGGACCTGTACCCTAGTGAGATACACTTTGTGTGGGACACGTACCCCAGTGAGAGATAATGTGTATGGGACCCATACTCCAGTGAGAGTCAGTGTGTGTGTGACGTGTACTCCACTGAGAGTCAGTTTGTGTGGGACCAGTATCCCAGTGAGAGTCAGTCTGTGTGGGACCAGTAACCTAATGAGAGTCAGTGTGTGTTGGACCAGTAACCGAGTGACAATCAGTGTATATGTGGGACACGTACCCCAGTGAGAGTCAGTGTGTGGGGGACCCGTACCCAGTGAGATTCAGTCTGTGTGAGACCCGTACCCCTGTGAGAGTCATTGTGTGTGGGACCCATAACCCAGTGAGAGTCAGTGTGTGTGGGACCCGTAACCCAGTGAGAGTCAGTGTGTGTGGGACCCGTACCCCTGTGAGAGTCAGTGTGTGTGGGACCCGTAACCCAGTGAGAGTCAGTGTGTGTGGGACCCTTACCCCACTGAGAGTCAGTTTGTGTGGGACCCGTATTCAAGTGAGAGTCAGTCTGTGTGGGACCAGTAACCTAATGAGAGTCAGTGTGTGTTGGACCAGTAACCCCAGTGAGAGTCATTGTGTGAGGGACCCGTACCCCAGTGAGAGTCAGTGTGTATAGGACGCGTACCGTAGTGAGAGTCATTGTGTGTGGGACCATTACCCCAGTGAGAGTCATTGTGTGTGGGACCCGTAGCCCAGTGAGTGTCAGTGTGTGTGTGACCCTTATCCTAGTGAGAGTCAGTGTGAGTAGGACACGTACACCAGTGAGAGTCAGTGTGTGTGGGACCCGTACCGCAATGAGATACACTGTGTGTGGGACAGGTACCCCAGTGAGAAATAATGTGTGTTGGACCCGTACCCCATTGAGAGTCATTCTGTGTGTGACCCGTACCCCAGTGAAAGTCAGTTTGTGTGGGACCAGTAACCTAGTGAGAGTCAGTGTATATGTGGGACACGTACCCCACTGAGATTCAGTGTGTGGGGGACCCATACCCCAGTGAGATTCAGTCTGTGTGGGACCCATACCCCAGTGAGAGTCAGTGAGTGTGGGACCCGTACCCCAGTGAGAGTCAGTGTGTGTGGGAAACGTATCCCGGTGAGAGTCAGTAAGTCTGGGACCAATACTCCAGTGAGTAACAGTCTGTGCGGTACCCGTACCCCAGTGAGTTTCAGTGTGTGTGGGACCCGTACCCCAATGAGAGTCAGTGTGCTTGGTACCCGTACCCCAGTGAGAGTCAGTGAGTGTGGGACCCGTACCCTAGTGAGAGTCCGTGTGTGTGGGATCCGTAACCCAGTGAGAGTCAGTGTGTGTGTGACCCGTACCCCAGTGAGAGTCAGTGTGTGTGGGACAAGTACTCCAGTGAGAGATAGTGTGTGTGGGACCTGTACAGCATGGAGATTCAGTGTGTGTGGGAGACCCGTACCTCATTGGTAGTCAGTGTGTATGGGTCCAATTCTCAGTGAGAGTCAGTGTGTGTGGGACCCGTACCCAGTGAGAGTCAGTGTGTGGGGCACCCGTACCCAGTGAGATTCAGTCTGTGTGGGACCCGTACCCCTGTGAGAGTCAGTGTGTGTGGGACCCATAACCCAGTGAGAGTCAGTGTGTCTGAGACCGGCACCCCATTGAGAGTCAGTGTGTGTGGGACCCGTACCCCAGTGAGAGTCAGTGTGTGTGGGACCAATAACCCAGTGAGAGTCAGTGTGTGGGAACCGTACCCCATTGAGAGTCAGTGTGTGTGGGACCCGTACCCCAGTGAGATACACTTTGTGTGGGACACGTACCTCAGTGAGAGATAATGTTTATGGGACCCATACTCCAGTGAGAGTCAGTGTGTGTGTGACCCGTACTCCACTGAGAGTCAGTTTGTGTGGCACCAGTATCCCAGTGAGAGTCAGTCTGTGTTGGATCAGTAACCGAGTGACAGTCAGTGTATATGTGGAACACGTACCCCAGTGAGAGTCAGTGTGTGGGGGACCCGTACCCAGTGAGATTCAGTCTGTGTGGGACCCGTACCCCAGTGAGAGTCAGTGTGTGTGGGACCCGTAACCCAGTGAGAGTCAGTGTGTTTGTGACCCGTACCCCAGTGAGAGTCAGTTTGTGTGGGACCCGTATTGAAGTGAGAGTCAGTGTGTGTGGGACCCGTACCCCGGTGAGAGTCAGTGTGTGTGGGACCCGTACTCCAATGAGAGTCAGTGTGTGTGGGACCCGTACCCCAGTGAGAGTCAGTGTGTGTGGGAAACGTACCTCAGTGAGAGTCAGTAAGTGTGGGACCAATGCTCCAGTGAGCAACAGTGTGTCTGGGAACCATACCCCACTGAGAGAGAGTGTGTGTGGTACCCGTACCCCAGTGAGAGTCAGAGTGTGTGGCACATGTATCCCAGTGAGTTTCAGTGTGTGTGGGACCCGTACCCCAGTGAGAGTCAGTGTGTGTGGAATCCGTACCCCAGTGAGAGTCAGTGTGTGTGGGACCCGTACCCCAGTGAGAGTCAGTGTGTGAGGGACCCGTACCCCAGTGATATCAGTGTGTGTAGGACCGTTACCCTAGTGAGAGTTAGTGTGTGTTGGACCCGTACCCCAGTGAGGGTCAGTTTGTGTGGGATACATACCCCAGTGAGAGACATTGTGTGTGGGACCAGTACCCTGTAAGAGTCAGATAGTGTGGGACGTGTACCCAAGTGAGAGTCAGTGTGTGTGGGACCCGTACTCCAATGAGAGTCAGTGTGTGTGGGACCCGTACCCCAGTGAGAGTCAGTGTGTGTGGGAAACGTATCCCGGTGAGAGTCAGTAATTGTGGGACCAATACTCCAGTGAGTAACAGTGTGTGCGGTACCCGTACCCCAGTGAGTTTCAGTGTGTGTGGGACCCGTACCCCAGTGAGAGTCAGTGTGTGTGGGACCCGTACCCCAGTGAGAGTCAGTGTGTGTGGGACCCATAACCCAGTGAGAGTCAGTGTGTGTGGGACACGTACCCCGGTGAGAGTCAGTGTGTGTGGGACCCGTACCCCAGTGAGAGTCAGTGTGTCTGGGACAAGTACTCCAGTGAGAGATAGTGTGTGTGGGACCTGTACAGCATGGAGATTCAGTGTGTGTGGGAGACCCGTACCTCATTGGTAGTCAGTGTGTAGGGGTCCAATACTCAGTGAGAGTCAGTGTGTGTGGGACCCGTATCCAGTAAGAGATAATGTGAGTGGGACCCGTACCCCAGTGAGAGTCGGTGTGTGTGGGATCCTTACCCCAGTGAGAGACAGTGTGTGTGTGACCTGTACCCCAGTGAGATACACTGTGTGTGGGACACTTACCCCAGTGAGAGATAATGTGTATGGGACCCATACTCCAATGAGAGTCAGTGTGTGTGTGACCTGTACTCCACTGAGAGTCAGTTTGTGTGGGACCAGTATCGCAGTGAGAGTCAGTCTGTGTGGGACCAGTAACCTAATGAGAGTCAGTGTGTGTTGGACCAGTAACCGAGTGACAGTCAGTGTATATGTGGGACACGTACCACAGTGAGAGTCAGTGTGTGGGGGACCCGTACCCAGTGAGATTCAGTCTGTGTGGGACCCGTACCCCTGTGAGAGTCAGTGTGTGTGGGACCCATAACCCAGTGAGAGTCAGTGTGTGTGGGACCCTTACCCCAGTGAGAGCCTGTGTGTGTGGGACCCGTATCCAAGCGAGAGTCAGTGTTTGTGGGAGAGCACCCCAGTGAGAGTCATTGTGTGAGGGACCCGTACCCCAGTGAGAGTCAGTGTGTATAGGACGCGTACCGTAGTGAGAGTCATTGTGTGTGGGACCATTACCCCAGTGAGAGTCATTGTGTGTGGGACCCGTAGCCCAGTGAGTGTCAGTGTGTGTGTGACCCGTATCCTAGTGAGAGTCAGTGTGAGTAGGACACGTACACCAGTGAGAGTCAGTGTGTGTGGGACAAGTACTCCAGTGAGAGATAGTGTGTGTGGGACCTGTAAAGCATGGAGATTCAGTGTGTGTGGGACATGTACCCCAGTGAGAGTCAGTGTGTGTGGGACCCTTCCCCCAGTGAGATACTGTGTGTGTGGGACCCGTACCCTAGTGTGATACACTGTGTGTGGGTCACGTCCTCCAGTGAGAGATAATGTGAGTGGGACCCGTACAGCATGGAGAATCAGTGTGTTTGGGAGACCCGTACCTCATTGAGAGTCAGTGCGTATGGGTCCAATATCCATTGAGAGTCAGTGTGTGTGGGACCCGTACCCCAGTTAGAGTCAGTGTGTCTGGGACCGGCACCCCATTGAGAGTCAGTGTGTGTGGGACCCTTACCCCAGTGAGAGTCAGTGTGAGTGGGACCCGTACCCCAGTGAGAGTCAGTGTGTGTGGGACCAATAACCCAGTGAGAGTCAGTGTGTGGGAACCGTACCCCAGTGAGAGTCATTGTGTGTGGGACCCGTACCCCAGTGAGATACACTTTGTGTGGGACACGTACCTCAGTGAGAGATAATGTTTATGGGACCCATACTCCAGTGAGAGTCAGTGTGTGTGTGACCCGTACTCCACTGAGAGTCAGTTTGTGTGGCACCAGTATCCCAGTGAGAGTCAGTCTGTGTTGGACCAGTAACCGAGTGACAGTCAGTGTATATGTGGGACACGTACCCCAGTGAGAGTCAGTGTGTGGGGGCCCGTACCCAGTGAGATTCAGTCTGTGTGGGACCCGTACCCCAGTGAGAGTCAGTGTGTGTCGGACCCGTAACCCAGTGAGAGTCAGTGTGTTTGTGACCCGTACCTCAGTGAGAGTCAGTTTGTGTGGGACCCGTATCGAAGTGAGAGTCAGTGTGTGTGGGACCCGTACCCCAGTGAGAGTCAGTGTGTGTGTGGGACCCGTACCCCAGTGAGAGTCATTGTGTGTGTGGGACCAGTACCCCGGTGAGAGTCATTGTGTGTGTGGGACCTGTACCCCGGTGAGAGTCAGTGTGTGTGGGACCCGTACTCCAATGAGAGTCAGTGTGAGTGGGACCCGTACCCCAGTGAGAGTCAGTGTGCGTGGGAAACGTACCTCAGTGAGAGTCAGTAAGTGTGGGACCAATGCTCCAGTGAGCAACAGTGTGTCTGGGAACCATACCCCACTGAGAGAGAGTGTGTGTGGTACCCGTACCCCAGTGAGAGTCAGAGTGTGTGGCACGTGTATCCCAGTGAGTTTCAGTGTGTGTGGGACCCGTACCCCAGTGAGAGTCAGTGTGTGTGGGACCCGTACCCCAGTGAGAGTCAGTGTGTGAGGGACCCGTACCCCAGTGATATCAGTGTGTGTAGGACGCGTACCCTATTGAGAGTTAGTGTGTGTTGGACGCGTACCCCAGTGAGGGTCAGTTTTTGTGGGATCCATACCCCAGTGAGAGTCATTGTGTGTGGGACCAGTAACCCAGTGAGGGTCAGTGTGTTTGGGACCCGTACCCTGTAAGAGTCAGATAGTGTGGGACGTGTACCCAAGTGAGAGTCAGTGTGTGTGGGACCCGTACTCCAATGAGAGTCAGTGTGTGTGGGACCCGTACCCCAGTGAGAGTCAGTGTGTTGGAAACGTATCCCGGTGAGAGTCAGTAAGTGTGGGACCAATACTCCAGTGAGTAACAGTGTGTGCGGTACCCGTACCCCAGTGAGTTTCAGTGTGTGTGGGACCCGTACCCCAGTGAGAGTCAGTGTGCTTGGTACCCATACCCCAGTGAGAGTCATTGTGTGTGGGACCCGTACCCCAGTGAGAGTCAGTGTGTGTGGGACCCGTACCCCGGTGAGAGTCATTGTGTGTGGGACCCGTACCCCGGTGAGAGTCAGTGTGTGTGGGACCCGTACCCCAGTGAGAGTCAGTGTGTGTGGGACAAGTACTCTAGTGAGAGATAGTGTGTGTGGGACCTGTACAGCATGGAGATTCAGTGTGTGTGGGAGACCCGTACCTCATTGGTAGTCAGTGTGTATGGGTCCAATACTCAGTGAGAGTCAGTGTGTGTGGGACCCGTACTCAGTAAGAGATAATGTGAGTGGGACCCGTACCCCAGTGAGAGTCGGTGTGTGTGGGACACTTACCCCAGTGAGAGACAGTGTGTGTGGGACCTGTACCCCAGTGAGATACACTGTGTGTGGGACACGTACCCCAGTGAGAGATAATGTGTATGGGACCCATACTCCACTGAGAGTCAGTTTGTGTGGGACCAGTATCCCAGTGAGAGTCAGTCTGTGTGGGACCAGTAACCTAATGAGAGTCAATGTGTGTTGGACCAGTAACTGAGTGACAGTCAGTGTATATGTGGGACACGTACCCCAGTGAGAGTCAGTGTGTGGGGGACCCGTACCCAGTGAGATTCAGTCTGTGTGGGACCCGTACCCCAGTGAGAGTCAGTGTGTGTGGGACCCATAACCCATTGAGAGTCAGTGTGTGTGGGACCCGTAACCCATTGAGAGTCAGTTTGTGTGGGACCCGTATCCAAGCGAGAGTCAGTGTTTGTGGGAGAGCACCCCAGTGAGAGTCATTGTGTGAGGGACCCGTACCCCAGTGAGAGTCAGTGTGTATAGGACGCGTACCGTAGTGAGAGTCATTGTGTGTGGGACCATTACCCCAGTGAGAGTCATTGTGTGTGGGACCCGTAGCCCAGTGAGTGTCAGTGTGTGTGTGACCCGTATCCTAGTGAGAGTCAGTGTGAGTAGGACACGTACACCAGTGAGAGTCAGTGTGTGTGGGACCAGTACCCCAGTGAGAGACAATGTTTGTGGGACCCTTACCCCAGTGAGAGTCAGTGTGTGTGGGACAAGTACTCCAGTGAGAGATAGTGTGTGTGGGACCTGTAAAGCATGGAGATTCAGTGTGTGTGGGACCTGTACCCCAGTGAGAGTCAGTTTGTGTGGGACCCTTCCCCCGGTGAGATACTGTGTGTGCGGGACCCGTACCCTAGTGTGATACACTGTGTGTGGGTCACGTACTCCAGTGAGAGATAATGTGAGTGGGGACCCGTACAGCATGGAGAATCAGTGTGTGTGGGAGACCCGTACCTCATTGAGAGTCAGTGCGTATGGGTCCAATATCCATTGAGAGTCAGTGTGTGTGGGACCCGTACCCCAGTTAGAGTCAGTGTGTCTGGGACCGGCACCCCATTGAGAGTCAGTGTGTGTGGGACCCTTACCCCAGTGAGAGTCAGTGTGTGTGGGACCCGTACCCCAGTGAAAGTCAGTGTGTGTGGGACCAATAACCCAGTGAGAGTCAGTGTGTGTGGGACCCGTAACCCAGTGAGATACACTTTGTGTGGGACACGTACCTCAGTGAGAGATAATGTTTATGGGACCCATACTCCAGTGAGAGTCAGTGTGTGTGTGACCCGTACTCCACTGAGAGTCAGTTTGTGTTGGACCAGTAACCGAGTGACAGTCAGTGTATATGTGGGACACGTACCCCAGTGAGAGTCAGTGTGTGGGGTCCCGTACCCAGTGAGATTCAGTCTGTGTGGGACCCATACCCCAGTGAGAGTCAGTGTGTGTGGGACCCGTAACCCAGTGAGAGTCAGTGTGTTTGTGACCCGTACCCCAGTGAGAGTCAGTGTGTGTGGGACCCGTACCCCAGTGAGAGTCAGTGTGTGTGTGGGACCAGTACCCCAGTGAGAGTCATTGTGTGTTTGGGACCTGTACCCCGGTGAGAGTCAGTGTGTGTGGGACCCGTACTCCAATGAGAGTCAGTGTGAGTGGGACCCGTACCCCAGTGAGAGTCAGTGTGTGTGGGAAACGTACCTCAGTGAGAGTCCGTAAGTGTGGGACCAATGCTCCAGTGAGCAACAGTGTGACTGGGAACCATACCCCACTGAGAGAGAGTGTGTGTGGTACCCGTACCCCAGTGAGAGTCAGAGTGTGTGGCACGTGTATCCCAGTGAGTTTCAGTGTGTGTGGGACCCATACCCCAGTGAGAGTCAGTGTGTGTGGGATCCGTACCCCAGTGAGACTCAGTGTGTGTGGGACCCGTACCCCAGTGAGAGTCAGTGTGTGAGGGACCCGTACCCCAGTGATATCAGTGTGAGTAGGACGCGTACCCTAGTGAGAGTTAGTGTGTGTTGGACCCGTACCCCAGTGAGGGTCAGTTTGTGTGGGATCCATACCCCAGTGAGAGTCAGTGTGTGTGGGACAAGTACTCCAGTGAGAGATAGTGTGTGTGGGACCTGTACAGCATGGAGATTCAGTGTGTGTGGGAGACCCGTACCTCATTGGTAATCAGTGTGTATGGGTCCAATACTCAGAGTCAGTCAGTGTGTGTGGGACCCGTACCCAGTAAGAGATAATGTGAGTGGGACCCGTACCCCAGTGAGAGTCGGTGTGTGTGGGACCCTTACCCCAGTGAGAGACAGTGTGTGTGGGACCTGTACCCCAGTGAGATACACTGTGTGTGGGACACGTACCCCAGTGAGAGATAATGTGAGTGGGACCCATACGCCAGTGAGAGTCAGTGTGTGTGTGACGTGTACTCCACTGAGAGTCAGTTTGTGTGGGACCAGTATCCCAGTGAGAGTCAGTCTGTGTGGGACCAGTAACCTAATGAGAGTCAGTGTGTGTTGGACCAGTAACCGAGTGACAGTCAGTGTATATGTGGGACACGTACCACAGTGAGAGTCAGTGTGTGGGGGACCCGTACCCAGTGAGATTCAGTCTGTGTGGGACCCGTACCCCTGTGAGAGTCAGTGTGTGTGGGACCCATAACCCAGTGAGAGTCAGTGTGTGTGGGACCCTTACCCCAGTGAGAGCCTGTGTGTGTGGGACCCGTATCCAAGCGAGAGTCAGTGTTTGTGGGAGAGCACCCCAGTGAGAGTCATTGTGTGAGGGACCCGTACCCCAGTGAGAGTCAGTGTGTATAGGACGCGTACCGTAGTGAGAGTCATTGTGTGTGGGACCATTACCCCAGTGAGAGTCATTGTGTGTGGGACCCGTAGCCCAGTGAGTGTCAGTGTGTGTGTGACCCGTATCCTAGTGAGAGTCAGTGTGAGTAGGACACGTACACCAGTGAGAGTCAGTGTGTGTGGGACAAGTACTCCAGTGAGAGATAGTGTGTGTGGGACCTGTAAAGCATGGAGATTCAGTGTGTGTGGGACATGTACCCCAGTGAGAGTCAGTGTGTGTGGGACCCTTCCCCCAGTGAGATACTGTGTGTGTGGGACCCGTACCCTAGTGTGATACACTGTGTGTGGGTCACGTCCTCCAGTGAGAGATAATGTGAGTGGGACCCGTACAGCATGGAGAATCAGTGTGTTTGGGAGACCCGTACCTCATTGAGAGTCAGTGCGTATGGGTCCAATATCCATTGAGAGTCAGTGTGTGTGGGACCCGTACCCCAGTTAGAGTCAGTGTGTCTGGGACCGGCACCCCATTGAGAGTCAGTGTGTGTGGGACCCTTACCCCAGTGAGAGTCAGTGTGAGTGGGACCCGTACCCCAGTGAGAGTCAGTGTGTGTGGGACCAATAACCCAGTGAGAGTCAGTGTGTGGGAACCGTACCCCAGTGAGAGTCATTGTGTGTGGGACCCGTACCCCAGTGAGATACACTTTGTGTGGGACACGTACCTCAGTGAGAGATAATGTTTATGGGACCCATACTCCAGTGAGAGTCAGTGTGTGTGTGACCCGTACTCCACTGAGAGTCAGTTTGTGTGGCACCAGTATCCCAGTGAGAGTCAGTCTGTGTTGGACCAGTAACCGAGTGACAGTCAGTGTATATGTGGGACACGTACCCCAGTGAGAGTCAGTGTGTGGGGGCCCGTACCCAGTGAGATTCAGTCTGTGTGGGACCCGTACCCCAGTGAGAGTCAGTGTGTGTCGGACCCGTAACCCAGTGAGAGTCAGTGTGTTTGTGACCCGTACCTCAGTGAGAGTCAGTTTGTGTGGGACCCGTATCGAAGTGAGAGTCAGTGTGTGTGGGACCCGTACCCCAGTGAGAGTCAGTGTGTGTGTGGGACCCGTACCCCAGTGAGAGTCATTGTGTGTGTGGGACCAGTACCCCGGTGAGAGTCATTGTGTGTGTGGGACCTGTACCCCGGTGAGAGTCAGTGTGTGTGGGACCCGTACTCCAATGAGAGTCAGTGTGAGTGGGACCCGTACCCCAGTGAGAGTCAGTGTGCGTGGGAAACGTACCTCAGTGAGAGTCAGTAAGTGTGGGACCAATGCTCCAGTGAGCAACAGTGTGTCTGGGAACCATACCCCACTGAGAGAGAGTGTGTGTGGTACCCGTACCCCAGTGAGAGTCAGAGTGTGTGGCACGTGTATCCCAGTGAGTTTCAGTGTGTGTGGGACCCGTACCCCAGTGAGAGTCAGTGTGTGTGGGACCCGTACCCCAGTGAGAGTCAGTGTGTGAGGGACCCGTACCCCAGTGATATCAGTGTGTGTAGGACGCGTACCCTATTGAGAGTTAGTGTGTGTTGGACGCGTACCCCAGTGAGGGTCAGTTTTTGTGGGATCCATACCCCAGTGAGAGTCATTGTGTGTGGGACCAGTAACCCAGTGAGGGTCAGTGTGTTTGGGACCCGTACCCTGTAAGAGTCAGATAGTGTGGGACGTGTACCCAAGTGAGAGTCAGTGTGTGTGGGACCCGTACTCCAATGAGAGTCAGTGTGTGTGGGACCCGTACCCCAGTGAGAGTCAGTGTGTTGGAAACGTATCCCGGTGAGAGTCAGTAAGTGTGGGACCAATACTCCAGTGAGTAACAGTGTGTGCGGTACCCGTACCCCAGTGAGTTTCAGTGTGTGTGGGACCCGTACCCCAGTGAGAGTCAGTGTGCTTGGTACCCATACCCCAGTGAGAGTCATTGTGTGTGGGACCCGTACCCCAGTGAGAGTCAGTGTGTGTGGGACCCGTACCCCGGTGAGAGTCATTGTGTGTGGGACCCGTACCCCGGTGAGAGTCAGTGTGTGTGGGACCCGTACCCCAGTGAGAGTCAGTGTGTGTGGGACAAGTACTCTAGTGAGAGATAGTGTGTGTGGGACCTGTACAGCATGGAGATTCAGTGTGTGTGGGAGACCCGTACCTCATTGGTAGTCAGTGTGTATGGGTCCAATACTCAGTGAGAGTCAGTGTGTGTGGGACCCGTACTCAGTAAGAGATAATGTGAGTGGGACCCGTACCCCAGTGAGAGTCGGTGTGTGTGGGACACTTACCCCAGTGAGAGACAGTGTGTGTGGGACCTGTACCCCAGTGAGATACACTGTGTGTGGGACACGTACCCCAGTGAGAGATAATGTGTATGGGACCCATACTCCACTGAGAGTCAGTTTGTGTGGGACCAGTATCCCAGTGAGAGTCAGTCTGTGTGGGACCAGTAACCTAATGAGAGTCAATGTGTGTTGGACCAGTAACTGAGTGACAGTCAGTGTATATGTGGGACACGTACCCCAGTGAGAGTCAGTGTGTGGGGGACCCGTACCCAGTGAGATTCAGTCTGTGTGGGACCCGTACCCCAGTGAGAGTCAGTGTGTGTGGGACCCATAACCCATTGAGAGTCAGTGTGTGTGGGACCCGTAACCCATTGAGAGTCAGTTTGTGTGGGACCCGTATCCAAGCGAGAGTCAGTGTTTGTGGGAGAGCACCCCAGTGAGAGTCATTGTGTGAGGGACCCGTACCCCAGTGAGAGTCAGTGTGTATAGGACGCGTACCGTAGTGAGAGTCATTGTGTGTGGGACCATTACCCCAGTGAGAGTCATTGTGTGTGGGACCCGTAGCCCAGTGAGTGTCAGTGTGTGTGTGACCCGTATCCTAGTGAGAGTCAGTGTGAGTAGGACACGTACACCAGTGAGAGTCAGTGTGTGTGGGACCAGTACCCCAGTGAGAGACAATGTTTGTGGGACCCTTACCCCAGTGAGAGTCAGTGTGTGTGGGACAAGTACTCCAGTGAGAGATAGTGTGTGTGGGACCTGTAAAGCATGGAGATTCAGTGTGTGTGGGACCTGTACCCCAGTGAGAGTCAGTTTGTGTGGGACCCTTCCCCCGGTGAGATACTGTGTGTGCGGGACCCGTACCCTAGTGTGATACACTGTGTGTGGGTCACGTACTCCAGTGAGAGATAATGTGAGTGGGACCCGTACAGCATGGAGAATCAGTGTGTGTGGGAGACCCGTACCTCATTGAGAGTCAGTGCGTATGGGTCCAATATCCATTGAGAGTCAGTGTGTGTGGGACCCGTACCCCAGTTAGAGTCAGTGTGTCTGGGACCGGCACCCCATTGAGAGTCAGTGTGTGTGGGACCCTTACCCCAGTGAGAGTCAGTGTGTGTGGGACCCGTACCCCAGTGAAAGTCAGTGTGTGTGGGACCAATAACCCAGTGAGAGTCAGTGTGTGTGGGACCCGTAACCCAGTGAGATACACTTTGTGTGGGACACGTACCTCAGTGAGAGATAATGTTTATGGGACCCATACTCCAGTGAGAGTCAGTGTGTGTGTGACCCGTACTCCACTGAGAGTCAGTTTGTGTTGGACCAGTAACCGAGTGACAGTCAGTGTATATGTGGGACACGTACCCCAGTGAGAGTCAGTGTGTGGGGTCCCGTACCCAGTGAGATTCAGTCTGTGTGGGACCCATACCCCAGTGAGAGTCAGTGTGTGTGGGACCCGTAACCCAGTGAGAGTCAGTGTGTTTGTGACCCGTACCCCAGTGAGAGTCAGTGTGTGTGGGACCCGTACCCCAGTGAGAGTCAGTGTGTGTGTGGGACCAGTACCCCAGTGAGAGTCATTGTGTGTTTGGGACCTGTACCCCGGTGAGAGTCAGTGTGTGTGGGACCCGTACTCCAATGAGAGTCAGTGTGAGTGGGACCCGTACCCCAGTGAGAGTCAGTGTGTGTGGGAAACGTACCTCAGTGAGAGTCCGTAAGTGTGGGACCAATGCTCCAGTGAGCAACAGTGTGACTGGGAACCATACCCCACTGAGAGAGAGTGTGTGTGGTACCCGTACCCCAGTGAGAGTCAGAGTGTGTGGCACGTGTATCCCAGTGAGTTTCAGTGTGTGTGGGACCCATACCCCAGTGAGAGTCAGTGTGTGTGGGATCCGTACCCCAGTGAGACTCAGTGTGTGTGGGACCCGTACCCCAGTGAGAGTCAGTGTGTGAGGGACCCGTACCCCAGTGATATCAGTGTGAGTAGGACGCGTACCCTAGTGAGAGTTAGTGTGTGTTGGACCCGTACCCCAGTGAGGGTCAGTTTGTGTGGGATCCATACCCCAGTGAGAGTCAGTGTGTGTGGGACAAGTACTCCAGTGAGAGATAGTGTGTGTGGGACCTGTACAGCATGGAGATTCAGTGTGTGTGGGAGACCCGTACCTCATTGGTAATCAGTGTGTATGGGTCCAATACTCAGAGTCAGTCAGTGTGTGTGGGACCCGTACCCAGTAAGAGATAATGTGAGTGGGACCCGTACCCCAGTGAGAGTCGGTGTGTGTGGGACCCTTACCCCAGTGAGAGACAGTGTGTGTGGGACCTGTACCCCAGTGAGATACACTGTGTGTGGGACACGTACCCCAGTGAGAGATAATGTGAGTGGGACCCATACGCCAGTGAGAGTCAGTGTGTGTGTGACGTGTACTCCACTGAGAGTCAGTTTGTGTGGGACCAGTATCCCAGTGAGAGTCAGTCTGTGTGGGACCAGTAACCTAATGAGAGTCAGTGTGTGTTGGACCAGTAACCGAGTGACAGTCAGTGTATATGTGGGACACGTACCCCAGTGAGAGTCAGTGTGTGGGGGACCCGTACCCAGTGAGATTCAGTCTGTGTGGGACCCGTACCCCTGTGAGAGTCAGTGTGTGTGGGACCCATAACCCAGTGAGAGTCAGTGTGTGTGGGACCCGTATCCCAGTGAGAGTCAGTTTGTGTGGGACCCGTATCCAAGCGAGAGTCAGTGTTTGTGGGAGAGCACCCCAGTGAGAGTCATTGTGTGTGGGACCATTACCCCAGTGAGAGTCATTGTGTGTGGGACCCGTAGCCCAGTGAGTGTCAGTGTGTGTGTGACCCGTATCCTAGTGAGAGTCAGTGTGAGTAGGACACGTACACCAGTGAGAGTCAGTGTGTGTGGGACCCGTACCCCAGTGAGAGACAATGTTTGTGGGACCCTTTCCCCAGTGACAGTCAGTGTGCGTGGGACAAGTACTCCAGTGAGAGATAGTGTGTGTGGGACCTGTAAAGCATGGAGATTCAGTGTGTGTGGGACCTGTACCCCAGTGAGAGTCAGTGTGTATGGGACCCTTCCCCCAGTGAGATACTGTGTGTGTGGGACCCGTACCCTAGTGTGATACACTGTGAGTGGGTCACGTACTCCAGTGAGAGATAATGTGTGTGGGACCCGTACAGCATGGAGAATCAGTGTGTGTGGGAGACCCGTACCTCATTGAGAGTCAATGTGTATGGGTCCAATATCCATTGAGAGTCAGTGTGTGTGGGACCCGTACCCCAGTTAGAGTCAGTGTGTCTGGGACCGGCACCCCATTGAGAGTCAGTGTGTGTGGGACCCTTACCCCAGTGAAAGTCAGTGTGTGTGGGACCCGTACCCCAGTGAGAGTCAGTGTGTGTGTGACCCGTATCCCAGTGAGAGTCAGTGTGTGTGGAACCCATACCCCAGGGGCAGTCAGTATGTGTGGGACAAGCATCCCGGTGAGTCAGTACGTGTGGGACCAGTAAGCCTGTGAGAGTCAGTGTGTGTGGGACCCGTACCCCAGTCAGATACACTTTGTGTGGGACACGTACCTCAGTGAGAGATAATGTTTATGGGACCCATACTCCAGTTTGAGTCAGTGTGTTTGTGACCCGTACTCCACTGAGAGTCAGTTTGTGTGGGACCAGTATCCCAGTGAGAGTCAGTCTGTGTGGGATCAGTAACCTAGTGAGAGTCAGTGTGTGTTGGACCAGTAACCGAGTGATAGTCAGTGTATATGTGGAACACGTACCCCAGAGAGAGTCAGTGTGTGGGGGACCCGTACCCAGTGAGAGTCAGTGTGTGTGGGACCCGTACCCCAGTGAGAGTCAGTGTGTGTGGGACCAATAACCCAGTGAGAGTCAGTGTGTGGGAACCGTACCCCAGTGAGAGTCATTGTGTGTGGGACCCGTACCCCAGTGAGATACACTTTGTGTGGGACACGTACCTCAGTGAGAGATAATGTTTATGGGACCCATACTCCAGTGAGAGTCAGTGTGTGTGTGACCCGTACTCCACTGAGAGTCAGTTTGTGTGGCACCAGTATCCCAGTGAGAGTCAGTCTGTGTTGGACCAGTAACCGAGTGACATTCAGTGTATATGTGGGACACGTACCCCAGTGAGAGTCAGTGTGTGGGGGCCCGTACCCAGTGAGATTCAGTCTGTGTGGGACCCGTACCCCAGTGAGAGTCAGTGTGTGTCGGACCCGTAACCCAGTGAGAGTCAGTGTGTTTGTGACCCGTACCTCAGTGAGAGTCAGTTTGTGTGGGACCCGTATCGAAGTGAGAGTCAGTGTGTGTGGGAGCCGTACCCCAGTGAGAGTCAGTGTGTGTGTGGGACCCGTACCCCAGTGAGAGTCATTGTGTGTGTGGGACCAGTACCCCGGTGAGAGTCATTGTGTGTGTGGGACCTGTACCCCGGTGAGAGTCAGTGTGTGTGGGACCCGTACTCCAATGAGAGTCAGTGTGAGTGGGACCCGTACCCCAGTGAGAGTCAGTGTGCGTGGGAAACGTACCTCAGTGAGAGTCAGTAAGTGTGGGACCAATGCTCCAGTGAGCAACAGTGTGTCTGGGAACCATACCCCACTGAGAGAGAGTGTGTGTGGTACCCGTACCCCAGTGAGAGTCAGAGTGTGTGGCACGTGTATCCCAGTGAGTTTCAGTGTGTGTGGGACCCGTACCCCAGTGAGAGTCAGTGTGTGTGGGACCCGTACCCCAGTGAGAGTCAGTGTGTGAGGGACCCGTACCCCAGTGATATCAGTGTGTGTAGGACGCGTACCCTAGTGAGAGTTAGTGTGTGTTGGACGCGTACCCCAGTGAGGGTCAGTTTTTGTGGGATCCATACCCCAGTGAGAGTCATTGTGTGTGGGACCAGTAACCCAGTGAGGGTCAGTGTGTTTGGGACCCGTACCCTGTAAGAGTCAGATAGTGTGGGACGTGTACCCAAGTGAGAGTCAGTGTGTGTGGGACCCGTACTCCAATGAGAGTCAGTGTGTGTGGGACCCGTACCCCAGTGAGAGTCAGTGTGTTGGAAACGTATCCCGGTGAGAGTCAGTAAGTGTGGGACCAATACTCCAGTGAGTAACAGTGTGTGCGGTACCCGTACCCCAGTGAGTTTCAGTGTGTGTGGGACCCGTACCCCAGTGAGAGTCAGTGTGCTTGGTACCCATACCCCAGTGAGAGTCAGTGTGTGTGGGACCCGTACCCCAGTGAGAGTCAGTGTGTGTGGGACCCGTACCCCGGTGAGAGTCAGTGTGTGTGGGACCCGTACCCCGGTGAGAGTCAGTGTGTGTGGGACCCATACCCCAGTGAGAGTCAGTGTGTGTGGGACAAGTACTCCAGTGAGAGATAGTGTGTGTGGGATCTGTACAGCATGGAGATTCAGTGTGTGTGGGAGACCCGTACCTCATTGGTAGTCAGTGTGTATGGGTCCAATACTCAGTGAGAGTCAGTGTGTGTGGGACCCGTTCTCAGTAAGAGATAATGTGAGTGGGACCCGTACCCCAGTGAGAGTCGGTGTGTGTGGGACCCTTACCCCAGTGAGATACTGTGTGTGTGGGACCCGTACCCTAGTGTGATACACTGTGTGTGGGTCACGTACTCCAGTGAGAGATAATGTGAGTGGGACCCGTACAGCATGGAGAATCAGTGTGTTTGGGAGACCCGTACCTCATTGAGAGTCAGTGCGTATGGGTCCAATATCCATTGAGAGTCAGTGTGTGTGGGACCCGTACCCCAGTTAGAGTCAGTGTGTCTGGGACCGGCACCCCATTGAGAGTCAGTGTGTGTGGGACCCTTACCCCAGTGAGAGTCAGTGTGAGTGGGACCCGTACCCCAGTGAGAGTCAGTGTGTGTGGGACCAATAACCCAGTGAGAGTCAGTGTGTGGGAACCGTACCCCAGTGAGAGTCAGTGTGTGTGGGACCCGTACCCCAGTGAGATACACTTTGTGTGGGACACGTACCTCAGTGAGAGATAATGTTTATGGGACCCATACTCCAGTGAGAGTCAGTGTGTGTGTGACCCGTACTCCACTGAGAGTCAGTTTGTGTGGCACCAGTATCCCAGTGAGAGTCAGTGTGTGTTGGACCAGTAACCGAGTGACAGTCAGTGTATATGTGGGACACGTACCCCAGTGAGAGTCAGTGTGTGGGGGCCTGTACCCAGTGAGATTCAGTCTGTGTGGGACCCATACCCCAGTGAGAGTCAGTGTGTGTCGGACCCGTAACCCAGTGAGAGTCAGTGTGTTTGTGACCCGTACCCCAGTGAGAGTCAGTTTGTGTGGGACCCGTATCGAAGTGAGAGTCAGTGTGTGTGGGACCCGTACCCCAGTGAGAGTCAGTGTGTGTGTGGGACCCGTACCCCAGTGAGAGTCATTGTGTGTGTGGGACCAGTACCCCGGTGAGAGTCATTGTGTGTGTGGGACCTGTACCCCGGTGAGAGTCAGTGTGTGTGGGACCCGTACTCCAATGAGAGTCAGTGTGAGTGGGACCCGTACCCCAGTGAGAGTCAGTGTGCGTGGGAAACGTACCTCAGTGAGAGTCAGTAAGTGTGGGACCAATGCTCCAGTGAGCAACAGTGTGTCTGGGAACCATACCCCACTGAGAGAGAATGTGTGTGGTACCCGTACCCCAGTGAGAGTCAGAGTGTGTGGCACGTGTATCCCAGTGAGTTTCAGTGTGTGTGGGACCCGTACCCCAGTGAGAGTCAGTGTGTGTGGGATCCGTACCCCAGTGAGAGTCAGTGTGTGTGGGACCCGTACCCCAGTGAGAGTCAGTGTGTGAGGGACCCGTACCCCAGTGATATCAGTGTGTGTATGACGCGTACCCTAGTGAGAGTTAGTGTGTGTTGGACGCGTAACCCAGTGAGGGTCAGTTTTTGTGGGATCCATACCCCAGTGAGAGTCATTGTGTGTGGGACCAGTAACCCAGTGAGGGTCAGTGTGTTTGGGACCCGTACCCTGTAAGAGTCAGATAGTGTGGGACGTGTACCCAAGTGAGAGTCAGTGTGTGTGGGACCCGTACTCCAATGAGAGTCAGTGTGTGTGGGACCCGTACCCCAGTGAGAGTCAGTGTGTTGGAAACGTATCCCGGTGAGAGTCAGTAAGTGTGGGACCAATACTCCAGTGAGTAACAGTGTGTGCGGTACCCGTACCCCAGTGAGTTTCAGTGTGTGTGGGACCCGTACCCCAGTGAGAGTCAGTGTGCTTGGTACCCATACCCCAGTGAGAGTCAGTGTGTGTGGGACCCGTACCCCAGTGAGAGTCAGTGTGTGTGGGACCCGTACCCCGGTGAGAGTCATTGTGTGTGGGACCCATACCCCGGTGAGAGTCAGTGTGTGTGGGACCCATACCCCAGTGAGAGTCAATGTGTGTGGGACAAGTACTCTAGTGAGAGATAGTGTGTGTGGGACCTGTACAGCATGGAGATTCAGTGTGTGTGGGAGACCCGTACCTCATTGGTAGTCAGTGTGTATGGGTCCAATACTCAGTGAGAGTCAGTGTGTGTGGGACCCGTACTCAGTAAGAGATAATGTGAGTGGGACCCGTACCCCAGTGAGAGTCGGTGTGTGTGGGACACTTACCCCAGTGAGAGACAGTGTGTGTGGGACCTGTACCCCAGTGAGATACACTGTGTGTGGGACACGTACCCCAGTGAGAGGTAATGTGTATGGGACCCATACTCCACTGAGAGTCAGTTTGTGTGGGACCAGTATCCCAGTGAGAGTCAGTCTGTGTGGGACCAGTAACCTAATGAGAGTCAGTGTGTGTTGGACCAGTAACTGAGTGACAGTCAGTGTATATGTGGGACACGTACCCCAGTGAGAGTCAGTGTGTGGGGGACCCGTACCCAGTGAGATTCAGTCTGTGTGGGACCCGTACCCCAGTGAGAGTCAGTGTGTGTGGGACCCATAACCCATTGAGAGTCAGTGTGTGTGGGACCCGTAACCCATTGAGAGTCAGTTTGTGTGGGACCCGTATCCAAGCGAGAGTCAGTGTTTGTGGGAGAGCACCCCAGTGAGAGTCATTGTGTGAGGGACCCGTACCCCAGTGAGAGTCAGTGTGTATAGGACGCGTACCGTAGTGAGACTCATTGTGTGTGGGACCATTACCCCAGTGAGAGTCATTGTGTGTGGGACCCGTAGCCCAGTGAGTGTCAGTGTGTGTGTGACCCGTATCCTAGTGAGAGTCAGTGTGAGTAGGACACGTACACCAGTGAGAGTCAGTGTGTGTGGGACCAGTACCCCAGTGAGAGACAATGTTTGTGGGACCCTTACCCCAGTGAGAGTCAGTGTGTGTGGGACAAGTACTCCAGTGAGAGATAGTGTGTGTGGGACCTGTAAAGCATGGAGATTCAGTGTGTGTGGGACCTGTACCCCAGTGAGAGTCAGTTTGTGTGGGACCCTTCCCCCGGTGAGATACTGTGTGTGCGGGACCCGTACCCTAGTGTGATACACTGTGTGTGGGTCACGTACTCCAGTGAGAGATAATGTGAGTGGGACCCGTACAGCATGGAGAATCAGTGTGTGTGGGAGACCCGTACCTCATTGAGAGTCAGTGCGTATGGGTCCAATATCCATTGAGAGTCAGTGTGTGTGGGACCCGTACCCCAGTTAGAGTCAGTGTGTCTGGGACCGGCACCCCATTGAGAGTCAGTGTGTGTGGGACCCTTACCCCAGTGAGAGTCAGTGTGTGTGGGACCCGTACCCCAGTGAAAGTCAGTGTGTGTGGGACCAATAACCCAGTGAGAGTCAGTGTGTGGGAACCGTACCCCAGTGAGAGTCAGTGTGTGTGGGACCCGTAACCCAGTGAGATACACTTTGTGTGGGACACGTACCTCAGTGAGAGATAATGTTTATGGGACCCATACTCCAGTGAGAGTCAGTGTGTGTGTGACCCGTACTCCACTGAGAGTCAGTTTTTGTGGCACCAGTATCCCAGTGAGAGTCAGTGTGTGTTGGACCAGTAACCGAGTGACAGTCAGTGTATATGTGGGACACGTACCCCAGTGAGAGTCAGTGTGTGGGGTCCCGTACCCAGTGAGATTCAGTCTGTGTGGGACCCATACCCCAGTGAGAGTCAGTGTGTGTGGGACCCGTAACCCAGTGAGAGTCAGTGTGTTTGTGACCCGTACCCCAGTGAGAGTCAGTGTGTGTGGGACCCGTACCCCAGTGAGAGTCAGTGTGTGTGTGGGACCAGTACCCCAGTGAGAGTCATTGTGTGTTTGGGACCTGTACCCCGGTGAGAGTCAGTGTGTGTGGGACCCGTACTCCAATGAGAGTCAGTGTGAGTGGGACCCGTACCCCAGTGAGAGTCAGTGTGTGTGGGAAACGTACCTCAGTGAGAGTCCGTAAGTGTGGGACCAATGCTCCAGTGAGCAACAGTGTGACTGGGAACCATACCCCACTGAGAGAGAGTGTGTGTGGTACCCGTACCCCAGTGAGAGTCAGAGTGTGTGGCACGTGTATCCCAGTGAGTTTCAGTGTGTGTGGGACCCATACCCCAGTGAGAGTCAGTGTGTGTGGGATCCGTACCCCAGTGAGACTCAGTGTGTGTGGGACCCGTACCCCAGTGAGAGTCAGTGTGTGAGGGACCCGTACCCCAGTGATATCAGTGTGAGTAGGACGCGTACCCTAGTGAGAGTTAGTGTGTGTTGGACCCGTACCCCAGTGAGGGTCAGTTTGTGTGGGATCCATACCCCAGTGAGAGTCAGTGTGTGTGGGACAAGTACTCCAGTGAGAGATAGTGTGTGTGGGACCTGTACAGCATGGAGATTCAGTGTGTGTGGGAGACCCGTACCTCATTGGTAATCAGTGTGTATGGGTCCAATACTCAGAGTCAGTCAGTGTGTGTGGGACCCGTACCCAGTAAGAGATAATGTGAGTGGGACCCGTACCCCAGTGAGAGTCGGTGTGTGTGGGACCCTTACCCCAGTGAGAGACAGTGTGTGTGGGACCTGTACCCCAGTGAGATACACTGTGTGTGGGACACGTACCCCAGTGAGAGATAATGTGAGTGGGACCCATACGCCAGTGAGAGTCAGTGTGTGTGTGACGTGTACTCCACTGAGAGTCAGTTTGTGTGGGACCAGTATCCCAGTGAGAGTCAGTCTGTGTGGGACCAGTAACCTAATGAGAGTCAGTGTGTGTTGGACCAGTAACCGAGTGACAGTCAGTGTATATGTGGGACACGTACCCCAGTGAGAGTCAGTGTGTGGGGGACCCGTACCCAGTGAGATTCAGTCTGTGTGGGACCCGTACCCCTGTGAGAGTCAGTGTGTGTGGGACCCATAACCCAGTGAGAGTCAGTGTGTGTGGGACCCGTAACCCAGTGAGAGTCAGTTTGTGTGGGACCCGTATCCAAGCGAGAGTCAGTGTTTGTGGGAGAGCACCCCAGTGAGAGTCATTGTGTGTGGGACCATTACCCCAGTGAGAGTCATTGTGTGTGGGACCCGTAGCCCAGTGAGTGTCAGTGTGTGTGTGACCCGTATCCTAGTGAGAGTCAGTGTGAGTAGGACACGTACACCAGTGAGAGTCAGTGTGTGTGGGACCCGTACCCCAGTGAGAGACAATGTTTGTGGGACCCTTTCCCCAGTGACAGTCAGTGTGCGTGGGACAAGTACTCCAGTGAGAGATAGTGTGTGTGGGACCTGTAAAGCATGGAGATTCAGTGTGTGTGGGACCTGTACCCCAGTGAGAGTCAGTGTGTATGGGACCCTTCCCCCAGTGAGATACTGTGTGTGTGGGACCCGTACCCTAGTGTGATACACTGTGAGTGGGTCACGTACTCCAGTGAGAGATAATGTGTGTGGGACCCGTACAGCATGGAGAATCAGTGTGTGTGGGAGACCCGTACCTCATTGAGAGTCAATGTGTATGGGTCCAATATCCATTGAGAGTCAGTGTGTGTGGGACCCGTACCCCAGTTAGAGTCAGTGTGTCTGGGACCGGCACCCCATTGAGAGTCAGTGTGTGTGGGACCCTTACCCCAGTGAAAGTCAGTGTGTGTGGGACCCGTACCCCAGTGAGAGTCAGTGTGTGTGTGACCCGTATCCCAGTGAGAGTCAGTGTGTGTGGAACCCATACCCCAGGGGCAGTCAGTATGTGTGGGACAAGCATCCCGGTGAGTCAGTACGTGTGGGACCAGTAAGCCTGTGAGAGTCAGTGTGTGTGGGACCCGTACCCCAGTCAGATACACTTTGTGTGGGACACGTACCTCAGTGAGAGATAATGTTTATGGGACCCATACTCCAGTTTGAGTCAGTGTGTTTGTGACCCGTACTCCACTGAGAGTCAGTTTGTGTGGGACCAGTATCCCAGTGAGAGTCAGTCTGTGTGGGATCAGTAACCTAGTGAGAGTCAGTGTGTGTTGGACCAGTAACCGAGTGATAGTCAGTGTATATGTGGAACACGTACCCCAGAGAGAGTCTGTGTGTGGGGGACCCGTACCCAGTGAGATTCAGTCTGTGTGGGACCTGTACCCCAGTGAGAGTCAGTGTGTGTGGGACCCGTAACCCAGTGAGAGTCAGTGTGTTTGTGACCTGTACCCCAGTGAGAGTCAGTTTGTGTGGGACCCGTATCGAAGTGAGAGTCAGTGTTTGTGGGAGAGCACCCCAGTGAGAGTCATTGTGTGAGGGACCCGTACCCCAGTGAGATCAGTGTGTGTGGGACCCGTACCCCAGTGAGAGACAATGTTTGTGGGACCCGTACCCCAGTGAGAGTCAGTGTGTGTGGGACAAGTATTCCAGGGAGAGATAGTGTGTGTGGGACCTGTAAAGCATGGAGATTCAGTGTGTGTGGGAGACCCGTACCTCATTGAGAGTCAGTGTGTATGGGTCCAATATCCAGTGAGAGTCAGAGTGTGTGGGACCCGTACCCCAGTGAGAGTCAGTGTGTCTGGGACCGGCACCCCATTGAGAGTCAGTGTGTGTGGGACCCGTATCCCAGTGAGAGTCAGTGTGTGTGGGACCCTTACCCCAGTGAGATTCTGTGTGTGTGGGACCCGTAGCCCAATGAGATACACTGTGTGTGTGACACATACCCCAGTGAGAGATAATGTGATTGGGACCCGTACAGCATGGAGAATCAATGTGTGTGGGACCCGTACACCAGTGAGTGTTAGTGTGTTTGGGACCCGTACCCAAGTGAGAATCAGTGTGTTTGTGCGACCCGTCCCCAGTGAGAGTCAGTGTGTGTGGGACCCGTACCCCAGTGAGAATCAGTGTGTGTGTGGGACCCGTCCCCAGTGAGAGTCAGTGTGTTTGGGACCCGTACCCCAATGAGAATCAGTGTGTGTGGGACCCGTACCCCAGTGAAAGTCAGTTTGTGTGGGACCAGTAACCGAGTGACAGTCAGTGTATATGTGGGACACGTACCCCAGTGAGAGTCACTGTGTGGGGTACCCGTACCCAGTGAGATTCAGTCTGTGTGGGACCCGTACCCCAGTGAGAGTCAGTGTGTGGGGGACCCGTACCCCAGTGAGAGTCAGTGTGTGTGGGAATCGTATCCCGGTGAGAGTCAGTAAGTCTGGGACCAATACTCCAGTGAGTAACAGTGTGTGCGGTACCCGTACCCCAGTGAGTTTCAGTGTGTGTGGGACCCGTACCCCAGTGAGAGTCAGTGTGCTTGGTACCCGTACCCCAGTGAGAGTCAGTGTGTGTGGGACCCGTAACCCAGTGAGAGTCAGTGTGTGTGTGACCCGTAGCCCACTGAGAGTCAGTGTGTGTGGGACCCGTACCCCAGTGAGAGTCAGTGTGTGTGGGACAAGTACCCCAGTGAGAGTCAGTGTGTGTGGGACCCTTACCCCAGTGAGAGTCAGTGTGAGTGGGACCCCTACCCCAGTGAGAGTCAGTGTGTGTGGGACCCTTACCCCAGTGAGAGACAGTGTGTGTGGGACCTGTACCCCAGTGAGATACACTGTGTGTGGGACACGTACCCCAGTGAGAGATAATGTGTATGGGACCCATACTCCAGTGAGAGTCAGTGTGTGTGTGACGTGTACTCCACTGAGAGTCAGTTTGTGTGGGACCAGTATCCCAGTGAGAGTCAGTCTGTGTGGGACCAGTAACCTAATGAGAGTCAGTGTGTGTTGGACCAGTAACCGAGTGACAGTCAGTGTATATGTGGGACACGTACCCCAGTGAGAGTCAGTGTGTGGGGGACCCGTACCCAGTGAGATTCAGTCTGTGTGGGACCCGTACCCCTGTGAGAGTCAGTGTGTGTGGGACCAATAACCCATTGAGAGTCAGTGTGTGTGGGACCCGTAACCCAGTGAGAGTCAGTGTGTGTGGGACCCTTACCCCACTGAGAGTCAATTTGTGTGGGACCCGTATCCAAGTGAGAGTCAGTGTTTGTGGGAGAGCACCCCAGTGAGAGTCATTGTGTGAGGGACCCGTACCCCAGTGAGAGTCAGAGTGTATAGGACGCGTACCGTAGTGAGAGTCATTGTGTGTGGGACCATTACCCCAGTGAGAGTCATTGTGTGTGGGACCCGTAGCCCAGTGAGTGTCAGTGTGTGTGTGACCCGTATCCTAGTGAGTGTCAGTGTGAGTAGGACACGTACACCAGTGAGAGTCAGTGTGTGTGGGACCCGTACCCCAGTGAGAGTCAGTGTGTGTGGGACAAGTACTCCAGTGAGAGATAGTGTGTGTAGGACCTGTAATGCATGGAGATTCAGTGTGTGTGGGACCCTTCCCCCAGTGAGATACTGTGTGTGTGGGACCCGTACCCTAGTGTGATACACTGTGTGTGGGTCACGTACTCCAGTGAGAGATAATGTGAGTGGGACCCATACAGCATGGAGAATCAGTGTGTGTGGGAGACCCGTACCTCATTGAGAGTCAGTGCGTATGGGTCCAATATCCATTGAGAGTCAGTGTGTGTGGGACCCGTACCCCAGTTAGAGTCAGTGTGTCTGGGACCGGCACCCCATTGAGAGTCAGTGTGTGTGGGACCCTTACCCAGTGAGAGGCAGTGTGTGTGGGACCCGTACCCCAGTGAGAGTCAGTGTGTATGGGACCAATAACCCAGTGAGAGTCAGTGTGTGGGAACCGTATCCCAGTGAGAGTCAGTTTGTGTGGGACCCGTACCCCAGTGAGATACACTTTGTGTGGGACACGTACCTCAGTGAGAGATAATGTTTATGGGACCCATACTCCAGTGAGAGTCATTGTGTGTGTGACCCGTACTCCACTGAGAGTCAGTTTGTGTGGGACCAGTATCCCAGTGAGAGTCAATCTGTGTTGGACCAGTAACCGAGTGACAGTCAGGGTATATGTGGGACACGTACCCCAGTGAGAATCAGTGTGTGGGGGACCTGTACCCAGTGAGATTCAGTCTGTGTGGGACCCGTACCCCAGTGAGAGTCAGTGTATGTGGGACCCGTAACCCAGTGAGAGTCAGTGTGTTTGTGACCCGTACCCCAGTGAGAGTCAGTTTGTGTGGGACCCGTATCGAAGTGAGAGTCAGTGTGTGTGGGACCCGTACCCCAGTGAGAGTCATTGTGTGTGGGACCCGTACCCCAGTGAGATCAGTGTGTGTGGGACCCGTACCCCAGTGAGAGACAATGTTTGTGGGACCCGTACCCCAGTCAGAGTCAGTGTATGTGGGATAAGTACTCCAGTGAGAGATAGTGTGTGTGGGACCTGTGAAGCATGGAGATTCAGTGTGTGTGGGAGACCCGTACCTCATTGAGAGTCAGTGTGTATGGGTCCAATATGCAGTGAGATTCAGAGTGTGTGGGACCCGTACCCCAGTGAGAGTCAGTGTGTCTGGGACCGGAACCCCATTGAGAGTCAGTGTGTGTGAGACCCTTACCCCAGTGAGAGTCAGTGCGTGTGGCACCCGTACCCCAGTGAGAGTCAGTGTGTGTGGGACCCATACCCCAGGGGCAGTCACTATGTGTGGGACAAGTAACCCTGTGAGATTCAGTGTGTGTGTGGGACACGTACCCCACTGAGAGTCAGTGTGTGTTGGACACGGAACCCTGTGAGAGTCAGTGTGTGTGGGACCCATACCCCAGTGAGAGTCATTGTTTGTGGGAAATGTGCCCCAGTTAGATTCAGTGTGTGTGGGACCCGTACCCCAGTGAGAGTCAGTGTGTGTGGGACCCTTACCCCTTTGAGACTCTGTGTGTGTGGGTCCCGTAGCCCAATGAGATACACTGTGTGTGGGACACGTACCCCAGTGAGAGATAATGTGATTGGGACACGTACAGCATGGAGAATCAGTGTGTGTGGGACCCGTACCCCAGTGAGAGTCAGTGTGTGTGGGACCTGTACCCCAGTGAGAGTCAGTGTGTGTGGGACCCGTCCCCAGTGAGAGTCAGTGTGTGTGGGACCCGTACCCCAGTGAGAGTCAGTGTGTGTGGGACCTGTACCCCAGTGAGAGTCAGTGTGTGTGGGACCCGTCCCCAGTGAGAGTCAGTGTGTTTGGGACCCGTACCCCAGTGAGAGTCAGTGTGTTTGGGACCCGTACCCCAGTGAGAGTCAGTGTGTGTGGGACCTGTACCCCAGTGAGAGTCAGTGTGTGTGGGACCCGTCCCCAGTGAGAGTCAGTGTGTTTGGGACCCGTACCCCAGTGAGAATCAGTGTGTTTGTGGGACCCGTCCCCAGTGAGAGTCAGTGTGTTTGGGACCCGTACCCCAGTGAGAATCAGTGTGTTTGTGGGACCCGTCCCCAGTGAGAGTCAGTGTGTGTGGGACCAGTAACCGAGTGACAGTCAGTGTATATGTGGGACACGTACCCCAGTGAGAGTCAGTGTGTGGGGGACCCATACCCCAGTAAGAGTCAGTGTGTGTGGGAGCCCTACCCGGTGAGATTCAGTGTGTGTTGCACCCGTACCCCAGTGAAAGTCAGTTTGTGTGGGACCCTTACCCCAGTGAGAGACAGTGTGTGAGGGATACGTACCCCAGTGAGAGATAATGTTTGTGGGACCCGTACAGCATAGAGAGTCAGTTTGTGTGGGACCCTAACCCCAGTGAGAGACAGTCTGTGTGCAACCCTTACCCCAGTGAGAGTCAGTGTGTGTGGGACCCTTACCCCAGTGAGCGTCTGTGTGTGTGGGACCCGTAACCCAGTGAGAGTCAGTGTGTGTGGGATACATACCCCAGTGAGAGTCAGTGTGTGTGGGACCCGTACCCCAGTGAGAGTCAGTGTGTGTGGGACCCTTACCCCAGTGAGAGTCAGTGTGTGTGGGACTCGTACCCCAGTGAGAGTCAGTGTGTGTGGGACCCGTACCCCAGTGAGAGTCAGTGTGTGTGGGACCCGTACCCCAGTGAGAGACAGTGTGTGTGGGACCTGTACCCCAGTGAGATACACTGTGTGTGGGACACGTACCCCAGTGAGAGTCAGTGTGTATGGGACCCATACTCCAGTGAGAGTCAGTGTGTGTGTGACGTGTACTCCACTGAGAGTCAGTTTGTGTGGGACCAGTATCCCAGTGAGAGTCAGTCTGTGTGGGACCAGTAACCTAATGAGAGTCAGTGTGTGTTGGACCAGTAACCGAGTGACAGTCAGTGTATATGTGGGACACGTACCCCAGTGAGAGTCAGTGTGTGGGGGACCCGTACCCAGTGAGATTCAGTCTGTGTGGGACCCGTACCCCTGTGAGAGTCAGTGTGTGTGGGACCCATAACCCATTGAGAGTCAGTGTGTGTGGGACCCGTAACCCAGTGAGAGTCAGTGTTTGTGGGACCCTTACCCCACTGAGAGTCAATTTGTGTGGGACCCGTATCCAAATGAGAGTCAGTGTTTGTGGGAGAGCACCCCAGTGAGAGTCATTGTGTGAGGGACCCGTACCCCAGTGAGAGTCAGTGTGTATAGGACGCGTACCGTAGTGAGAGTCATTGTGTGTGGGACCATTACCCCAGTGAGAGTCATTGTATGTGGGACCCGTAGCCCAGTGAGTGTCAGTGTGTGTGTGACCCGTATCCTAGTGAGAGTCAGTGTGAGTAGGACACGTACACCAGTGAGAGTCAGTGTGTGTGGGACCCGTACCCCAGTGAGAGACAATGTTTGTGGGACCCTTACCCCAGTGAGAGTCAGTGTGTGTGGGACAAGTACTCCAGTGAGAGATAGTGTGTGTGGGACCTGTAAAGCATGGAGATTCAGTGTGTGTGGGACCTGTACCCCAGTGAGTGTCAGTGTGTGTGGGACCCGTCCCCCAGTGAGATACTGTGTGTGTGGGACCCGTACCCTAGTGTGATACACTGTGTGTGGATCACGTACTCCAGTGAGAGATAATGTGATTGGGACCCGTACCCCAATGAGAATCAGTGTGTGTGAGACTGGTACCCCAGTGAGAATCAGTGTGTGAGGGACCCGTACCCAACTGAGAATCAGTGTGTGTGAGACCCTTACCCCAGTGAGATACACTGTGTGTGGGACAGGTACCCCAGTGAGAAATAATGTGTGTGGGACCCGTACCCCATTGAGAGTCAGTCTGTGTGTGACCCGTACTCCCGTGAAAGTCAGTTTGTGTGGGACCAGTAACCTAGTGAGAGTCAGTGTGTGTGGGACCAGTAACCGAGTGACAGTCAGTGTATATGTGGGACACGTACCCCATTGAGAGTCAGTGTGTGGGGGACCCGTACCCCAGTGAGTGTTAGTGTTTTTGGGACCCGTACCCCAGTGAGAATCAGTGTGTTTGTGGGACCCGTCCCCAGTGAGAGTCAGTGTGTTTGGGACCCGTACCCCAGTGAGAATCATTGTGTTTGTGGGACCCGTCCCCAGTGAGAGTCAGTGTGTTTGGGACCCGTACCCCAATGAGAATCAGTGTGTGTGAGACCGGTACCCCAGTGAGAATCAGTGTGTGAGGGACCCGTACCCAACTGAGAATCAGTGTGTGTGAGACCCTTACCCCAGTGAGAGACAGTGTGTATGGGACCCGTACCCCAGTGAGATACACTGTGTGTGGGACAGGTACCCCAGTGAGAAATAATGTGTGTGGGACCCGTACCCCATTGAGAGTCAGTCTGTGTGTGACCCGTACTCCCGTGAAAGTCAGTTTGTGTGGGACCAGTAACCTAGTGAGAGTCAGTGTGTGTGGGACCAGTAACCGAGTGACAGTCAGTGTATATGTGGGACACGTACCCCAGTGAGAGTCTGTGTGTGTGGGACCCGTAACCCAGTGAGAGTCAGTGTGTGTGGGACACATACCCCAGTGAGAGTCAGTGTGTGTGGGACCCTTACCCCAGTGAGAGTCTGTGTGTGTGGGACCCGTAACCCAGTGAGAGTCAGTGTGTGTGGGAAACATACCCCAGTGAGAGTCAGCGTGTGTGGGACCCTTACCCCAGTGAGAGTCAGTGTGTGTGGGACTCGTACCCCAGTGAGAGTCATTGTGTGTGTGACCCGTACCCCAGTGAGAGTCAGTGTGTGTGGGACCCGTACCCCAGTGAGAGTCAGTGTGTGTGGGACCCGTACCCCAGTGAGAGTCAGTGTGTGTGGGACCCGTACCCCAGTGAGAGTCAGTGTGTGGGACCCGTACCCCAGTGAGAGTCAGTGTGTGTGTGACCCGTACCCCAGTGAGATTCAGTGTGTGTGTGACCCGTACCCCAGTGAGAGTCAGAGTGTCCTTGGAAAGGAATGAAAAAACTGACCTGTTATTCCTCTGCCTTTTCTGCTCAGTTTTCGGGCTGTTAGATCTTCAACGTAAAATTTGGTTTCCTTAGTCAGTGTTTCCGTCAATTCTCTGATAAATGACTAAACCCGTAGCAGATGTGAGTGAACAGGTGGAATTCCCGGTCAGAGGTAACCTGTCCTCACATCTGGGGACTTATTATAGCTCCTCAATTCTTATCAATTTTGTAAATGTACACTGAGTCCCTTTGGCCTCCCTGTTCTGTAAATCATTGCTCAATATCGTCATCACTTTCTGTAACAAAAGGTTAAATGTCTCTGACATAAAATCTGCGAGTCAAAGAGGGGCCACATCCCCCAGTGTCCAGGCAGAAGCAATTCGCATCTTTATACTCGGAACAATCACATGTTTCTGACTCCGAACCCTCACCCCCATAACCTTGAAAACCTCAACCCCATAACCCAGCCCTGCGCCCCTCAATCCCTGACCCCCGTCTCCCCGAAACCCTCATCCCCATTACCCACTCCCGCACCCCTCAATCCCTGACCCCCGTCTCCCCGAAAACCTCATCCCCATTACCCACCCCTCCACCCTTCAGTCCCTGACCCCCCTCCCCGAAACCCTCATCCCCCTTACCCACTCCCGCACCCCTCAATCCCTGACCCCCCTCTCCCCGAAACCCTCACCCCCATCACCCACACCCCGCTCCCCTCAGTCCCTGACTCCCCTCCCCAAAACCCTCTCCCCTCACCACCCACACACGCCCCCCTCAGTTCCTGAACCCCCTCTCCCCGAAACCATCACCCACATCACCCAGCCCCCCACCCTTCAGTCCCTGACCGCCCTCTCCCCGAAACCCTCACCCCCATCACCCACACCCCGCTCCCCTCAGTCCCTGACCCCCCTCCCCGAAACCCTCACCCTTCACCACCCACACACGCCCCCCTCAGTTCCTGATACCCCTCTCCCCAAAACCCTCACCCCTACCACCCACACACGCCCCCCTCAGTCCCTGACCCCCCTCCCCGAAACCCTCATCCCCACCACCCACTCCCACACCCCTCAGTCCCTGAACCGCCTCTCCCCGAAACACTCACACCCATCACCCTCTCCCGCAGCCCTCAGTCCCTGACCCCCCTCCCCGAAACCCTCATCCCCATAACCCACCCCTCCACCCCTCAGTCCCTGACCCCCCTCTCCTCCAAACCCTCACCCCCCACCACCCACTCCCACACCCCTCAGTCCCTGACCCCCCTCTCCCCGAAACCCTGTCTGTTCCTACCCTCACACCCACTAAACCTCTCTCCTCCAGCTCTCACTCCCCACGAACCCCACTCCCTCGACCCTCACACTCCATAAACCTCGCTTCCTCAACCCTCACACTCCACGAAAACGCTCCCTTGACCCTCACAGCCCACGTACCCGGCTCCCTCCACCCTCTCTCCCTCTCCCTCTTTCCGTCTCCCTCTCTGCCCCTGCTCCCTATAAGCCAGCAGGGGTATTGGAGTGGTGTTAGGAATCTATTCTGGGAGGTGTGAGAGAGCTGCCCTTTCCCCTGGTTACTGAGTAACTCAGGAAGGATCGATTCAGGTAGAAGGACATTGACTTGTGACAAAGCTGAACTGACCGTGTTGGATGGGGCCAGACCTCTGAGTCTCCACTTTATCGACACAATCTGATGAACTGCTTTCCAAAAGGCCAGTGACCAGGATTCTCACCCTGCAGGCAGCAGAGAGGAGGGCAAGAGGCACGTAATAAAACAGGAGTTATACTGCACAGTGCAATCCTGCTCTCACTCACCAATATGGAGAGGAGAATAGAGATCGAGGGGGAAGGTGTGAGGAAGAGAGAGAGGGAAGGGAAAGCACAAGAAGAGGGGCAGGGGAATGGGAGAACGAGAGGGAGGGGAGAATGGGAGGAAAGTGAGAGAGATGGGGAGAATGAGAGGGAGCTGGAGTGGGAGGGAGAGAATGAGAGGGAGGGGGAGAGGGAGGGAGAGAACTCGAGGGAGGGAGGGAGAGGGAGGGGCAGAGGGAGGGAGAGGGAGGGGGAGAGGGAGGGGGAGAGGGAGGGAGAGAACTCGAGGGAGGGAGGGAGAGGGAGGGGCAGAGGGAGGGAGAGGGAGGGGGAGAGGGAGGGGGAGAGAGAGGGAGAGAACTAGTGGGAGGTATAGAGGGAGGGAGAGGGAGGGGCAGAGGGAGTTGGAGAGGGAGGGAGAGAACTCGAGGGAGGGAAAGGGCGGGGCAGAGGGAGGGAGAGGGAGGGGGAGAGGGAGGGAGAGAGAGAGGGAGAGAACTAGTGGGAGGTATAGAGGGAGGGAGAGGGAAGGGGAATGAGAGTAATGAAGCAGCAATGGGTGGAGACTATTAGTACTTGATTATTCCCGAATCTCTGTGCGACTGACCACCCTGACTCCGTGTACTTTTTATAGTTTTTCAATAGATGTGGGCATTTATTGCCTATCCCTAGTTGCCCTTGAGAAGGTGGTGGCGAGCTGTCACCTTGAACTGCTGGTGTAGGTACACCCACAGAGCTGTTAGGAAGGGAGTTCCTAGACTTTTCTTCTACGAATTCCAGCCCTCAGCCTGACAACAGTCTGCAATTCAGCCAGTCTGTTAATAATCTTGGCGTCACATTTGACTCCGAGATGAGCTTCCGATCTCATATTCATCCACCTTTAAGTCTACCTATTGCTACCTCTGTAACATCGCCTGACTTTGCCTCTGTTTTAGTTCATCTGCTGCTGAAACTCCCATAATAGCCATCGTACCCTTACGGGCCCAACTCTTTCCCTGGTTATCCTCTTCCCATTGATATACTTATAGAATATCTTGGGATTTTCACCTGCTCCACCCTGCTCTGTCTGTACTCCACTAATGCCTCTGCTGATTTGTTTCCCTTGTACCTGCTAAAAGCCTCTCTTTTCCTTCTCATTGTCACCTGAATATCTCTGGTCATCCATGGTTCTCTGGGCTTGTTACTCCTTCCTATCACCCTAGAGGGAACATGTTGAGCCTGTACCCTCCCCATTTCCTTTTTGAACACCCCCCACTGTTCCTCTGTAGATTTCCCCACAAGTAGCTGTTCCCAGTCTACCTTGGCCAGATCCTTATTTTACTAAAATCCACTCTCCCCAATCCAAAACATTTTTTTGCAACTTGTCGATTTCTTTGTCCATAACAAACTTAAACTGTACCATGTTGTGGTTGCTATCACTAAAATGCTCCCCCACCACCACCTCAGCCACCTGTCCGGCTTCATTCCCCAGAATTAGGTCCAGCAATGCACCGTCCCTTGTTGGACCCTCTACATATTGACCTAAAAAGTTCTCTTGTATACATTTCAAGAAATCCACTCCATCCAAGCCCTTAACACTATGTCTATCACAATTAATGTTGGGAAAGTTGAAATCACCTAATATAATTACCCTATTAACCCCCAATTTTCTTAGTTCTGTTAAGGGTCATTCAGACTTAAATGTTAACTGTGTCCCTCTCTGCAGATGCTGAGTTTTTCCAGGTATTTTTGTTTTTGTTTATAATTACCCTATTGTTATCTTTTGTACACACTTTTGCAAATTGTGCACATATTTGCTCCTCAATTTCCCGCTGAGGGTCTATAATAAACACCTAACAATGTGGCTGCCCCTTTTTTATTCCTAAGCTCTACCCACAAAGCTTCATTCAATGCCCCCTCCAAGATATCATCTCTCCTTACTGCAGTAACAGACTCCTTAACTAATAATGCAATGCCTCCTCCTCTTTTACCCCCTCCTCTGTCTCGCCTGAAGATTCTATATCCTGGAATGTTGAGCTGCCAATCCTGCCCCTCCTTCAACCACGTCTTAGCGATGGCTACTGTATCATAATTCCACATGTCAATCCTCATCCTTAACTCATCCGTTTTACCTGTAATACCCCTGGCATTAAAGTAGAGGCCATCCAGCCTTGCCTTACTCCCTTGAAGCTTATTGCAGCTGTACTCCCTCTGACTTGATTGTTTTACTGTATTATGATGTGTCCCTATTCTGCTAACATTCTGTGTCCCCTCCTCCTGCTGAATTAGTTTAAACTCCTCCCAACAGCACTAGCAAACCAGCCCGCAAGGATGTTAGTCTCACTCTGGTTCAGATGTAGACCGTCCCGCTTGTACAGGTCCCACCTTCCCCAGAAACGGTCCCAGTGATCCAGGTATCTAAAACCCTCCCTCCTGCACCAACTCTTAAGCCACATATTCATCTGCGCTATTCTCCTATTTCTGAGCTCGCTAGCACGTGGCACTGGGAGTAATCCAGAGATTACAACCTGAGAGGTCTTGCTTTTTAGTCTACTGCCTAACTCCCTGAAATCTTGATGCAAGACCTCATCCCTCTTTCTACCTATGTCATTGGTACCAACATGTACCATGACCTCTGCCTTATCACCCTCCCCTTTCAGGATGCCCTGCAGCCGTTCAGTGACATCCTGGACCCTGGCACCAGTGAGGCAACATACCATCCTGGAGTCACGCTTACAGCCACAGTAGCGCCTATCTGTTCCCCTAACTATAGAATCCCCTATTACTATTGCTCTTCCTCTCTTCCTCCCCTCCTGTACAGACAGGCTGCTTGTGGTGCCAGAAGCTTGGCTCTGTCTGCACTCCCTGGAGGAACCAACGCCCTCTTCAGCCTCCAAAACGGAATACCGACTTGCGAGCAGGACCTCAGGAGACTTCTGAACTACCTGCCTGTTTCTCTTGGACTGCCTGGTGGTCACCCATTCCCTTCCTTCCTCAAGTCCCTTCATCTGCGCTGTGACCACCTCTCTAAATGTGCTATCCATGATGCCCTCAGACTCATGGATGCTCCACAGTGTCCCCAGCAGCCGTTCCAGCTCTGAAACCTGAGCTTCCAGGAGCTGCAGCTGGATACACTTCCTGCACACATGCTGGTCCCGGGCACCGGAAATGTTCCCGGCTTCCTACATGGAGCACGAGGAGCACACCACGGCTTTGAGCTCTCCTGCCATGACTTATCCCTTTAAATTAAACCTTTTAAATCAATTACTCCAGGGCCCTTGTTTCCTGGTCCTTGTTACTGTAGAATATACAAACTATAAACCACAAAAAGACCTTAAACGATAAGCGATGAAAGTAGTAAATACTTACCCGACCTTACCCACTACTTACCAGTCACTCCTTTCCCTTGTAGCCTCTACTGCTGCAGCAGGGCAAGACCACTCTCTGAAGGTTTAAGAAGTTGGATAGCAAAGAAAAAATGCAAAGAGCACCTCTTCCCCTCTGCACCAAATTCCCACTGTGCACCAAATTGCCAATCCCCACTCTCACTCTGGCTGTGTCTCACTCAGGATGAGTTCTCTCCTCTGCTTGTGTGCCTGCTCACCGATTTCCTGACTGCCTCTCCTCTTGAGCTGGTTTCAAAAGTCTGACTGCCATTACACTTGAGCTGTTTTCAATCTCCCGACTGACTCTCCTCTTGTGCTGTTTTCAAACTCCCAACAGCTTCTTCCCTATTAGCTTGAGTTTTCCTGACTCCCAAATGTCCAGCCATTGGACTTTCATGAGCCACTCTCAAAATTTCATTCGGTACCCAGATGGTTACACTACTTAGTGCACTGCTGCCCACTTCTCATCTGCTGGCACATGAAGCAGTCTCCATTCTTCATTAACACGTTATTCTTTGTGTAATAACACTCTCAAATGTATTCTGGTTCTGTTTCAGAATGTGATGTCTGATATAAGCTCCTTAAATCTGAATCTTTCTCCTGTAATTCCATTCACTGCACTGAACTAAACACCTCAACCTCATCCTCTTGAACCTTCCCCTCCTGAGTAATCCTACGGAAGATAGATCCAGCTGACTGAATCTCAGTCTCCTCCCCTGTCTTTTAGACTCCTCCTCATCCTGTTTAAACACAGGCGATTGTGATCTCGTTACCACACAATCTGGAAACAATCTAGGTTCCTCTTTCTGTAACACCTCTGTGGCTTGTGTCTCAACAGGCTGCTTTACTACAGTAGGCATCATCCATATCTGAGATCCAGCTATATCATTCCCGAAAATAAATTGAATCCCATGCAAAAGGCAATTTCTCTACTACCCCATCAATCACTTCTCCCAACTTCAAATTACTTTTTACATTTTCTTTACACGTTGATTTGGTTTGACTTCACAATGGATTCCTTAGATTAATATTTTCCCTGCAATAATGCTTCTGGACAACAGATAGCACTACCCCATCACATTAAGGGTTGGCTAGTCCCATATCCTGTCAAATTTTGACATCATTTTTTTGGTCTTTCCTGTATGCATGGATATATTTTCCCTTCTCATATAGTATCTTTAAATATCTCTGTATCCTGCTGTCCAGAACTTCCTTGGGTAAGCTGTCTAGTTACCACTGATTGTTCCTGCTTCACCTGTACAAAGCCCATTGGTTTTTCTTGCCTCTGGATCTCAGAGCCTACAGTACTCTTACTCCCAGAACTTTCCTGAGTTCCAATTACTGCAATCGGTTTCCCATTTTACCTCCAACATCCTGATCTCACATGTCCAGCCTTACTACAGTAGTAACATACCAGTTTCCTCCCTTCAACTCTACTTTACACCATTCCATCTTTAGTAGATTGGTGTCCTTCAGCTTGATCCTTATTATTGACATTTTTACCATCAGTAGGTTTCCTAAATCTCCAACTTCCCTCCTGATTTCCATATGATCCTTTCCCTACACTCAGCTGTTTCTGTGAAATATCACACATATTGGCTAAAACAGCAGCTTCTTTGATCCTTTTGAGTTGTCTCTCATCTAAATACATCTTAATGTTTACTGGGATGCTATTTCTAAATTCTTCCATAATCATAACCTCTTTTACATTGTTAAAAGTCTTACCTCTCCTTTCTTCCTTCATTCTAAGTTTCACGTTAGACAATTCATACCGCCTGGCTCCTTGTCTCTCTGAAGATCTCTAGCTCTTTCCCTCTCTCTTTCTTCAGTCGCTAACTTCTCTCTCTGAAGTTCAAGGTCAAGCTTTTGTATTTCTATTTCTTGTCATCTTTTTGTTTCCTTTTCCCACTGAAGTATCTTTTAATCTATCTTTTTTCCTTCACTTGCTCCTTCTAACTTGAGATTTTTTTTTCTATTTCTCTTTCTCCCAATTCGATTCTTTTCAGTTCCATCTCAGGGGTTACGATCTCAGGAGTGCTACCCGGGCCACGTGCTAGTGAGGCTAGAAATAGGAGGATAATGCAGCTCAATACGTGGCTAAGGAGATGGTGCAGGAGGGAGGGCTTCATGTCTCTGGACAATTGGGCTCTGTTCCAGGGAAGGTGGGACCTGTTCCGACGGGACGGTTTGCACCTGAACTGGAGGGGGACTAACATCCTTGCGGATGCTAGTGCTGCTCTGGGGGGTTTAAACTAGATTTGCAGGGGGAGGAGAACCAGAGTGTTAGAGCAGATAGTGAGGTGGAGGAGGATAAAGGTCAAGCGAGGAATGCATGTATAGCCAGAAATCAAGGGTCCATACATGATAGAAATGTTCTCAGGTGCATCTATTTCAATACAAGGAGTATTGTCAGAAAGGCAGATGAGCTTGGGGCGTGGATTGGCACGTGGGATTATGACATTATTGCTATTAGTGAGACTTGGTTGCAGGAGGGGCAGGACTGGCAGCTCAATGTTCCGGGGTTCAAGCCCTCAGACAACCTGACTCCTATTGAAGTCTTGACCCAGCTTAATTAAATCACACACATCAACCTTCTTTACAGAATAACACAATATTCCCCAAAATCCATCATCACAGAAATCACCTGGCCAACAGCTCATGAAGTTCCCAAGCTCGCACTCTGTGTCCAGCTGCATTCAGTAACAACCTGCTGTCTTTGTGTGTGCTTCTATCCTCCAAGGGAAGCAGTCCTAACTTCTTCAATCTATCTTCATAAGTGAAGTTCCTCATTCCTAGAGCTATTCCCGTGAATCTTTTCCGCACTCTCCCCATTACCTTCACATCCTCCCTAAAGTGCGGCACCCAGAACTGGACACAATACTCCAGCTGAAGCCAAACTAGTGACTTATATAAGTTCACCATCATCTCCCTGCTCTTATACTCTGTGCCCCCATTAATAAGCCCCAGGATACTGAAAACTTTACTAACTGCTCTCTCAACCAGTCCAATTCATTAACCCACATTTGTCCATGTCACAAATAATTTTGTTCTGAATTATTGTTTCTAGAAGTTTCCCCACCACTGAAGTTAAACTGACTGGCCTGTAATTACTGGGCTTATCCTTACAACCTATTTTGAACAAGAGCGTAATGTTTGCAATTCTCCAGTCCTCTGGCACCTCCCCTGAGTCTAGGGAAGACTGAAAGATTATGGCCAGTGTCCCTGCAATTTCTACTCTCACTTCTTTCAATATCCTTGGACGGTGCCTCGTCAACTTTAAATACCGATAGTCTATTCAACACTTCCTCCTTATAAATTTTGAACCCTCTTAGTGACAGAGTTTCCTCATCTGTCACCATAGCATCTACCTCCTTGGTACAGACGGATGCAAAGTATTCACTTAATACTTTAGCCCCCTGCTTCCAGTGCTTTCCCTTCCTCCCTTTTCATCAGCCAAGTTTGCAAACACTCTTTCCGGGTGAAGCAGTAATTTATTCTCCATTCTGTTAAGTCTATATATTCACTGCTCACAATGTCGTCTCCTCCACACTGGGGAGACCACACACAGATTACGTGACTGTTTTGCGGAACACCTTCAGCCAGTCCGCAAACATGACCCTGCCGCTTGTCATTTGAATTCACCACCTTGCTCCCGCTCTGACCTTTCTGTCCTTGGCCACTGAGTGTTTGGCTGAGGCTCAAAGCTCGAAGGACAGGACCCAACTTCCAGCTCGACGGACAGGACCCGACTTCCAGCTCGACGGACAGGACCCGACTTCCAGCTGGACGGACAGGACCCGACTTCCAGCTCGAAGGACAGGACCCGACTTCCAGCTCGACGGACAGGACCCGACTTCCAGCTCGACGGACAGGACCCGACTTCCAGCTGGACGGACAGGTCCCCGACTTCCAGCTGGACGGACAGGACCCCGACTTCCAGCTGGACGGACAGGACCCCGACTTCCAGCTGGACGGACAGGACCCGACTTCCAGCTGGACGGACAGGACCCGACTTCCAGCTCAGCACTTTATAGGTTCCTAAACTCAACACCGAGTTCAACAATTTCACATCATCACCTCTGTCCCATTATATTTCCTTTCTCTTTGCTGGTTTGTTTTTATTTCATTTGTTTCTGTTTTAATTCCTTTATTTTGTCTTCAAGTGGCTGCTCTCCTGCCATTCACACCTCCTCTGGGCCCATTGTTTAATTATTTTTACCTGTCCCATTCCCACTCCCTTTGGCCTTGCACTGCCATCTCCTTTCTCAATCTCTCCAACCCTCCACCCCATCACAAATATTCCTTTTTATTCTTCTTCCATCTGCTTCCCCAGGGCTGTCCCAGGATGGGTTTCCCCGATATTCACTTTGTGATCTCCACACAATTTGCCTATTTTAGAGTCGACTCTCTCTTGTCCGTTTTTTGCTTTAGGAAGCGGGTCCTCCCCTAACCTGTCCCATGCACCCGAGGACACTACTGCCCTCAGGTTGAGGTTCAGCACCTGCTGCACTGCCCTGCAGCTCATCGACCAGGTGAGGCCTCCTCCTCACCATCTGCATGTCTACTTGGGACCCTCCCCGTTCTCCCTCGAAAGTTGGAAAGATGGTGCGGGCTAGCCAGGCCCCAGCTCATCCCACAGGGCCAGGCTTCTTTCTTTTGAAGTTTGCTGGCCAGGTCTATTTATCCCCAGGGAGAACAATTTTTCTAGCCCCTCATTGGCTGCATCTCCCATCCCAGCCTTTGTTCAGGCTCCTCAGCACTTGCTTAGCAATAACCTGCTCACTGATGCCCAGTTTGGGTTCCGCCAGGGCCACTCAGCTCCTGACCTCATTACAGCCTTGGTTCAAACATGGACAAAAGAGTTGAACTCCCGAGGTGAGGTGAGAGTGACTGTCCTTGACATCAAGGCCACATTTGACCGAGTGTGGCATCAAGGAGCCCGAGCAAAACTGGAGTCAATGGGAATCCGGGGGAAAACTCTCCACTGGTTGGAGTCATACCTAGCACATAGGAAGATGGTTGTGGTTGTTGGAGGTCAGTCATCTCAGCTCCAGGACATCACTGCAGGAGTTCCTCAGGGTCGTGTCCTCGGCCCAACCATCTTCAGCTGCTTCATCAATGACCTTCCTTCCATCATATACATAGACATAAGACATAGGAGCAGAATTTAGGCCATTCAGCCCATTGAGTCTGCTCCGCCATTCAATCACGGCTGATAAGTTTCTCAACCCCATTCTCCCACCTTCTCCCCGTAACCTTTGATCCCCTTACCAATCAAGAACCTATCTATCTCGGTCTTAAATACACTCAATGACCTGGCCTCCACAGCCTTCTATGGCATAAGGTCAGAAGTGGGGATGTTCGCTGATGATTGCACAATGTTCAGCACCATTCACCACTCCTCAGATACTGAAGCAGTCCATGTCCAAATGCAGCAAGACCTGGACAATATCCAGGCTTTGGCTGACAAGTGGCAAGTAACATTCACACCACACAAGTGTCAGGCAATGACCATCTCCAAGAAGAGAGAATCCAACCATCGCCCCTTGATGTTCAATGGCATTACCATCACTGAATTCCCCACTATCAACATCCTGGGGGTTACCATTGACCAGAAACTGAACTGGACTAGCCATATAAACACTGTAGCTACAAGAGCAGGTCAGAGGCTGGGAATCCTGCGATAAGTAACTCACCTCCTAACTCCACAAAGCCTGTCCACCACCTACAAGGCACAAGTCAGGAGTGTGATGGAATACTCCCCATTTGCCTGGATGAGTGCAGCTCCCACAACACTCAAAAAGCTCGACACCATCCAGGACAAAGCAGCCCACTTGATTGGCACCACATCCACAAACATTCACTCCCTCCACCACCAAGGCTCCTTAGACAGCACCTTCCAAAACCACATGAGATAACTGACCTCCAACAACCACAACGATCTTCCTTTGTGTTAGGTGTGGCTCCAACCAGCAGAAAGTTTTACCCCTGATTCCCATTGGCTCCAGCTTTGCTCGGGCTCCTTGATGTCACACTCGGTCAAATGAGCAGGTTTGTAAAAAATTCATTCAAGCGATGTGGGCTTCACTGGCTGGGCCAGCATTTATTGCCCATCCCTAGTTGCCCTTGAGAAGGTGGTGGTGAGCTGCCTTCTTGAACCGCTGCAGTCCATGTGGTGTAGGTACACCCACGGTGCTGTTAGGGAGGGAGTTCCAGGATTTTGACCCAGTGACACTGAAGGAATGGTGATATATTTCCAAGTCAGGATGGTGAGTGACTTGGAGGAGAACTTCCAGGTGGTGGTGTTCCCATCTATCTGCTGTCCTTGTCCTTCTAGATGGTAGTGGTCGTGGGTTTGGAAGGTTATGTTGAGGGAGCCTTGGTGAATTCCTGCAGTGCATCTTGTAGATGGTACACACTGCTGCTACTGTGTGTCGGTGGTGGAGGGAGTGAATGTTTGTGGATGTGGTGCCAATCAAGCGGGGCTGCTTTGTCCTGGATGGTGTCCAGCTTCTTCAGTGTTGTGGGAGCTGCCCTTTAGGGAAAGAAATTTGCTCTCCTTACCTGGTCTGACCTACATGTGACTCCAGACCCACAGCGATGTGGTTGACTCTGAAATGTCCGAGCCAGACATTCAGTTGTAACAAACGGCTACAAAGTCACAAGAAAAGCAAGTGCCGCTTGATAGCGCTGTCATTGACCCCTTCCATCACTTCACTAATGATTGAGAGTAGAATGATGGGGTGGAAATTAGCTGGGCTGGATTTGTCGGGCTTTTTGTGTACAGGACATACCTGGGCAATTTTCCACATAGCCGGGGAGATGCCAGTGTTGTAGCTGTACTGGAACAGCTTGGCTAGGGGCACGGCAAGTCTGGAGCACAAGTCTTCAGTATTATTGTCGGAATGTTGCCAGATCCCATAGCCATTGCAGTATCCAGGGTTTTCATAGATTTTGTTAGTGTGAAAGGGTTAACTGTGAATGGGTTTCTGGGTTTTACTCTGACCTTTGGTCTGGAGTTTGGTCACAGATGTTGAGTCCTCACTGAGAATAAACACAGCAACAAAAACAGATTGAATGGAACCGGATCTCAGGATAAAGGTTCTCACCGCTCAATAACTTCATCCTGCTCCCGCTCTGCAGGAACTCAAATTCATCCCAACAGGGGAGCTGAAGATTCACAATTGCGTACAGCCAGACTGACACTTGACAGACACAGCACAATCCACCAAACGTCCATTCACTGTGTAACAAGGCAAGAGTGCAACCTACAGCAACCTATTGTAACCCCCACCCCAAACTACTGTAACCCCCACCTCACTGTAACCCCCACCTCACTGTAACCCCCATCCCAAACTACTGTAACCCCCACCTCACCGTAACCCCAACCTCACTGTAACCCCCACCTCACTGTAACCCCCCCAATCTACTGTAACCCCCACCCCAACTCACTGTAACCCCAACCCCAAACTACTGTAACACCCACCTCACTGTAACCCCCACCCCAACCTACTGTAACCCCCACCTCACTGTAACCCCCACCTCACTGTAACCCCCCCAATCTACTGTAACCCCCACCCCACTGTAACCCCCCCAATCTACTGTAACCCCCACCTCACTGTAACCCCCACCTCACTGTAACCCCCACCTCATTGTAACCCCCACCTCACTGTAACCCCCACCCCAACTCACTGTAACCCCCCCAATCTACTGTAACCCCCACCCCAACTCACTGTAACCCCCACCCCAAACTACTGTAACCCCCACCTCACTGTAACCCCCACCCCAACTCACTGTAAACCACACCCCAATCTACTGTAACCCCCACTCCAATCTACTGTAACCCCCACCTCACTGTAACCCCCACCTCACTGTAACCCCCACCTCACTGTAACCCCCCCAATCTACTGTAACCCCCACCCCAACTCACTGTAACCCCCACCCCAAACTACTGTAACGCCCACCTCACTGTAACCCCCACCTCACTGTAACACCCACCTCACTGTAACCCCCCGCAATCTACTGTAACCCCCACCCCAACTCACTGTAACCCCCACCCCAAACTACTGTAACACCCACCTCACTGTAACCCCCACCTCACTGTAACACCCCCAATCTACTGTAACCCCCACCTCACTGTAACCCCCACCTCACTGTAACCCCCATCCCAAACTACTGTAACCCCCACCTCACTGTAACCCCCACCCCAAACTACTGTAACCCCACCTCACTGTAACCCCCACCCCAAACTACTGTAACCCCCACCTCACTGTAACCCCCACCCCAAACTACTGTAACCCCCACCTCACTGTAACCCCCACCCCAAACTACTGTAACCCCCACCTCACTGTAACCCCCACCTCAATGTAACCCCCATCCCAAACTACTGTAACCCCCACCTCACTGTAATCCCCACCCCAAACTACTGTAACTCTCACCTCACTGTAACCTCTACCCAATCTACTGTAACCTCCACCTCACTGTAACCCCCACCCCAACTCACTGTAACCCCACCCCAATCTACTGTAATCCCCACCTCACTGTAACCCCCACCCCAATCTACTGTAACCACCACCTCACTGTAAACCCCACCCCAAACTACTATACCCCCACCCCAACCCACTGTAACCCCCACCCTACTGTAACCCCCACCCCACTGTAACCCCCACCCAAACCTACTGTAACCCCCACCCTATTGTAACCCCCACCCCAATCTACTGTAACCCCCACCTCACTGTAACCCCCACCCCAACTCACTGTAACCCCCACCCCAATCTACTGTAACCCCCACCTCACTGTAACCCCCACCTCACTGTAACCCCCACCCTAATTCACTGTAACCCCCCACCCCAACCTACTGTAACCCCCATCCCAACCCACTGAAACCCCCACCCCAATCTACTGTAACCCCCACCTCACTGTAACCCCCACCCCAATCTACTGTAACCACCACCTCACTGTAACCCCCACCCCAACTCACTGTAACCCCCACCCCAATCTACTGTAATCCCCACCTCACTGTAACCCCCACCCCAACTCACTGTAACCCCCCCAATCTACTGTAACCACCACCTCACTGTAACCACCACCCCAATCTACTGTAACCCCCACCTCACTGTAACCCCCACCTCACTGTAACCCCCACCCCAACTCACTGTAACCCCCATCCCAAACTACTGTAACCCCCACCTCACTGTAACCCACACCTCACTGTAACCCCCACCCCAACTCACTGTAACCCCCATCCTACTGTAACCCCCACCCAAACCTACTGTAACCCCCACCCTATTGTAACCCCCACCCCAACCCACTGTAACCCCCAACCCACTGTAACCCCCACCTCACTGTAACCCCCACCCCAACCTACTGTAACCACCATCCCAACCCACTGTAACCCACACCCCAACCTACTGTAACCCCCACCCCAACCAACTGTAAACCCTACTCCACTATAACCCCCACCTCAGTGCACTGTAACCCCCACCCCACTGTAACCCCACCCCAACCCACTGTAGCCCCCACCCCACTGTTACCCCCACCCCCAACCCACTGTAAACCCCACCCCACTGTAACCCCCACCCCAACCAACTGTAACCTCCACCACACTGTTACCCCACCCTACTGTAACCCCCACCCCAACCTACTGTAACCCCCCACCCCAACCTACTGTAACCCCCCACCCCAACCTACTGTAACCCCCATCCCAACCCACTGTAACCCCCACCCCAACCTACTGTAACCCCCAACCCAACCCACTGCAAACCCCATCCCCTTATAACCCCCTCCTCAATCCACTGGAACCCTCACCCCACTGTAACCCCCAACCCAATCTACTGTAACCCCCACCCCACTGTAACCCCCACCCTATTGTAACTCCAACCCCACTGTAACCCCCATCCCAACCTACTGTATCCCCCACCCCACTGTAACCCCCACCCCTTCCTACTGTAACCCCCACCCCACTGTAACCCCCACCCAAACCTACTGTAACCCCCACCCTATTGTAACCCCATCCCAACTCACTGTAACCCCCACCCCAATCTACCGTAACCCCCACCTCACTGTAACCCCCACCCCAACTCACTGTAACCCCCACCCCAATCTACTGTAACCCCCACCTCACTGTAACCCCCACCTCACTGTAACCCCCACCCTAATTCACTGTAACCCCCCACCCCAACCTACTGTAACCCCCATTCCAACCCACTGAAACCCCCACCCCAATCTACTGTAACCCCCACCTCACTGTAACCCCCACCCCAATCTACTGTAACCCCCAACTCACTGTAACCCCCACCCCAATCTACTGTAACCACCACCTCACTGTAACCCCCACCCCAACTCACTGTAACCCCCACCCCAATCTACTGTAATCCCCACCTCACTGTAACCCCAACCTCACTGTAACCCCCACCCCAACTCACTGTAACCCCCCCAATCTACTGTAACCACCACCTCACTGTAACCCCCACCCCAAACTACTATACCCCCACCCCAACCCACTGTAACCCCCATCCTACTGTAACCCCCACCCAAACCTACTGTAACTCCCACCCTATTGTAACCCCCACCCCAACCCACTGTAACCCCCAACCCACTGTAACCCCCACCTCATTGTAACCCCCACCCCAACCTACTGTAACCCCCATCCCAACCCACTGTAACCCACACCCCAACCTACTGTAACCCCCACCCCAACCAACTGTAAACCCTACTCCACTATAACCACCACCTCAGTGCACTGTAACCCCCACCCCACTGTAACCCCACCCCAACCGACTGTAACCCCCACCCCACTGTTACCCCCACCCTACTGTAAATCCCACCCCAACCCACTGTAACCCCCACCCCAACCTACTGTAACCCCCACCTCACTGTAACCCCCACCCCACTGTAACCTCCACCCCAACCTACTGTAACCCCCAACCCAACCCACTGCAAACCCCACCCCATTATAACCCCCTCCTCAGTCCACTGGAACCCTCACCCCACTGTAACCCCCAACCCAATCCACTGTAACCCCCACCCCACTGTAACCCCCACCCTATTGTAACTCCCACCCCACTGTAACCCCCATCCCAACCTACTGTATTCCCCACCCCACTGTAACCCCCACCCCTTCCTACTGTAACCCCCACCTCACCCCACTGTAACCCCCACCCCACTGTAACCCCCATCCCAACCTACTGTATCCCCCACCCCACTGTAAACCCCACCCCTTCCTACTGTAACCCCCACCCCACCCCACTGTAACCCCCACCCCACACTAACTCCCACCCCACTGTAGAACCCAATCCAATGTGTCCTCCACCTCACTGTAACAATGGTTAATTTTCAGGCCATGTTTCAGGTACAGGCTAGGTAGGGAATCGAAGCCAGGATTTGAAGGAGATTGAGAATATGATGAAACAATAAGAGAGGGTGTATGATGCATGTCAGGTGAATTCTTCAAGCAAGAACCAAGCCCAATACAATAAGTTGAGATGGGAAGTGAAGAGGAAAATAAGACTGGAAAAGAGAGAATTTGAGAATAGAATGGAAATCAACATAAAAGGAATCCTAAAATCTTCAACCAGCATGAAGATAGTAAGAAGGTAGTAAGAGGCGTGATGGGGCCTATTAGGAACCAACAAGGTGATATTTGTATAGAGACACAGGACAAGGCTAGAATACTTCATGAGTATTTAGTATCAGTGTTCACTAAGGATGAGGAAGCTGACAAAATATTGGTAGCAAGTGAGTTTGCGGAATTAAGAATGGAAAGTAGGGAAATGGCAGAAGAATTGAACAGGTATTTTGCATTGGTCTTCACTGTAGAAGATACAAGTAACATCCCAGAAATAGGTGTAAATCAGGAAATGGAAGAGAGGGAGGAACTCAGGAAAATTACAGTCACCAGGGAAATGGGTACTGACAAATACCCAGGTCCGGAGCAAATTCAGTCTAGGGGAGGCAGTGGCATAGTTGTATTGTCACTGCTTAGTATTCCAGGGACCCAAGGTAATCCTTTGGGAATGTGGGTTCAAATCCCACCACAGCAGATGATGAAATTTGAATTCAATAAAAATCTAGAATTAAAAGTCTAATGATGTGATAGTGAAGCTATTGTTGTAAAAACTCATGATGCCCTTTAGGGAAGGAAATCTGCTGGCCTACATGTGACTCCAAACCCACAGCAAGGTGGCTGACTCTTAAAATACCCTCTGAACAAGGGCAATTAGGGATGGGTAATAAATGCTGGCCTAGCCAGCGATGCCCACATCCCATGAATGAATCAAAAGTGTTTAGTGACATAATTGATGGGTTGGTTTTAATTTTTCCAAAATTGGACAAGGTTCCATTAGATTGGAAGACAACAAATGTATTTTATTCAAAAAGGAAGAGAGACAGAAAGCAGCAAACCACAGGCCATTTGAGCAGGTGCCACACCAAAGGTTATTGTGAAATAAAAGTTCATGGTGAGGTGGGTAACATATGGCATGGACAGAAGATTGGTTATAGAGTCATGGAGTCATAGAGGTCTACAGCACAGAAAAAGGCCCTTCGGCCCATTGAGTCTGTGCCGATCAAACAAGTACCTAACTATTCTAATTCCATTTTCTAGCACTAGGCCCATAGCCTTGTAGCCATGGCATTGCAAGTGCACATTCAAATACTTCCTAAATGTTATGAGGGTTTCTGCCTCTACCACCCTTTCAGGCAGTGATTTCCAGATTCCCACCACCCTCTGGGTGAAAAAATTCTTCCTCACATCCCCTCTAAACCTCCTGCCCCTTACCTTAAATCTATGCCCCCTGGTTATTGATCCTTCCACCAAGGGGAAAAGTTCCTTCCTGTCTACCCTATCTATGCCCCTCATAATTTTATACACCTCAATCATGTCCCTCCCTCAATCTCCTCTGCTCCAGGGAAAATAGCCCCAGCCTATCCAATGTCTCCTCATAACTAAAACTCTCCAGCCCAGGCAACATCCTGGTAAATCTCCTCTGCACTCTCTCTCGTGCAATCACATCCTTCCGATAATGCGGATTCCAGAACTGCACACAATACTCTAGCTGTGGCCTAACCAGCGTTTTATACAGTTCCTGCATAACCTCCATGCTCTTATATTCTATGCCTCGGCTAATAAAGGCAGGTATCCCATATGCCTTCTTAACCACCTTATCAACCTGTCCCACTACCTTAAGGGACCGGTGGACATGCACACCAAGGTCCCTCTGATCCTCAGTACTTCCCAGGGTCCTACCATTCATCGTGTATTCCCGTGCCTTGTTTGTCCTGCCCAAGTGCATCACCTCACACTTATCCGGATTAAATTCCATCTGCCACTGATCAGCCCATCTGACCAGCCCGTCTATATCCTCCTGTAATCTAAGGCTATCCTCCTCACTATTTACCACCCAACCAATTGTGTCATCCATGAACTTAGTGATCAACCCTCCTACATTCAAGTCAAAATCGTTTATATAAACCAGAAACAGGAAGGGACCCAACACCAATCCCTGTGGAACTCCACTGTTATCCAACAAGAAACAGAGAGTAGGCACAACGGATCTTTTTCAGGTTAGCAGGATGTGACAAGTTGAGGTTGAGTGTCTTGGGCTACAGGAAGATATAGATGGGATGGTCAAATGGGCAGATAAGTGGCAGATGGAATTTAACCCTGAAAAGTGTGAGGTGATACACTTTGTAAGGAGTAATTTGACAAGGAAGTATTCAATGCACGGCATGACACTAGGAAGTTCTGAGGAACAAAGGGACCTTGGCGTGTGTGTCCATAGATCTCTGAAGGCGGAGGGGCATGTTAGTGGGGTGGTGAAAAAGGCATATGGGACACTTGCCTTTATCAATCGAGGCATAGATTACAGAAGTAGGGAGGTCATGTTGGAGTTGTATAGAACCTTGGTGAGGCCACAGCTGGAGTACTGTGTGCAGTTCTGGTCGCCACATTATAGGAAGGATGTGATTGCACTGGAGAGGGTGCAGAGGAGATTCACCAGGATGTTGCCTGGGATGAAACATTTAAGTTATGAAGAGAGGTTGGATAGACTTGGGTTGTTTTCGTTGGAGCAGAGAAGACTGAGGGGCGACCTGATCGAGGTGTACAAGATTATGAGGGGCATGGACAGGGTGGATTGGGAGCAGCTGTTCCCCTTAGTTGAAGGGTCAGTCACAAGGGGACATAAGTTCAAGGTGAGGGGCAGGAGGTTTAGGGGAGATGTGAGGAAAAACTTTTTTACCCAGAGGGTGGTGAGGGTCTGGAATGCGCTGCCTGGGACGGTGGTGGAGGTGGGTTGCCTCACATCCTTTAAAAAGTACCTGGATGAGCACTTGGCACGTCATAACATTCAAGGCTATGGGCCAAGTGCTGGTAAATAGGACTTGATGGGCTGAAGGGCCTCTTCTGTACTGTGTGATTCTGTGATTCTGAGTGGAGTCCCACAGGGATCAGTGCTGGGTCCTCAACTGTTAATAATTTATATAAATGACTTGGATGAAGGGACTGAGGGAATGGTGGATAAATGTGCTGATGACACAAAGATAGGTAGGAAAGTAAATTGTGAAGGGGACATAGGGAGGCTACAAAAAGATATAGATGGGTTAGGTGAGTGGGCAAAGGTCTGGCAAATGGAGTATAATATGGGAAAGTGTGAAATCATTCATGTTGGCAGGAAGAATAAAAACGCTTATTATGCTGGTATTATTATAAATGGTGAGAGATTGCAGAGCTCTGAGATGCAGAGGGATCTGGGTGTCCTAGTGCATGAATCACAAAAGGTTAGTGTGCAGGTACAGCAGGTAATTAGGAAAGCTAATAGAATGTTATCATTTACTGTGAGGGGAATTGAATATAAAAGTAGGGAGGTTATGCTTCAGTTACACAGGGAAATGGTGAGACCACATCTGGAATATTGTGTACAGTACAAAAACAGAATTACCTGGAAAAACTCAGCAGGTCTGGCAGCATCGGCGGAGAAGAAAAGAGTTGACGTTTCGAGTCCTCATGACCCTTCGACAGAACTTGATTTCGAGTCCAAGAAAGTTGAAATATAAGCTGGTTTAAGGTGTGTGTGTGGGGGGGCGGAGAGAGAGAGAGAGAAGTGGAGGGGGGTGGTGTGGTTGTAGGGACAAACAAGCAGTGATAGAAGCAGATCATCAAAAGATGTCAGCGACAATGGTACAAAAGAACACATAGGTGTTAAAGTTAAAGTTGGTGATATTATCTAAACGAATGTGCTAATTAAGAATGGATGGTAGGGCACTCAAGGTACAGCTCTAGTGGGGGTGGGGAGAGCATAAAAGATTTTAAAATATTTAAAAATAATGGAAATAGGTGGGAAAAGAAAAATCTATATAATTTATTGGAAAAAAAGGGGGAAACAGAAAGGGGGTGGGGATGGAGGAGGGAGTTCAAGACCTAAAGTTGTTGAATTCAATATTCAGTCCGGAAGGCTGTAAGGTGCCTAGTCGGAAGATGAGGTGCTGTTCCTCCGGTTTGTCACATTGCGTACAGTATTGGTCTCCTTATTTAAGGAAGGATGTAAATGTATTAGATGCTGTTCAGAGAAGGTTTTCCAGATTAATACCAGGAATGGGTGTGTTGTCCTATGAGGAAAGGCTGGACAGGTTAGACTTGTATCCGCTGGAGTTTAGAAGAGGAAAAGGCAACTTTATTGAAACACATAAGATCCTGAGGGGTAAAAACAAAAAACTGCGGATGCTGGAAATCCAAAACAAAAACAGAATTACCTGGAAAAACTCAGCAGGTCCGGCAGCATCGGCGGAGAAGAAAAGAGTTGACGTTTCGAGTCCTCATGACCCTTCGACAGAACTCTCTTGAAGGGTCATGAGGACTCGAAACATCAACTCTTTTCTTCTCCGCCGATGCTGCCAGACCTGCTGAGTTTTTCCAAGATCCTGAGGGGTCTTGACAAGGTGAATATGGAGAGGATGTTTCCTCTTGTGGGAGAATCTAGAACTCAGAATCACTGTTTATAAACAAGGGGTCACACATTGAAGACGGAGATGAGGAGAAATGTTTTTTCTCAGAGGGTTGTGAGTCTTTGGAATTCTCTTCCTCAAAAGGTGGTGGAAGCAGAGTCTTTGAATATATTTTAAGGCCTAGCTAGATAGATTCTTGATTAACAAAGGGGTGAAAAGTTATCGGGGGTAGGCAAGGGGAAATATTTAGATTAGCTATGATTTAATTGAATGGTGGAGCAGGCTCGAGGGGCTGAGTGGCCTCATCCTGCTCCCAATTCGTATGTTCATATATTTATAGGTAAAAATTTCGATGTGCACTTGAAGGGAATAAACACACAGGGTGACAGGTATTAAGGTGGGGCTGGGTTGGGTGAGATGAATGCTGTATTTGAAGGAGGCAGGGGAGGGGGAGAGAGGGTGAGAGTAGGGGGTGGTGTTGTGCGTCTCTCCAATCGTACACAGATGATGAGCTGCTTTGAGCCGCTGGCTCGATAGATTTTACTGGCCGCAGGATCTTGCGCTTTTTGAACATTTTACTGGTTTCCCCATCAGCCACACGGGCTGTGTAACAGCCATTTTCACAACTCTACACCCATCGTCTCTTCCTTCACTAGGACCGTTATCACTGTCAGAGGGTCAGTACAGAGGGAACGCTGCACTGTCAGAGGGTCAGTACTGAGGGAGTGCTGCACTGTCAAAGGGTCAGTACTGAGGGAGCGCTGCACTGTCAGAGGGTCAGTTCTGAGGGAGTACTGCACTGTCAAGGGGTCAATGCTGAGGGAGTGCGCACTGTCAGAGGGTCAGTGCTGAGGGAGTGCTGCACTGTCGGAGGGTCAGTACTGAGGGAGCGCTGCACTGTAAGTGGGTCAGTACTGAGGGAGTGCTGCACTGTCAGAGGGTCAGTACTGAGGGAGTGCTGCAATGTCAGTGGGTCAGTACTGAGGGAGTGCTGCACTGTCAGAGGGTCAGTACTGAGGGAGTGCTGCACTGTCAGAGGGTCAATGCTAAGTGAGTGCTGCACTGTCTGAGGGTCAGTGCTGAGGGACTGCAGCTCTGTCAGTGGGTCAGGACTGAGGGAATGCCGCACTGTCAGAGGGTCAGTGCTGAGGGACTGCAGCTCTGTCAGTGGGTCAGGACTGAGGGAATGCCGCACTGTCAGAGGGTCAGTGCTGAGGGACTGCAGCTCTGTCAGTGGATCAGGACTGAGGGAGTGCCGCACTGTCAGAGGGTCAGTACAGAGGGAGTGCTGCGCTGTCAGAGGGTCAGTACAGAGGGAGGGCCGCGCTGTCAGAGGGTCAGTACTGAGGGAATGCTGCACTGTCAGAGGATAAGTACTGAGGGAGTGCTGCGCTGTCGGAGGGTCAGTACTGAGGGAGTGCTGAACTGTAAGAGGGTCAGTAGAGAGGGAGTGCTGCACTGTTGGAGGGTCAGTAGTGAGGGAGTGCTGCTCTATCGGAGGGTCAGTACTGAGGGAGTGCTGCTCTGTCGGAGGGTCAGTACTGAGTGAATGCTGCACTGAAAGCGGGTTAGTACTGAGGGAGAGCTGCGCTGTCGGATGGTCAGTACTGAGGGAATGCCACACTGTCAGAGGGTCAGTACTGAGGGTGTGCTGCACTGTCAGAGGGTCAGTTCTGAGGGAGTGCTGCGCTGTTGGAGGGTCACTACTGAGGGAGTGCTGCACTGTCAGAGGGTCTGTACTGAGGGTGTGCTGCACTATAAGAGGGTCAGTGCTGTGGGAATGCAGCACTTTCGGAGGGTCAGTAAAGAGGGAGCGCTGCACAGTCAGAGGGTCAGTACTGAGGGAGTGCTGCACTGTCAGAGGGTCAGTACTGAGGGAGTGCTGCACTGTAGGAGGGTCAGTACTGAGGGAGTGCTGCACTGTCAGAGGGTCAGTACTGAGGGAGTGCTGCACTGTCAGAGGATCAGTGCTGAGGGAGTGCTGCACTGTCAGAAGGTCAGTACTGAGGGAGTGCTGCGCTGTCGGAGGGTCAGTACTGAGGGAGTGCTGCACTGTCAGAGGGTCTGTACTGAGGGAGTGCTGAGTTGTCAGAGGGTCAGTACTGAGGGAGTGCTGCTCTGTCAGAAGGTCAGTACTGAGGGAGTGCTGCACTGTTGGAGGGTCAGTACTGAGGGAGTGCTGCACTGTCAGAGGGTCTGTACTGAGGGTGTGCTGCACTATAAGAGGGTCAGTGCTGTGGGAATGCAGCACTTTCGGAGGGTCAGTACTGAGGGAGTGCTGCACAGCCGGAGGGTCAATACTGAGGGAGTGCTGGACTGCCAGAGGGTCTCTACTGAGGGTGTGCTGCACTGTGAGAAGGTCAGTACTGAGGGAGTGATGCACTGTCAGAGGGTCAGTACTGAGGGAGCGCTGCACTGTCAGAAGGTCAGTACTGAGGGAATACTGCACTGTCAGAGGGTCAGTACTGAGGGAGTGCTACACTGTCAGAGGGTCAGTACTGAGGGAGTGCTGCACTGTCAGAAGGTCAGTACTGAGGGAGTGCTGCGCTGTCGGAGGGTCAGTACTGAGGGAGTGCTGCACTGTCGGAGGGTCAGTACTGAGGGAGTGCTGCACTGTCGGAGGGTCAGTACTGAGGGAATGCCACACTGTCGGAGGGTCAGTACTGAGGGAATGCCACACTGTCGGAGGGGCAGTACTGAGGGAATGCCACACTGTCAGAGGGTCAGTACTGAGTGAATGCTGCACTGTCGGAGGGTCAGTACTGTGGGAGTGCTGCGCTGTCGGATGGTCAGTACTGAGGGAATGCCACACTGTCAGAGGGTCAGTACTGAGCGAGTGCTGCACTGTCAGAGGGTCAGTACTGAGGGAGTGCTGCACTGTCAGAGGGTCAGTTCTGAGGGAGTGCTGCACTGCCAGAGGGTCTGTACTGAGGGTGTGCTGCACTGTCAGAAGGTCAATACTGAGGGAGTGCTGCACTGTCAGAGGGTCAGTATTGAGGGAGTGCCGCACTATCGGAAGGTCAGTCCTGAGGGAGTGCCGCACTGTCAGAGGGTCAGTACTGAGGGAGTGCTGCACTGTGGGAGGGTCAGTCCAGAGGGAGTGCCGCACTGTCGGAGGGTCAGTACTGAGGGAGTGCTGCACTGTTGGAGAGTCAGTACTGAGGGAGTGCTGCACTGTCAGAGGGTCAGTACTGAGGGAGTGCTGCTCTGTCAGAACTTCAGTACTGAGGGAGTGCCGCACTGTCGAAGGGTCAGTACTGAAGGAATGCTGCACTGTCAGTGGGTCAGTACTGAGGGAGTGCTGCACTTTCAGTGGGTCAGTACTGAGGGAGTGCTTCACTGTCGGAGGGTCAGTACTGAGGGAGTGCTGCACTGTCAGTGGGTCAGTACTGAGGGAGTGCTGCACTGTCAGTGGGTCAGTAATGAGGGAGTGCTGCACTGTCAGTGGGTCAGTACTGAGGGAGTGCTGCACTGTCAGTGGGTCAGTACTGAGGGAGAGCCTCACTGTCGGAGGGTCAGTACTGAGGGAGTGCCGCACTGCCGGAGGGTCAGTACTGAGGGAGTGGCGCAATGTCGGAGGGTCAGTACTGAGGGAGTGCCTCACTGTCGGAGGGTCAGTACTGAAGGAGTGCCTCACTGTCGGAGGGTCAGTACTGAGGGAGTGCCGAACTGTCGGAGGGTCAGTACTGAGGGAGTGGCGCACTGTCGGAGGGTCAGTACTGAGGGAGTGCTGCACTGTCGGAGGGTCAGTACTGAGGGAGTGCTGCACTGTCGGAGGGTCAGTACTGAGGGAGTGCCGCACTGTCGGAGGGTCAGTGCTGAGGGAGTGGCGCACTGTCGGAGGGTCAGTACTGAGGGAGTGCCTCACTGTCGGAGGGACAGTACTGAGGGAGTGCCGAACAGTCGGAGGGTCAGTACTGAGGGAGTGGCACACTGTCGGAGGGTCAGTACTGAGGGAGTGCTGCACTGTCGGAGGGTCAGTACTGAGGGAGTGCTGCACTGTCGGAGGGTCAGTACTGAGGGAATGCCACACTGTCGGAGGGTCAGTACTGAGGGAATGCCACACTGTCAGAGGGTCAGTACTGAGTGAATGCTGCACTGTCGGAGGGTCAGTACTGTGGGAGTGCTGCGCTGTCGGATGGTCAGTACTGAGGGAATGCCACACTGTCAGAGGGTCAGTACTGAGCGAGTGCTGCACTGTCAGAGGGTCAGTACTGAGGGAGTGCTGCACTGTCAGAGGGTCAGTTCTGAGGGAGTGCTGCACTGCCAGAGGGTCTGTACTGAGGGTGTGCTGCACTGTCAGAAGGTCAGTACTGAGGGAGTGCTGCACTGTCAGAGGGTCAGTATTGAGGGAGTGCCGCACTATCGGAAGGTCAGTCCTGAGGGAGTGCCGCACTGTCAGAGGGTCAGTACTGAGGGAGTGCTGCACTGTGGGAGGGTCAGTACTGAGGGAGTGCCGCACTGTCGGAGGGTCAGTACTGAGGGAGTGCTGCACTGTTGGAGAGTCAGTACTGAGGGAGTGCTGCTCTGTCAGAACTTCAGTACTGAGGGAGTGCCGCACTGTCGAAGGGTCAGTACTGAAGGAATGCTGCACTGTCAGTGGGTCAGTACTGAGGGAGTGCTGCACTTTCAGTGGGTCAGTACTGAGGGAGTGCTTCACTGTCGGAGGGTCAGTACTGAGGGAGTGCTGCACTGTCAGTGGGTCAGTACTGAGGGAGTGCTGCACTGTCAGTGGGTCAGTACTGAGGGAGTGCTGCACTGTCAGTGGGTCAGTACTGAGGGAGTGCTGCACTGTCAGTGGGTCAGTACTGAGGGAGAGCCTCACTGTCGGAGGGTCAGTACTGAGGGAGTGCCGCACTGTCGGAGGGTCAGTACTGAGGGAGTGGCGCACTGTCGGAGGGTCAGTGCTGAGGGAGTGCCTCACTGTCGGAGGGTCAGTACTGAAGGAGTGCCTCACTGTCGGAGGGTCAGTACTGAGGGAGTGCCGAACTGTCGGAGGGTCAGTACTGAGGGAGTGGCGCACTGTCGGAGGGTCAGTACTGAGGGAGTGCTGCACTGTCGGAGGGTCAGTACTGAGGGAGTGCAGCACTGTCGGAGGGTCAGTACTGAGGGAGTGCCGCACTGTCGGAGGGTCAGTGCTGAGGGAGTGGCGCACTGTCGGAGGGTCAGTACTGAGGGAGTGCCTCACTGTCGGAGGGTCAGTACTGAGGGAGTGCCGAACAGTCGGAGGGTCAGTACTGAGGGAGTGGCACACTGTCGGAGGGTCAGTACTGAGGGAGTGCTGCACTGTCAGAAGGTCAGTACTGAGGGAGCGCTGCACTGTCAGAGGGTCAGTACTGAGGGAGTGCCGCACTGTCGGAGGGTCAGTACTGAGGGAGTGCTGCACTGTTGGAGGGTCAGTACTGAGGGAGTGCTGCTCTGTCAGAACGTCAGTACTGAGGGAGTGCCGCCTTTCGGAGGGTCAGTACTGAGGGAATGCTGCACTGTCAGTGGGTCAGTACTGAGGGAGTGCTGCACTGTCAGTGGGTCAGTACTGAGGGAGTGCTTCACTGTCGTAGGGTCAGTACTGAGGGAGTGCTGCACTGTCGGAGGGTCAGTACTGAGGGAGTGCTGCACTGTCGGAGGGTCAGTACTGAGGGAGTGCTGCACTGTCGGAGGGTCAGTACTGAGGGAGTACTGCACTGTCGGAGGGTCAGTACTGAGGGAGTGCTGCACTGTCGGAGGGTCAGTACTGAGGGAGTGCTGCACTGTCGGAGGGTCAGTACTGAGGGAGTGCTGCACTGCCGGAGGGTCAGTACTGAGGGTGTGCTGCACTGTCAGAGGGTCAGTACTGAGTGAGTGCTGCACTGTCAGAGGGTCAGTACTGAGGGAGTGCTGCACTGTCAGAAGGTCAGTACTGAGGGAGCGCTGCACTGTCAGAGGGTCAGTACTGAGGGAGTGCCGCACTGTCGGAGGGTCAGTACTGAGGGAGTGCTGCACTGTTGGAGGGTCAGTACTGAGGGAGTGCTGCTCTGTCAGAACGTCAGTACTGAGGGAGTGCCGCACTGTCGGAGGGTCAGTACTGAGGGAAGGCTGCACTGTCAGTGGGTCAGTACTGAGGGAGTGCTTCACTGTTGTAGGGTCAGTACTGAGGGAGTGCTGCACTGTCAGTGCATCAGTACTGAGGGAGTGCTGCACTGTCAGTGGGTCAGTACTGAGGGAGTGCTGCACTGTCAGTGGGTCAGTACTGAGGGATTGCTTCAGTGTCGGAGGGTCAGTACTGAGGGAGTGCCGCACTGTCGGAGGGTCAGTACTGAGGGAGCGCCGCACTGTCAGAGGGTCAGTACTGAGGGAGTGCTGCGTTGTCAGAGGGTCAGTACTGAGGGAGCGCTGCTCTGTCAGAAGGTCAGTACTGAGGGAGTGCTGCACTGTCGGAGGGTCAGTACTGAGGGAGTGCTGCACTGCCGGAGGGTCAATACTGAGGGAGTGCTGGACTACCAGAGGGTCTCTACTGAGGGTGTGCTGCACTGTCAGAAGGTCAGTACTGAGGGAGTGCTGCACTGTCAGAAGGTCAGTACTGAGGGAGTGCTGCACTGTAGGAGGGTCAGTACTGAGGGAGCGCTGCACTGTCAGAAGGTCAGTACTGAGGGAATGCTGCACTGTCAGAGGGTCAGTACTGAGGGAGTGCTACACTGTCAGAGGGTCAGTACTGAGGGAGTGCTGCACTGTCAGAAGGTCAGCACTGAGGGAGTGCTGCGCTGTCGGTGGGTCAGTACTGAGGGAGTGCCGCACTGTCGGAGGGTCAGTACTGAGGGAGTGGCTCCCTGTCGGAGGGTCAGTACTGAGGGAGTGCCGCACTGTCGGAGGGTCAGTACTGAGGGAGTGCCGAACTGTCGGAGGGTCAGTACTGAGGGAGTGGCGCACCGTCGGAGGGTCAGTACTGAGGGAGTGCTGCACTGTCGGAGGGTCAGTACTGAGGGAGTGCTGCACTGTCCGAGGGTCAGTACTGAGGGAGTGGCGCACTGTCGGAGGGTCAGTACTGAGGGAGTGCTGCACTGTCGGAGGGTCAGTACTGAGGAAGTGCTGCACTGTCGGAGGGTCAGTACTGAGGGAGTGCTGCACTGTCGGTGGGTAAGTACTGAGGGAGTGCTGCACTGTCGGAGGGTCAGTACTGAGGGAGTGCTGCACTGTCGGAGGGTCAGTACTGAGGGAGAGCTGCACTGTCGGAGGGTAAGTACTGAGGGAGTGCTGCACTGTCGGAGGGTCAGTACTGAGGAGTGCTGCACTGTCGGAGGGTCAGTAATGAGGGAGTGCTGCACTGTCGGAGGGTCAGTACTGAGGGAGTGCTGCACTGCCAGAGGGTCAGTACTGAGGGTGTGCTGCACTGTCAGAGGGTCAGTACTGAGTGAGTGCTGCACTGTCAGAGGGTCAGTAGTGAGGGTGTGCTGCACTGTCAGAAGGTCAGTACTGAGGGAGTGCTGCACTGTCAGAGGGTCAGTACTGAGTGAGTTCTGCACTGTCAGAGGGTCAGTAGTGAGGGTGTGCTGCACTGTCAGAGGGTCAGTACTGAGGGATTGCTGCACTGTGGGAGGGTTAGTACTGAGGGAGCGCTGCACAGTCAGAGGGTCAGTACTGAGGGTGTGCTGCGCTGTCAGAGGTCAGTATTGAGGGAGTGCCGCACTATCGCAAGGTCAGTACTGAGGGAGTGCCGCACTGTCAGAGGGTCTGTACTGAGGGAGTGCTGCACTGTGGGAGGGTTAGTACTGAGGGAGCGCTGCACTGTCAGAGGGTCAGTACTGAGGGAGTGCCGCACTGTCGGAGGGTCAGTACTGAGGGAGTGCTGCACAGTTGGAGGGTCAGTACTGAGGGAGTGCTGCTCTGTCAGAACGTCAGTACTGAGGGAGTGCCGCACTGTCGGAGGGTCAGTACTGAGGGAATGCTGAACTTTCAGTGGGTCAGTACTGAGGGAGTGCTGCACTGTCAGTGGGTCAGTACTGAGGGAGTGCTTCACTGTCGTAGGGTCAGTACTGAGGTAGTGCTGCACTGTCAGTGGGTCAGTACTGAGGGAGTGCTTCACTGTCAGTGGGTCAGTACTGAGGGAGTGCTGCACTGTCAGTGGGTCAGTACTGAGGGAGTGCTGCACTGTCAGTGGGTCAGTACTGAGGGAGTGCTTCACTGTCGGAGGATCAGTACTGAGGGATTGCCGCACTGTCGGAGGGTCAGTACTGAGGGAGCGCCGCACTGTCAGAGGGTCAGTACTGAGGGAGTGCTGCGTTGTCAGAGGGTCAGTACTGAGGGAGTGTTGCTCTGTCAGAAGGTCAGTACTGAGGGAGTGCTGCACTGTCGAGGGTCAGTACTGAGGGAGTGCTGCACTGTCGGAGGGTCAGTACTGAGGGAGTGCTGCACTGCCGGGGGGTCAATACTGAGGGAGTGCTGGACTGCCAGAGGGTCTCTACTGAGGGAGTGCTGCACTGTAGGAGGGTCAGTAATGAGGGAGCGCTGCACTGTCAGAAGGTCAGTACTGAGGGAATGCTGCACTGTCAGAAGGCCAGTACTGAGGGAGTGCTACACTGTCAGAGGGTCAGTACTGAGGGAGTGCTGCACTGTCAGAAGGTCAGTACTGAGGGAGTGCTGCGCTGTCGGAGGGTCAGTACTGAGGGAGTGCTGCACTGTCGGAGGGTCAGTACTGAGTGAATGCTGCACTGTCGGAGGGTCAGTACTGTGGGAGTGCTGCGCTGTCGGATGGTCAGTATTGAGGGAGTGTTGCACTGTCAGAGGGTCAGTACTGAGGGAGTGCTGCAATGTCAGAGGGTCAGTTCTGAGGGAGTGCTGCACTGCCGGAGGGTCAATACTGAGGGAGTGCTGCACTGTCAGAGGATCAGTACTGAGGGAGTGCTGCACTGTCAGAAGTTCAGTACTGAGGGAGTGCTGCACTGTGGGAGGGTCAGTCCTGAGGGATTGCCGCACTGTCGGAGGGTCAGTACTGAGGGAGTGCTGCTCTGTCAGAACGTCAGTACTGAGGGAGTGCCGCACTGTCGAAGGGTCAGAACTGAGGGAATGCTGCACTGTCAGTGGGTCAGTACTGAGGGTGTGCTGCACTGTCAGTGGGTCAGTACTGAGGGAGTGCTGCACTATAAGAGGGTCAGTGCTGTGGGAATGCAGCACTTTCGGAGGGTCAGTACTGAGGGAGTGCTGCACTGTAGGAGGGTCAGTACTGAGGGAGCGCTGCACTGTCAGAAGATCAGTACTGAGGGAGTGCTGCACTGTCAGAGGGTCAGTACTGAGGGAGTGCTGCACTGTCAGAGGATCAGTGCTGAGGGAGTGCTGCACTGTCAGAAGGTCAGTACTGAGGGAGTGCTGCGCTGTCGGAGGGTCACTACTGAGGGAGTGCTGCACTGTCAGAGGGTCTGTACTGAGGGTGTGCTGCACTATAATAAGAGGGTCAGTGCTGTGGGAAAGCAGCACTTTCGGAGGGTCAGTACTGAGGGAGCGCCGCACTGTCAGAGGGTCAGTACTGAGTGAGTGCTGCACTGTGGGAGTGTCAGTACTGAGGGAGCGCTGCACTGTCAGAGGGTCAGTACTGAGGGAGTGCCGCACAGTCGGAGGGTCAGTACTGAGGGAGTGCTGCACTGTTGGAGGGTCAGTACTGAGGGAGTGCTGCACTGTCAGAACGTCAGTACTGAGGGAGTGCCGCACTGTCGGAGGGTCAGTACTGAGGGAATGCTGCACTGTCTGTGGGTCAGTACTGAGGGAGTGCTGCACTGTCAGTGGGTCAGTACTGAGGGAGTGCCGCACTGTCGGAGGGTCAGTACTGAGGGAGAGCTGCACTGTCAGTGGGTGAGTACTGTGGGAGTGCTTCACTGTCGTAGGGTCAGTACTGAGGGAGTGATGCAATGTCAGTGGGTCAGTACTGAGGGAGTGCTGCACTGTCAGTGGGTCAGTACTGAGGGAGTGCTTCACTGTCGGAGGGTCAATACTGAGGGAGTGCTGCACTGTCAGAGGGTCTGTACTGAGTGTGTGCTGCACTATAAGAGGGTCAGTGCTGTGGGAAAGCAGCACTTTCGGAGGCTCAGTACTGAGGCAGCGCCGCACTGTCAGAAGGTCAGTACTGAGGGAGTGCTGCGTTGTCAGAGGGTCAGTACTGAGGGAGTGCTGCTCTGTCAGAAGGTCAGTACTGAGGGAGTGCTGCACTGTTGGAGGGTCAGTACTGAGGGAGTGCTGCACTGCCGGAGGGTCAATACTGAGGGTGTGCTGGACTGCCAGAGGGTCTCTACTGAGGGTGTGCTGCACTGTGAGAAGGTCAGTACTGAGGGAGTGATGCACTGTCAGAGGGTCAGTACTGAGGGAGTGCTGCACTGTAGGAGGGTCAGTACTGAGGGAGCGCTGCACTGTCAGAAGGTCAGTACTGAGGGAATACTGCACTGTCAGAGGGTCAGTACTGAGGGAGAGCTACACTGTCAGAGGGTCAGTACTGAGGGAGTGCTGCACTGTCAGAAGGTCAGTACTGAGGGAGTGCTGCGCTGTCGGAGGGTCAGTACTGAGGGAGTGCTGCACTGTCGGAGGGTCAGTACTGAGGGAGTGCTGCACTGTCGGAGGGTCAGTACTGAGGGAATGCCACACTTTCGGAGGGTCAGTACTGAGGGAATGCCACACTGTCAGAGGGTCAGTACTGAGTGAATGCTGCACTGTCGGAGGGTCAGTACTGTGGGAGTGCTGCGCTGTCGGATGGTCAGTACTGAGGGAATGCCACACTGTCAGAGGGTCAGTACTGAGCGAGTGCTGCACTGTCAGAGGGTCAGTACTGAGGGAGTGCTGCACTGTCAGAGGGTCAGTTCTGAGGGAGTGCTGCACTGCCAGAGGGTCTGTACTGAGGGTGTGCTGCACTGTCAGAAGGTCAGTACTGAGGGAGTGCTGCACTGTCAGAGGGTCAGTATTGAGGGAGTGCCGCACTATCGGAAGGTCAGTCCTGAGGGAGTGCCGCACTGTCAGAGGGTCAGTACTGAGGGAGTGCTGCACTGTGGGAGGGTCAGTCCTGAGGGAGTGCCGCACTGTCGGAGGGTCAGTACTGAGGGAGTGCTGCACTGTTGGAGAGTCAGTACTGAGGGAGTGCTGCTCTGTCAGAACTTCAGTACTGAGGGAGTGCCGCACTGTCGAAGGGTCAGTACTGAAGGAATGCTGCACTGTCAGTGGGTCAGTACTGAGGGAGTGCTTCACTGTCGGAGGGTCAGTACTGAGGGAGTGCTGCACTGTCAGTGGGTCAGTACTGAGGGAGTGCTGCACTGTCAGTGGGTCAGTACTGAGGGAGTGCTGCACTGTCAGTGGGTCAGTACTGAGGGAGTGCTGCACTGTCAGTGGGTCAGTACTGAGGGAGAGCCTCACTGTCGGAGGGTCAGTACTGAGGGAGTGCCGCACTGTCGGAGGGTCAGTACTGAGGGAGTGGCGCACTGTCGGAGGGTCAGTACTGAGGGAGTGCCTCACTGTCGGAGGGTCAGTACTGAAGGAGTGCCTCACTGTCGGAGGGTCAGTACTGAGGGAGTACTGCACTGTCGGAGGGTCAGTACTGAGGGAGTGCTGCACTGTCGGAGGGTCAGTACTGAGGGAGTACTGCACTGTCGGAGGGTCAGTACTGAGGGAGTGCTGCACTGTCGGAGGGTCAGTACTGAGGGAGTGCTGCACTGTCGGAGGGTCAGTACTGAGGGAGTGCTGCACTGCCGGAGGGTCAGTACTGAGGGTGTGCTGCACTGTCAGAGGGTCAGTACTGAGTGAGTGCTGCACTGTCAGAGGGTCAGTACTGAGGGAGTGCTGCACTGTCAGAAGGTCAGTACTGAGGGAGCGCTGCACTGTCAGAGGGTCAGTACTGAGGGAGTGCCGCACTGTCGGAGGGTCAGTACTGAGGGAGTGCTGCACTGTTGGAGGGTCAGTACTGAGGGAGTGCTGCTCTGTCAGAACGTCAGTACTGAGGGAGTGCCGCACTGTCGGAGGGTCAGTACTGAGGGAAGGCTGCACTGTCAGTGGGTCAGTACTGAGGGAGTGCTTCACTGTTGTAGGGTCAGTACTGAGGGAGTGCTGCACTGTCAGTGCATCAGTACTGAGGGAGTGCTGCACTGTCAGTGGGTCAGTACTGAGGGAGTGCTGCACTGTCAGTGGGTCAGTACTGAGGGATTGCTTCAGTGTCGGAGGGTCAGTACTGAGGGAGTGCCGCACTGTCGGAGGGTCAGTACTGAGGGAGCGCCGCACTGTCAGAGGGTCAGTACTGAGGGAGTGCTGCGTTGTCAGAGGGTCAGTACTGAGGGAGCGCTGCTCTGTCAGAAGGTCAGTACTGAGGGAGTGCTGCACTGTCGGAGGGTCAGTACTGAGGGAGTGCTGCACTGCCGGAGGGTCAATACTGAGGGAGTGCTGGACTACCAGAGGGTCTCTACTGAGGGTGTGCTGCACTGTCAGAAGGTCAGTACTGAGGGAGTGCTGCACTGTCAGAAGGTCAGTACTGAGGGAGTGCTGCACTGTAGGAGGGTCAGTACTGAGGGAGCGCTGCACTGTCAGAAGGTCAGTACTGAGGGAATGCTGCACTGTCAGAGGGTCAGTACTGAGGGAGTGCTACACTGTCAGAGGGTCAGTACTGAGGGAGTGCTGCACTGTCAGAAGGTCAGCACTGAGGGAGTGCTGCGCTGTCGGTGGGTCAGTACTGAGGGAGTGCCGCACTGTCGGAGGGTCAGTACTGAGGGAGTGGCTCCCTGTCGGAGGGTCAGTACTGAGGGAGTGCCGCACTGTCGGAGGGTCAGTACTGAGGGAGTGCCGAACTGTCGGAGGGTCAGTACTGAGGGAGTGGCGCACCGTCGGAGGGTCAGTACTGAGGGAGTGCTGCACTGTCGGAGGGTCAGTACTGAGGGAGTGCTGCACTGTCCGAGGGTCAGTACTGAGGGAGTGGCGCACTGTCGGAGGGTCAGTACTGAGGGAGTGCTGCACTGTCGGAGGGTCAGTACTGAGGAAGTGCTGCACTGTCGGAGGGTCAGTACTGAGGGAGTGCTGCACTGTCGGTGGGTAAGTACTGAGGGAGTGCTGCACTGTCGGAGGGTCAGTACTGAGGGAGTGCTGCACTGTCGGAGGGTCAGTACTGAGGGAGAGCTGCACTGTCGGAGGGTAAGTACTGAGGGAGTGCTGCACTGTCGGAGGGTCAGTACTGAGGAGTGCTGCACTGTCGGAGGGTCAGTAATGAGGGAGTGCTGCACTGTCGGAGGGTCAGTACTGAGGGAGTGCTGCACTGCCAGAGGGTCAGTACTGAGGGTGTGCTGCACTGTCAGAGGGTCAGTACTGAGTGAGTGCTGCACTGTCAGAGGGTCAGTAGTGAGGGTGTGCTGCACTGTCAGAAGGTCAGTACTGAGGGAGTGCTGCACTGTCAGAGGGTCAGTACTGAGTGAGTTCTGCACTGTCAGAGGGTCAGTAGTGAGGGTGTGCTGCACTGTCAGAGGGTCAGTACTGAGGGATTGCTGCACTGTGGGAGGGTTAGTACTGAGGGAGCGCTGCACAGTCAGAGGGTCAGTACTGAGGGTGTGCTGCGCTGTCAGAGGTCAGTATTGAGGGAGTGCCGCACTATCGCAAGGTCAGTACTGAGGGAGTGCCGCACTGTCAGAGGGTCTGTACTGAGGGAGTGCTGCACTGTGGGAGGGTTAGTACTGAGGGAGCGCTGCACTGTCAGAGGGTCAGTACTGAGGGAGTGCCGCACTGTCGGAGGGTCAGTACTGAGGGAGTGCTGCACAGTTGGAGGGTCAGTACTGAGGGAGTGCTGCTCTGTCAGAACGTCAGTACTGAGGGAGTGCCGCACTGTCGGAGGGTCAGTACTGAGGGAATGCTGAACTTTCAGTGGGTCAGTACTGAGGGAGTGCTGCACTGTCAGTGGGTCAGTACTGAGGGAGTGCTTCACTGTCGTAGGGTCAGTACTGAGGTAGTGCTGCACTGTCAGTGGGTCAGTACTGAGGGAGTGCTTCACTGTCAGTGGGTCAGTACTGAGGGAGTGCTGCACTGTCAGTGGGTCAGTACTGAGGGAGTGCTGCACTGTCAGTGGGTCAGTACTGAGGGAGTGCTTCACTGTCGGAGGATCAGTACTGAGGGATTGCCGCACTGTCGGAGGGTCAGTACTGAGGGAGCGCCGCACTGTCAGAGGGTCAGTACTGAGGGAGTGCTGCGTTGTCAGAGGGTCAGTACTGAGGGAGTGTTGCTCTGTCAGAAGGTCAGTACTGAGGGAGTGCTGCACTGTCGAGGGTCAGTACTGAGGGAGTGCTGCACTGTCGGAGGGTCAGTACTGAGGGAGTGCTGCACTGCCGGGGGGTCAATACTGAGGGAGTGCTGGACTGCCAGAGGGTCTCTACTGAGGGAGTGCTGCACTGTAGGAGGGTCAGTAATGAGGGAGCGCTGCACTGTCAGAAGGTCAGTACTGAGGGAATGCTGCACTGTCAGAAGGCCAGTACTGAGGGAGTGCTACACTGTCAGAGGGTCAGTACTGAGGGAGTGCTGCACTGTCAGAAGGTCAGTACTGAGGGAGTGCTGCGCTGTCGGAGGGTCAGTACTGAGGGAGTGCTGCACTGTCGGAGGGTCAGTACTGAGTGAATGCTGCACTGTCGGAGGGTCAGTACTGTGGGAGTGCTGCGCTGTCGGATGGTCAGTATTGAGGGAGTGTTGCACTGTCAGAGGGTCAGTACTGAGGGAGTGCTGCAATGTCAGAGGGTCAGTTCTGAGGGAGTGCTGCACTGCCGGAGGGTCAATACTGAGGGAGTGCTGCACTGTCAGAGGATCAGTACTGAGGGAGTGCTGCACTGTCAGAAGTTCAGTACTGAGGGAGTGCTGCACTGTGGGAGGGTCAGTCCTGAGGGATTGCCGCACTGTCGGAGGGTCAGTACTGAGGGAGTGCTGCTCTGTCAGAACGTCAGTACTGAGGGAGTGCCGCACTGTCGAAGGGTCAGAACTGAGGGAATGCTGCACTGTCAGTGGGTCAGTACTGAGGGTGTGCTGCACTGTCAGTGGGTCAGTACTGAGGGAGTGCTGCACTATAAGAGGGTCAGTGCTGTGGGAATGCAGCACTTTCGGAGGGTCAGTACTGAGGGAGTGCTGCACTGTAGGAGGGTCAGTACTGAGGGAGCGCTGCACTGTCAGAAGATCAGTACTGAGGGAGTGCTGCACTGTCAGAGGGTCAGTACTGAGGGAGTGCTGCACTGTCAGAGGATCAGTGCTGAGGGAGTGCTGCACTGTCAGAAGGTCAGTACTGAGGGAGTGCTGCGCTGTCGGAGGGTCACTACTGAGGGAGTGCTGCACTGTCAGAGGGTCTGTACTGAGGGTGTGCTGCACTATAATAAGAGGGTCAGTGCTGTGGGAAAGCAGCACTTTCGGAGGGTCAGTACTGAGGGAGCGCCGCACTGTCAGAGGGTCAGTACTGAGTGAGTGCTGCACTGTGGGAGTGTCAGTACTGAGGGAGCGCTGCACTGTCAGAGGGTCAGTACTGAGGGAGTGCCGCACAGTCGGAGGGTCAGTACTGAGGGAGTGCTGCACTGTTGGAGGGTCAGTACTGAGGGAGTGCTGCACTGTCAGAACGTCAGTACTGAGGGAGTGCCGCACTGTCGGAGGGTCAGTACTGAGGGAATGCTGCACTGTCTGTGGGTCAGTACTGAGGGAGTGCTGCACTGTCAGTGGGTCAGTACTGAGGGAGTGCCGCACTGTCGGAGGGTCAGTACTGAGGGAGAGCTGCACTGTCAGTGGGTGAGTACTGTGGGAGTGCTTCACTGTCGTAGGGTCAGTACTGAGGGAGTGATGCAATGTCAGTGGGTCAGTACTGAGGGAGTGCTGCACTGTCAGTGGGTCAGTACTGAGGGAGTGCTTCACTGTCGGAGGGTCAATACTGAGGGAGTGCTGCACTGTCAGAGGGTCTGTACTGAGTGTGTGCTGCACTATAAGAGGGTCAGTGCTGTGGGAAAGCAGCACTTTCGGAGGCTCAGTACTGAGGCAGCGCCGCACTGTCAGAAGGTCAGTACTGAGGGAGTGCTGCGTTGTCAGAGGGTCAGTACTGAGGGAGTGCTGCTCTGTCAGAAGGTCAGTACTGAGGGAGTGCTGCACTGTTGGAGGGTCAGTACTGAGGGAGTGCTGCACTGCCGGAGGGTCAATACTGAGGGTGTGCTGGACTGCCAGAGGGTCTCTACTGAGGGTGTGCTGCACTGTGAGAAGGTCAGTACTGAGGGAGTGATGCACTGTCAGAGGGTCAGTACTGAGGGAGTGCTGCACTGTAGGAGGGTCAGTACTGAGGGAGCGCTGCACTGTCAGAAGGTCAGTACTGAGGGAATACTGCACTGTCAGAGGGTCAGTACTGAGGGAGAGCTACACTGTCAGAGGGTCAGTACTGAGGGAGTGCTGCACTGTCAGAAGGTCAGTACTGAGGGAGTGCTGCGCTGTCGGAGGGTCAGTACTGAGGGAGTGCTGCACTGTCGGAGGGTCAGTACTGAGGGAGTGCTGCACTGTCGGAGGGTCAGTACTGAGGGAATGCCACACTTTCGGAGGGTCAGTACTGAGGGAATGCCACACTGTCAGAGGGTCAGTACTGAGTGAATGCTGCACTGTCGGAGGGTCAGTACTGTGGGAGTGCTGCGCTGTCGGATGGTCAGTACTGAGGGAATGCCACACTGTCAGAGGGTCAGTACTGAGCGAGTGCTGCACTGTCAGAGGGTCAGTACTGAGGGAGTGCTGCACTGTCAGAGGGTCAGTTCTGAGGGAGTGCTGCACTGCCAGAGGGTCTGTACTGAGGGTGTGCTGCACTGTCAGAAGGTCAGTACTGAGGGAGTGCTGCACTGTCAGAGGGTCAGTATTGAGGGAGTGCCGCACTATCGGAAGGTCAGTCCTGAGGGAGTGCCGCACTGTCAGAGGGTCAGTACTGAGGGAGTGCTGCACTGTGGGAGGGTCAGTCCTGAGGGAGTGCCGCACTGTCGGAGGGTCAGTACTGAGGGAGTGCTGCACTGTTGGAGAGTCAGTACTGAGGGAGTGCTGCTCTGTCAGAACTTCAGTACTGAGGGAGTGCCGCACTGTCGAAGGGTCAGTACTGAAGGAATGCTGCACTGTCAGTGGGTCAGTACTGAGGGAGTGCTTCACTGTCGGAGGGTCAGTACTGAGGGAGTGCTGCACTGTCAGTGGGTCAGTACTGAGGGAGTGCTGCACTGTCAGTGGGTCAGTACTGAGGGAGTGCTGCACTGTCAGTGGGTCAGTACTGAGGGAGTGCTGCACTGTCAGTGGGTCAGTACTGAGGGAGAGCCTCACTGTCGGAGGGTCAGTACTGAGGGAGTGCCGCACTGTCGGAGGGTCAGTACTGAGGGAGTGGCGCACTGTCGGAGGGTCAGTACTGAGGGAGTGCCTCACTGTCGGAGGGTCAGTACTGAAGGAGTGCCTCACTGTCGGAGGGTCAGTACTGAGGGAGTGCCGAACTGTCGGAGGGTCAGTACTGAGGGAGTGGCGCACTGTCGGAGGGTCAGTACTGAGGGAGTGCTGCACTGTCGGAGGGTCAGTACTGAGGGAGTGCTGCACTGTCGGAGGGTCAGTACTGAGGGAGTGCCGCAATGTCGGAGGGTCAGTGCTGAGGGAGTGGCGCACTGTCGGAGGGTCAGTACTGAGGGAGTGCCTCACTGTCGGAGGGTCAGTACTGAGGGAGTGCCGAACAGTCGGAGGGTCAGTAATGAGGGAGTGGCACACTGTCGGAGGGTCAGTACTGAGGGAGTGCTGCACTGTCGGAGGGTCAGTACTGAGGGAGTGCTGCACTGTCGGAGGGTCAGTACTGAGGGAGTGGCGCACTGTCGGAGGGTCAGTACTGAGGGAGTGCTGCACTGTCGGAGGGTCAGTACTGAGGGAGTGCTGCACTGTCGGAGGGTCAGTACTGAGAAGGTGCTGCACTGTCGGAGGGTCAGTACTGAGGGAGTGCTGCACTGTCGGAGGTTCAGTACTGAGGGAGTGCTGCACTGTCGGAGGGTCAGTACTGAGGGAGTGCTGCACTGCTGGAGGGTCAGTACTGAGGGAGTGCTGCACTGCCAGAGGGTCTGTACTGAGGGTGTGCTGCACTGTCAGAGTGTCAGTACTGAGTGAGTGCTGCACTGTCAGAGGGTCAGTACTGAGGGAGTGCTGCACTGTCAGAAGGTCAGTACTGAGGGAGTGCTGCACTGTCAGAGGGTCAGTACTTAGTGAGTGCTGCACTGTCTGAGGGTCAGTACTGAGGGTGTGCTGCACTGTCAGAAGGTCAGTATTGAGGGAGTGCCGCACCATCGGAAGGTCAGTACTGAGGGAGTGCCGCACTGTCAGAGGGTCAGTACTGAGGGAGTGCTGCACTGTGGGAGGGTCAGTATTGAGGGAGCGCTGCACTGTCAGAGAGTCAGTACTGAGGGAGTGCCGCACTGTCGGAGGGTCAGTACTGAGGGAGTGCTGCACTGTAGGAGGGTCAGTACTGAGGGAGTGCTGCTCTGTCAGAACGTCAGTACTGAGGGAGTGCCGCACTGTCGGAGGGTCAGTACTGAGGGAATGCTGCACTCTCGGTGGGTCAGTACTGAGGGAGTGCTGCACTGTCGGAGGGTCAGTACTGAGGGAGTGCTGCACTGTCGGAGGGTCAGAACTGAGGGAATGCTGCACTCTCGGTGGGTCAGTACTGAGGGAGTGCTGCACTGTCGGAGGGTCAGTACTGAGGGAGTGCTGCACTGTCGGAGGGTCTCTACTGAGGGAGTGCTGCACTGTAGGAGGGTCAGTAATGAGGGAGCGCTGCACTGTCAGAAGGTCAGTACTGAGGGAATGCTGCACTGTCAGAAGGCCAGTACTGAGGGAGTGCTACACTGTCAGAGGGTCAGTACTGAGGGAGTGCTGCACTGTCAGAAGGTCAGTACTGAGGGAGTGCTGCGCTGTCGGAGGGTCAGTACTGAGGGAGTGCTGCACTGTCGGAGGGTCAGTACTGAGTGAATGCTGCACTGTCGGAGGGTCAGTACTGTGGGAGTGCTGCGCTGTCGGATGGTCAGTATTGAGGGAGTGTTGCACTGTCAGAGGGTCAGTACTGAGGGAGTGCTGCAATGTCAGAGGGTCAGTTCTGAGGGAGTGCTGCACTGCCGGAGGGTCAATACTGAGGGAGTGCTGCACTGTCAGAGGATCAGTACTGAGGGAGTGCTGCACTGTCAGAAGTTCAGTACTGAGGGAGTGCTGCACTGTGGGAGGGTCAGTCCTGAGGGATTGCCGCACTGTCGGAGGGTCAGTACTGAGGGAGTGCTGCTCTGTCAGAACGTCAGTACTGAGGGAGTGCCGCACTGTCGAAGGGTCAGAACTGAGGGAATGCTGCACTGTCAGTGGGTCAGTACTGAGGGTGTGCTGCACTGTCAGTGGGTCAGTACTGAGGGAGTGCTGCACTGTCAGTGCATCAGTACTGAGGGAGTGCTGCACTGTCAGTGGGTCAGTACTGAGGGAGTGCTGCACTGTCAGTGGGTCAGTACTGAGGGATTGCTTCAGTGTCGGAGGGTCAGTACTGAGGGAGTGCCGCACTGTCGGAGGGTCAGTACTGAGGGAGCGCCGCACTGTCAGAGGGTCAGTACTGAGGGAGTGCTGCGTTGTCAGAGGGTCAGTACTGAGGGAGCGCTGCTCTGTCAGAAGGTCAGTACTGAGGGAGTGCTGCACTGTCGGAGGTCAGTACTGAGGGAGTGCTGCACTGCCGGAGGGTCAATACTGAGGGAGTGCTGGACTACCAGAGGGTCTCTACTGAGGGTGTGCTGCACTGTCAGAAGTTCAGTACTGAGGGAGTGCTGCACTGTCAGAAGGTGAGTACTGAGGGAGTGCTGCACTGTAGGAGGGTCAGTACTGAGGGAGCGCTGCACTGTCAGAAGGTCAGTACTGAGGGAATGCTGCACTGTCAGAGGGTCATTACTGAGGGAGTGCTACACTGTCAGAGGGTCAGTACTGAGGGAGTGCTGCACTGTCAGAAGGTCAGCACTGAGGGAGTGCTGCGCTGTCGGTGGGTCAGTACTGAGGGAGTGCCGCACTGTCGGAGGGTCAGTACTGAGGGAGTGGCTCCCTGTCGGAGGGTCAGTACTGAGGGAGTGCCGCACTGTCGGAGGGTCAGTACTGAGGGAGTGCCGAACTGTCGGAGGGTCAGTACTGAGGGAGTGGCGCACCGTCGGAGGGTCAGTACTGAGGGAGTGCTGCACTGTCGGAGGGTCAGTACTGAGGGAGTGCTGCACTGTCCGAGGGTCAGTACTGAGGGAGTGGCGCACTGTCGGAGGGTCAGTACTGAGGGAGTGCTGCACTGTCGGAGGGTCAGTACTGAGGAAGTGCTGCACTGTCGGAGGGTCAGTACTGAGGGAGTGCTGCACTGTCGGTGGGTAAGTACTGAGGGAGTGCTGCACTGTCGGAGGGTCAGTACTGAGGGAGTGCTGCACTGTCGGAGGGTCAGTACTGAGGGAGAGCTGCACTGTCAGAGGGTAAGTACTGAGGGAGTGCTGCACTGTCGGAGGGTCAGTACTGAGGAGTGCTGCACTGTCGGAGGGTCAGTAATGAGGGAGTGCTGCACTGTCGGAGGGTCAGTACTGAGGGAGTGCTGCACTGCCAGAGGGTCAGTACTGAGGGTGTGCTGCACTGTCAGAGGGTCAGTACTGAGTGAGTGCTGCACTGTCAGAGGGTCAGTAGTGAGGGTGTGCTGCACTGTCAGAAGGTCAGTACTGAGGGAGTGCTGCACTGTCAGAGGGTCAGTACTGAGTGAGTTCTGCACTGTCAGAGGGTCAGTAGTGAGGGTGTGCTGCACTGTCAGAGGGTCAGTACTGAGGGAGTGCTGCACTGTGGGAGGGTTAGTACTGAGGGAGGGCTGCACAGTCAGAGGGTCAGTACTGAGGGTGTGCTGCGCTGTCAGAGGTCAGTATTGAGGGAGTGCCGCACTATCGGAAGGTCAGTACTGAGGGAGTGCCGCACTGTCAGAGGGTCAGTACTGAGGGAGTGCTGCACTGTGGGAGGGTTAGTACTGAGGGAGCGCTGCACTGTCAGAGGGTCAGTACTGAGGGAGTGCCGCAATGTCGGAGGGTCAGTACTGAGGGAGTGCTGCACAGTTGGAGGGTCAGTACTGAGGGAGTGCTGCTCTGTCAGAACGTCAGTACTGAGGGAGTGCCGCACTGTCGGAGGGTCAGTACTGAGGGAATGCTGAACTTTCAGTGGGTCAGTACTGAGGGAGTGCTGCACTGTCAGTGGGTCAGTACTGAGGGAGTGCTTCACTGTCGTAGGGTCAGTACTGTGGTAGTGCTGCACTGTCAGTGGGTCAGTACTGAGGGAGTGCTTCACTGTCAGTGGGTCAGTACTGAGGGAGTGCTGCACTGTCAGTGGGTCAGTACTGAGGGAGTGCTGCACTGTCAGTGGGTCAGTACTGAGGGAGTGCTTCACTGTCGGAGGATCAGTACTGAGGGATTGCCGCACTGTCGGAGGGTCAGTACTGAGGGAGCGCCGCACTGTCAGAGGGTCAGTACTGAGGGAGTGCTGCGTTGTCAGAGGGTCAGTACTGAGGGAGTGTTGCTCTGTCAGAAGGTCAGTACTGAGGGAGTGCTGCACTGTCGAGGGTCAGTACTGAGGGAGTGCTGCACTGTCGGAGGGTCAGTACTGAGGGAGTGCTGCACTGCCGGGGGGTCAATACTGAGGGAGTGCTGGACTGCCAGAGGTTCTCTACTGAGGGAGTGCTGCACTGTAGGAGGGTCAGTAATGAGGGAGCGCTGCACTGTCAGAAGGTCAGTACTGAGGGAATGCTGCACTGTCAGAAGGCCAGTACTGAGGGAGTGCTACACTGTCAGAGGGTCAGTACTGAGGGAGTGCTGCACTGTCAGAAGGTCAGTACTGAGGGAGTGCTGCGCTGTCGGAGGGTCAGTACTGAGGGAGTGCTGCACTGTCGGAGGGTCAGTACTGAGTGAATGCTGCACTGTCGGAGGGTCAGTACTGTGGGAGTGCTGCGCTGTCGGATGGTCAGTATTGAGGGAGTGTTGCACTGTCAGAGGGTCAGTACTGAGGGAGTGCTGCAATGTCAGAGGGTCAGTTCTGAGGGAGTGCTGCACTGCCGGAGGGTCAATACTGAGGGAGTGCTGCACTGTCAGAGGATCAGTACTGAGGGAGTGCTGCACTGTCAGAAGTTCAGTACTGAGGGAGTGCTGCACTGTGGGAGGGTCAGTCCTGAGGGATTGCCGCACTGTCGGAGGGTCAGTACTGAGGGAGTGCTGCTCTGTCAGAACGTCAGTACTGAGGGAGTGCCGCACTGTCGAAGGGTCAGAACTGAGGGAATGCTGCACTGTCAGTGGGTCAGTACTGAGGGTGTGCTGCACTGTCAGTGGGTCAGTACTGAGGGAGTGCTGCACTATAAGAGGGTCAGTGCTGTGGGAATGCAGCACTTTCGGAGGGTCAGTACTGAGGGAGTGCTGCACTGTAGGAGGGTCAGTACTGAGGGAGCGCTGCACTGTCAGAAGATCAGTACTGAGGGAGTGCTGCACTGTCAGAGGGTCAGTACTGAGGGAGTGCTGCACTGTCAGAGGATCAGTGCTGAGGGAGTGCTGCACTGTCAGAAGGTCAGTACTGAGGGAGTGCTGCGCTGTCGGAGGGTCACTACTGAGGGAGTGCTGCACTGTCAGAGGGTCTGTACTGAGGGTGTGCTGCACTATAATAAGAGGGTCAGTGCTGTGGGAAAGCAGCACTTTCGGAGGGTCAGTACTGAGGGAGCGCCGCACTGTCAGAGGGTCAGTACTGAGTGAGTGCTGCACTGTGGGAGTGTCAGTACTGAGGGAGCGCTGCACTGTCAGAGGGTCAGTACTGAGGGAGTGCCGCACAGTCGGAGGGTCAGTACTGAGGGAGTGCTGCACTGTTGGAGGGTCAGTACTGAGGGAGTGCTGCACTGTCAGAACGTCAGTACTGAGGGAGTGCCGCACTGTCGGAGGGTCAGTACTGAGGGAATGCTGCACTGTCTGTGGGTCAGTACTGAGGGAGTGCTGCACTGTCAGTGGGTCAGTACTGAGGGAGTGCCGCACTGTCGGAGGGTCAGTACTGAGGGAGAGCTGCACTGTCAGTGGGTGAGTACTGTGGGAGTGCTTCACTGTCGTAGGGTCAGTACTGAGGGAGTGATGCAATGTCAGTGGGTCAGTACTGAGGGAGTGCTGCACTGTCAGTGGGTCAGTACTGAGGGAGTGCTTCACTGTCGGAGGGTCAATACTGAGGGAGTGCTGCACTGTCAGAGGGTCTGTACTGAGTGTGTGCTGCACTATAAGAGGGTCAGTGCTGTGGGAAAGCAGCACTTTCGGAGGCTCAGTACTGAGGGAGCGCCGCACTGTCAGAAGGTCAGTACTGAGGGAGTGCTGCGTTGTCAGAGGGTCAGTACTGAGGGAGTGCTGCTCTGTCAGAAGGTCAGTACTGAGGGAGTGCTGCACTGTTGGAGGGTCAGTACTGAGGGAGTGCTGCACTGCCGGAGGGTCAATACTGAGGGTGTGCTGGACTGCCAGAGGGTCTCTACTGAGGGTGTGCTGCACTGTGAGAAGGTCAGTACTGAGGGAGTGATGCACTGTCAGAGGGTCAGTACTGAGGGAGTGCTGCACTGTAGGAGGGTCAGTACTGAGGGAGCGCTGCACTGTCAGAAGGTCAGTTCTGAGGGAATACTGCACTGTCAGAGGGTCAGTACTGAGGGAGTGCTACACTGTCAGAGGGTCAGTACTGAGGGAGTGCTGCACTGTCAGAAGGTCAGTACTGAGGGAGTGCTGCGCTGTCAGAGGGTCAGTACTGAGGGAGTGCTGCACTGTCGGAGGGTCAGTACTGAGGGAGTGCTGCACTGTCGGAGGGTCAGTACTGAGGGAATGCCGCACTGTCGGAGGGTCAGTACTGAGGGAATGCCACACTGTCAGAGGGTCAGTACTGAGTGAATGCTGCACTGTCGGAGGGTCAGTACTGTGGGAGTGCTGCGCTGTCGGATGGTCAGTACTGAGGGAATGCCACACTGTCAGAGGGTCAGTACTGAGCGAGTGCTGCACTGTCAGAGGGTCAGTACTGAGGGAGTGCTGCACTGTCAGAGGGTCAGTTCTGAGGGAGTGCTGCACTGCCAGAGGGTCTGTACTGAGGGTGTGCTGCACTGTCAGAAGGTCAGTACTGAGGGAGTGCTGCACTGTCAGAGGGTCAGTATTGAGGGAGTGCCGCACTATCGGAAGGTCAGTCCTGAGGGAGTGCCGCACTGTCAGAGGGTCAGTACTGAGGGAGTGCTGCACTGTGGGAGGGTCAGTCCTGAGGGAGTGCCGCACTGTCGGAGGGTCAGTACTGAGGGAGTGCTGCACTGTTGGAGAGTCAGTACTGAGGGAGTGCTGCTCTGTCAGAACTTCAGTACTGAGGGAGTGCCGCACTGTCGAAGGGTCAGTACTGAAGGAATGCTGCACTGTCAGTGGGTCAGTACTGAGGGAGTGCTTCACTGTCGGAGGGTCAGTACTGAGGGAGTGCTGCACTGTCAGTGGGTCAGTACTGAGGGAGTGCTGCACTGTCAGTGGGTCAGTACTGAGGGAGTGCTGCACTGTCAGTGGGTCAGTACTGAGGGAGTGCTGCACTGTCAGTGGGTCAGTACTGAGGGAGAGCCTCACTGTCGGAGGGTCAATACTGAGGGAGTGCCGCACTGTCGGAGGGTCAGTACTGAGGGAGTGGCGCACTGTCGGAGGGTCAGTACTGAGGGAGTGCCTCACTGTCGGAGGGTCAGTACTGAAGGAGTGCCTCACTGTCGGAGGGTCAGTACTGAGGGAGTGCCGAACTGTCGGAGGGTCAGTACTGAGGGAGTGGCGCACTGTCGGAGGGTCAGTACTGAGGGAGTGCTGCACTGTCGGAGGGTCAGTACTGAGGGAGTGCTGCACTGTCGGAGGGTCAGTACTGAGGGAGTGCCGCAATGTCGGAGGGTCAGTGCTGAGGGAGTGGCGCACTGTCGGAGGGTCAGTACTGAGGGAGTGCCTCACTGTCGGAGGGTCAGTACTGAGGGAGTGCCGAACAGTCGGAGGGTCAGTAATGAGGGAGTGGCACACTGTCGGAGGGTCAGTACTGAGGGAGTGCTGCACTGTCGGAGGGTCAGTACTGAGGGAGTGCTGCACTGTCGGAGGGTCAGTACTGAGGGAGTGGCGCACTGTCGGAGGGTCAGTACTGAGGGAGTGCTGCACTGTCGGAGGGTCAGTACTGAGGGAGTGCTGCACTGTCGGAGGGTCAGTACTGAGAAGGTGCTGCACTGTCGGAGGGTCAGTACTGAGGGAGTGCTGCACTGTCGGAGGGTCAGTACTGAGGGAGTGCTGCACTGTCGGAGGGTCAGTACTGAGGGAGAGCTGCACTGTCAGTGGGTGAGTACTGTGGGAGTGCTTCACTGTCGTAGGGTCAGTACTGAGGGAGTGATGCAATGTCAGTGGGTCAGTACTGAGGGAGTGCTGCACTGTCAGTGGGTCAGTACTGAGGGAGTGCTTCACTGTCGGAGGGTCAATACTGAGGGAGTGCTGCACTGTCAGAGGGTCTGTACTGAGTGTGTGCTGCACTATAAGAGGGTCAGTGCTGTGGGAAAGCAGCACTTTCGGAGGCTCAGTACTGAGGGAGCGCCGCACTGTCAGAAGGTCAGTACTGAGGGAGTGCTGCGTTGTCAGAGGGTCAGTACTGAGGGAGTGCTGCTCTGTCAGAAGGTCAGTACTGAGGGAGTGCTGCACTGTTGGAGGGTCAGTACTGAGGGAGTGCTGCACTGCCGGAGGGTCAATACTGAGGGTGTGCTGGACTGCCAGAGGGTCTCTACTGAGGGTGTGCTGCACTGTGAGAAGGTCAGTACTGAGGGAGTGATGCACTGTCAGAGGGTCAGTACTGAGGGAGTGCTGCACTGTAGGAGGGTCAGTACTGAGGGAGCGCTGCACTGTCAGAAGGTCAGTACTGAGGGAATACTGCACTGTCAGAGGGTCAGTACTGAGGGAGAGCTACACTGTCAGAGGGTCAGTACTGAGGGAGTGCTGCACTGTCAGAAGGTCAGTACTGAGGGAGTGCTGCGCTGTCGGAGGGTCAGTACTGAGGGAGTGCTGCACTGTCGGAGGGTCAGTACTGAGGGAGTGCTGCACTGTCGGAGGGTCAGTACTGAGGGAATGCCACACTGTCGGAGGGTCAGTACTGAGGGAATGCCACACTGTCAGAGGGTCAGTACTGAGTGAATGCTGCACTGTCGGAGGGTCAGTACTGTGGGAGTGCTGCGCTGTCGGATGGTCAGTACTGAGGGAATGCCACACTGTCAGAGGGTCAGTACTGAGCGAGTGCTGCACTGTCAGAGGGTCAGTACTGAGGGAGTGCTGCACTGTCAGAGGGTCAGTTCTGAGGGAGTGCTGCACTGCCAGAGGGTCTGTACTGAGGGTGTGCTGCACTGTCAGAAGGTCAGTACTGAGGGAGTGCTGCACTGTCAGAGGGTCAGTATTGAGGGAGTGCCGCACTATCGGAAGGTCAGTCCTGAGGGAGTGCCGCACTGTCAGAGGGTCAGTACTGAGGGAGTGCTGCACTGTGGGAGGGTCAGTCCTGAGGGAGTGCCGCACTGTCGGAGGGTCAGTACTGAGGGAGTGCTGCACTGTTGGAGAGTCAGTACTGAGGGAGTGCTGCTCTGTCAGAACTTCAGTACTGAGGGAGTGCCGCACTGTCGAAGGGTCAGTACTGAAGGAATGCTGCACTGTCAGTGGGTCAGTACTGAGGGAGTGCTTCACTGTCGGAGGGTCAGTACTGAGGGAGTGCTGCACTGTCAGTGGGTCAGTACTGAGGGAGTGCTGCACTGTCAGTGGGTCAGTACTGAGGGAGTGCTGCACTGTCAGTGGGTCAGTACTGAGGGAGTGCTGCACTGTCAGTGGGTCAGTACTGAGGGAGAGCCTCACTGTCGGAGGGTCAGTACTGAGGGAGTGCCGCACTGTCGGAGGGTCAGTACTGAGGGAGTGGCGCACTGTCGGAGGGTCAGTACTGAGGGAGTGCCTCACTGTCGGAGGGTCATTACTGAAGGAGTGCCTCACTGTCGGAGGGTCAGTACTGAGGGAGTGCCGAACTGTCGGAGGGTCAGTACTGAGGGAGTGGCGCACTGTCGGAGGGTCAGTACTGAGGGAGTGCTGCACTGTCGGAGGGTCAGTACTGAGGGAGTGCTGCACTGTCGGAGGGTCAGTACTGAGGGAGTGCCGCAATGTCGGAGGGTCAGTGCTGAGGGAGTGGCGCACTGTCGGAGGGTCAGTACTGAGGGAGTGCCTCACTGTCGGAGGGTCAGTACTGAGGGAGTGCCGAACAGTCGGAGGGTCAGTAATGAGGTAGTGGCACACTGTCGGAGGGTCAGTACTGAGGGAGTGCTGCACTGTCGGAGGGTCAGTACTGAGGGAGTGCTGCACTGTCGGAGGGTCAGTACTGAGGGAGTGGCGCACTGTCTGAGGGTCAGTACTGAGGGAGTGCTGCACTGTCGGAGGGTCAGTACTGAGGGAGTGCTGCACTGTCGGAGGGTCAGTACTGAGAAGGTGCTGCACTGTCGGAGGGTCAGTACTGAGGGAGTGCTGCACTGTCGCAGGGTCAGTACTGAGGGAGTGCTGCACTGTCGGAGGGTCAGTACTGAGGGAGTGCTGCACTGCTGGAGGGTCAGTACTGAGGGAGTGCTGCACTGCCAGAGGGTCTGTACTGAGGGTGTGCTGCACTGTCAGAGTGTCAGTACTGAGTGAGTGCTGCACTGTCAGAGGGTCAGTACTGAGGGAGTGCTGCACTGTCAGAAGGTCAGTACTGAGGGAGTGCTGCACTGTCAGAGGGTCAGTACTTAGTGAGTGCTGCACTGTCTGAGGGTCAGTACTGAGGGTGTACTGCACTGTCAGAAGGTCAGTATTGAGGGAGTGCCGCACCATCGGAAGGTCAGTACTGAGGGAGTGCCGCACTGTCAGAGGGTCAGTACTGAGGGAGTGCTGCACTGTGGGAGGGTCAGTACTGAGGGAGCGCTGCACTGTCAGAGAGTCAGTACTGAGGGAGTGCCGCACTGTCGGAGGGTCAGTACTGAGGGAGTGCTGCACTGTAGGAGGGTCAGTACTGAGGGAGTGCTGCTCTGTCAGAACGTCAGTACTGAGGGAGTGCCGCACTGTCGGAGGGTCAGTACTGAGGGAATGCTGCACTCTCGGTGGGTCAGTACTGAGGGAGTGCTGCACTGTCGGAGGGTCAGTACTGAGGGAGTGCTGCACTGTCGGAGGGTCAGAACTGAGGGAATGCTGCACTCTCGGTGGGTCAGTACTGAGGGAGTGCTGCACTGTCGGAGGGTCAGTACTGAGGGAGTGCTGCACTGTCGGAGGGTCTCTACTGAGGGAGTGCTGCACTGTAGGAGGGTCAGTAATGAGGGAGCGCTGCACTGTCAGAAGGTCAGTACTGAGGGAATGCTGCACTGTCAGAAGGCCAGTACTGAGGGAGTGCTACACTGTCAGAGGGTCAGTACTGAGGGAGTGCTGCACTGTCAGAAGGTCAGTACTGAGGGAGTGCTGCGCTGTCGGAGGGTCAGTACTGAGGGAGTGCTGCACTGTCGGAGGGTCAGTACTGAGTGAATGCTGCACTGTCGGAGGGTCAGTACTGTGGGAGTGCTGCGCTGTCGGATGGTCAGTATTGAGGGAGTGTTGCACTGTCAGAGGGTCAGTACTGAGGGAGTGCTGCAATGTCAGAGGGTCAGTTCTGAGGGAGTGCTGCACTGCCGGAGGGTCAATACTGAGGGAGTGCTGCACTGTCAGAGGATCAGTACTGAGGGAGTGCTGCACTGTCAGAAGTTCAGTACTGAGGGAGTGCTGCACTGTGGGAGGGTCAGTCCTGAGGGATTGCCGCACTGTCGGAGGGTCAGTACTGAGGGAGTGCTGCTCTGTCAGAACGTCAGTACTGAGGGAGTGCCGCACTGTCGAAGGGTCAGAACTGAGGGAATGCTGCACTGTCAGTGGGTCAGTACTGAGGGTGTGCTGCACTGTCAGTGGGTCAGTACTGAGGGAGTGCTGCACTATAAGAGGGTCAGTGCTGTGGGAATGCAGCACTTTCGGAGGGTCAGTACTGAGGGAGTGCTGCACTGTAGGAGGGTCAGTACTGAGGGAGCGCTGCACTGTCAGAAGATCAGTACTGAGGGAGTGCTGCACTGTCAGAGGGTCAGTACTGAGGGAGTGCTGCACTGTCGGAGGGTCAGTACTGAGTGAATGCTGCACTGTCGGAGGGTCAGTACTGTGGGAGTGCTGCGCTGTCGGATGGTCAGTATTGAGGGAGTGTTGCACTGTCAGAGGGTCAGTACTGAGGGAGTGCTGCAATGTCAGAGGGTCAGTTCTGAGGGAGTGCTGCACTGCCGGAGGGTCAATACTGAGGGAGTGCTGCACTGTCAGAGGATCAGTACTGAGGGAGTGCTGCACTGTCAGAAGTTCAGTACTGAGGGAGTGCTGCACTGTGGGAGGGTCAGTCCTGAGGGATTGCCGCATTGTCGGAGGGTCAGTACTGAGGGAGTGCTGCTCTGTCAGAACGTCAGTACTGAGGGAGTGCCGCACTGTCGAAGGGTCAGAACTGAGGGAATGCTGCACTGTCAGTGGGTCAGTACTGAGGGTGTGCTGCACTGTCAGTGGGTCAGTACTGAGGGAGTGCTGCACTATAAGAGGGTCAGTGCTGTGGGAATGCAGCACTTTCGGAGGGTCAGTACTGAGGGAGTGCTGCACTGTAGGAGGGTCAGTACTGAGGGAGCGCTGCACTGTCAGAAGATCAGTACTGAGGGAGTGCTGCACTGTCAGAGGGTCAGTACTGAGGGAGTGCTGCACTGTCAGAGGATCAGTGCTGAGGGAGTGCTGCACTGTCAGAAGGTCAGTACTGAGGGAGTGCTGCGCTGTCGGAGGGTCGCTACTGAGGGAGTGCTGCACTGTCAGAGGGTCTGTACTGAGGGTGTGCTGCACTATAATAAGAGGGTCAGTGCTGTGGGAAAGCAGCACTTTCGGAGGGTCAGTACTGAGGGAGCGCCGCACTGTCAGAGGGTCAGTACTGAGGGAGTGCTGCACTGTGGGAGTGTCAGTACTGAGGGAGCGCTGCACTGTCAGAGGGTCAGTACTGAGGGAGTGCCGCACAGTCGGAGGGTCAGTACTGAGGGAGTGCTGCACTGTTGGAGGGTCAGTACTGAGGGAGTGCTGCACTGTCAGAACGTCAGTACTGAGGGAGTGCCGCACTGTCGGAGGGTCAGTACTGAGGGAATGCTGCACTGTCAGTGGGTCAGTACTGAGGGAGTGCTGCACTGTCAGTGGGTCAGTACTGAGGGAGTGCCGCACTGTCGGAGGGTCAGTACTGAGGGAGAGCTGCACTGTCAGTGGGTGAGTACTGTGGGAGTGCTTCACTGTCGTAGGGTCAGTACTGAGGGAGTGATGCAATGTCAGTGGGTCAGTACTGAGGGAGTGCTGCACTGTCAGTGGGTCAGTACTGAGGGAGTGCTTCACTGTCGGAGGGTCAATACTGAGGGAGTGCTGCACTGTCAGAGGGTCTGTACTGAGTGTGTGCTGCACTATAAGAGGGTCAGTGCTGTGGGAAAGCAGCACTTTCGGAGGCTCAGTACTGAGGGAGCGCCGCACTGTCAGAAGGTCAGTACTGAGGGAGTGCTGCGTTGTCAGAGGGTCAGTACTGAGGGAGTGCTTCTCTGTCAGAAGGTCAGTACTGAGGGAGTGCTGCACTGTCGGAGGGTCAGTACTGAGGGAGTGCTGCACTGCCGGAGGGTCAATACTGAGGGTGTGCTGGACTGCCAGAGGGTCTCTACTGAGGGTGTGCTGCACTGTGAGAAGGTCAGTACTGAGGGAGTGATGCACTGTCAGAGGGTCAGTACTGAGGGAGTGCTGCACTGTAGGAGGGTCAGTACTGAGGGAGCGCTGCACTGTCAGAAGGTCAGTACTGAGGGAATACTGCACTGTCAGAGGGTCAGTACTGAGGGAGTGCTACACTGTCAGAGGGTCAGTACTGAGGGAGTGCTGCACTGTCAGAAGGTCAGTACTGAGGGAGTGCTGCGCTGTCGGAGGGTCAGTACTGAGGGAGTGCTGCACTGTCGGAGGGTCAGTACTGAGGGAGTGCTGCAGTGTCGGAGGGTCAGTACTGAGGGAATGCCACACTGTCGGAGGGTCAGTACTGAGGGAATGCCACACTGTCAGAGGGTCAGTACTGAGTGAATGCTGCACTGTCGGAGGGTCAGTACTGTGGGAGTGCTGCGCTGTCGGATGGTCAGTACTGAGGGAATGCCACACTGTCAGAGGGTCAGTACTGAGCGAGTGCTGCACTGTCAGAGGGTCAGTACTGAGGGAGTGCTGCACTGTCAGAGGGTCAGTTCTGAGGGAGTGCTGCACTGCCAGAGGGTCTGTACTGAGGGTGTGCTGCACTGTCAGAAGGTCAGTACTGAGGGAGTGCTGCACTGTCAGAGGGTCAGTATTGAGGGAGTGCCGCACTATTGGAAGGTCAGTCCTGAGGGAGTGCCGCACTGTCAGAGGGTCAGTACTGAGGGAGTGCTGCACTGTGGGAGGGTCAGTCCTGAGGGAGTGCCGCACTGTCGGAGGGTCAGTACTGAGGGAGTGCTGCACTGTTGGAGAGTCAGTACTGAGGGAGTGCTGCTCTGTCAGAACTTCAGTACTGAGGGAGTGCCGCACTGTCGAAGGGTCAGTACTGAAGGAATGCTGCACTGTCAGTGGGTCAGTACTGAGGGAGTGCTTCACTGTCGGAGGGTCAGTACTGAGGGAGTGCTGCACTGTCAGTGGGTCAGTACTGAGGGAGTGCTGCACTGTCAGTGGGTCAGTACTGAGGGAGTGCTGCACTGTCAGTGGGTCAGTACAGAGGGAGTGCTGCACTGTCAGTGGGTCAGTACTGAGGGAGAGCCTCACTGTCGGAGGGTCAGTACTGAGGGAGTGCCGCACTGTCGGAGGGTCAGTACTGAGGGAGTGGCGCACTGTCGGAGGGTCAGTACTGAGGGAGTGCCTCACTGTCGGAGGGTCAGTACTGAAGGAGTGCCTCACTGTCGGAGGGTCAGTACTGAGGGAGTGCCGAACTGTCGGAGGGTCAGTACTGAGGGAGTGGCGCACTGTCAGAGGGTCAGTACTGAGGGAGTGCTGCACTGTCGGAGGGTCAGTACTGAGGGAGTGCTGCACTGTCGGAGGGTCAGTACTGAGGGAGTGCCGCACTGTCGGAGGGTCAGTGCTGAGGGAGTGGCGCACTGTCGGAGGGTCAGTACTGAGGGAGTGCCTCACTGTCGGAGGGTCAGTACTGAGGGAGTGCCGAACAGTCGGAGGGTCAGTAATGAGGGAGTGGCACACTGTCGGAGGGTCAGTACTGAGGGAGTGCTGCACTGTCGGAGGGTCAGTACTGAGGGAGTGCTGCACTGTCGGAGGGTCAGTACTGAGGGAGTGGCGCTCTGTCGGAGGGTCAGTACTGAGGGAGTGCTGCACTGTCGGAGGGTCAGTACTGAGGGAGTGCTGCACTGTCGGAGGGTCAGTACTGAGAAGGTGCTGCACTGTCGGAGGGTCAGTACTGAGGGAGTGCTGCACTGTCGGAGGGTCAGTACTGAGGGAGTGCTGCACTGTCGGAGGGTCAGTACTGAGGGAGTGCTGCACTGCTGGAGGGTCAGTACTGAGGGAGTGCTGCACTGCCAGAGGGTCTGTACTGAGGGTGTGCTGCACTGTCAGAGTGTCAGTACTGAGTGAGTGCTGCACTGTCAGAGGGTCAGTACTGAGGGAGTGCTGCACTGTCAGAAGGTCAGTACTGAGGGAGTGCTGCACTGTCAGAGGGTCAGTACTTAGTGAGTGATGCACTGTCTGAGGGTCAGTACTGAGGGTGTGCTGCACTGTCAGAAGATCAGTATTGAGGGAGTGCCGCACTATCGGAAGGTCAGTACTGAGGGAGTGCCGCACTGTCAGAGGGTCAGTACTGAGGGAGTGCTGCACTGTGGGAGGGTCAGTACTGAGGGAGCGCTGCACTGTCAGAGGGTCAGTACTGAGGGAGTGCCGCACTGTCGGAGGGTCAGTACTGAGGGAGTGCTGCACTGTAGGAGGGTCAGTACTGAGGGAGTGCTGCTCTGTCAGAACGTCAGTACTGAGGGAGTGCCGCACTGTCGGAGGGTCAGTACTGTGGGAATGCTGCAATCTCTCTGGGTCAGTACTGAGGGAGTGCTGCACTGTCGGAGGGTCAGTACTGAGGGAGTGCTGCACTGTCGGAGGGTCAGAACTGAGGGAATGCTGCACTCTCGGTGGGTCAGTACTGAGGGAGTGCTGCACTGTCGGAGGGTCAGTACTGAGGGAGTGCTGCACTGTCGGAGGGTCAGAACTGAGGGAGTGCTGCACTGTCGGAGGGTCAGTACTGAGGGAGTGCTACACTGTCGGAGGGTCAGTACTGAGGGAGTGCTGCACTGTCGGACGGTCAGTATTGAGGGAGTGCTGCACTGCCGGAGGGTCAGTACTGAGGGTGTGCTGCACTGTCAGAGGGTCAGTACTGAGGGAGTGCTGCACTGTCAGAGGGTCAGTACTGAGGGTGTGCTGCACTGTCAGAAGGTCAGTACTGAGGGAGCGCTGCACTGTCAGAGGGTCAGTACTGAGGGAGTGCCGCACTGTCGGAGGGTCAGTACTGAGGGAGTGCTGCACTGTTGGAGGGTCAGTACTGAGGGAGTGCTGCTCTGTCAGAACGTCAGTACTGAGGGAGTGCCGCCTTTCGGAGGGTCAGTACTGAGGGAATGCTGCACTGTCAGTGGGTCAGTACTGAGGGAGTGCTTCACTGTCGTAGGGTCAGTACTGAGGGAGTGCTGCACTGTCGGAGGATCAGTACTGAGGGAGTGCTGCCCTGTCGGAGGGTCAGTACTGAGGGAGTGCTGCACTGTCGGAGGGTTAGTACTGAGGGAGTGCTGCACTGTCGGAGAGTCAGTACTGAGGGAGTGCTGCACTGTCGGAGGGTCAATACTGAGGGAGTGCTGCACTGTCGGAGGGTCAGTACTGAGGGAGTGCTGCACTGCCGGAGGGTCAGTACTGAGGGTGTGCTGCACTGTCAGAGGGTCAGTACTGAGTGAGTGCTGCACAGTCAGAGGGTCAGTAATGAGGGAGTGCTGCACTGTCAGAAGGTCAGTACTGAGGGAGCGCTGCACTGTCAGAGGGTCAGTACTGAGGGAGTGCCGCACTGTCGGAGGGTCAGTACTGAGGGAGTGCTGCACTGTTGGAGGGTCAGTACTGAGGGAGTGCTGCTCTGTCAGAACGTCAGTACTGAGGGAGTGCCGCACTGTCGGAGGGTCAGTACTGAGGGAATGCTGCACTGTCATTGGGTCAGTACTGAGGGAGTGCTTCACTGTCGTAGGGTCAGTACTGAGGGAGTGCTGCACTGTCAGTGCATCAGTACTGAGGGAGTGCTGCACTGTCAGTGGGTCAGTACTGAGGGAGTGCTGCACTGTCAGTGGGTCAATACTGAGGGAGTGCTGCACTGTCGGAGGGTCAGTACTGAGGGAGTGCTGCACTGTCGGAGGGTCAATACTGAGGGAGTGCTGCACTGTCGGAGGGTCAGTACTGAGGGAGTGCTGCACTGCCGGAGGGTCAGTACTGAGGGTGTGCTGCACTGTCGGAGGGTCAGTACTGAGTGAGTGCTGCACAGTCAGAGGGTCAGTACTGAGGGAGTGCTGCACTGTCAGAAGGTCAGTACTGAGGGAGCGCTGCACTGTCAGAGGGTCAGTACTGAGGGAGTGCCGCACTGTCGGAGGGTCAGTACTGAGGGAGTGCTGCACTGTTGGAGGGTCAGTACTGAGGGAGTGCTGCTCTGTCAGAACGTCAGTACTGAGGGAGTGCCGCACTGTCGGAGGGTCAGTACTGAGGGAATGCTGCACTGTCATTGGGTCAGTACTGAGGGAGTGCTTCACTGTCGTAGGGTCAGTACTGAGGGAGTGCTGCACTGTCAGTGCATCAGTACTGAGGGAGTGCTGCACTGTCAGTGGGTCAGTACTGAGGGAGTGCTGCACTGTCAGTGGGTCAGTACTGAGGGATTGCTTCACTGTCGGAGGGTCAGTACTGAGGGAGTGCCGCACTGTCGGAGGGTCAGTACTGAGGGAGCGCCGCACTGTCAGAGGGTCAGTACTGAGGGAGTGCTGCGTTGTCAGAGGGTCAGTACTGAGGGAGCGCTGCTCTGTCAGAAGGTCAGTACTGAGGGAGTGCTGCACTGTCAGAGGGTCAGTTCTGAGGGAGTGCTGCACTGCCAGAGGGTCTGTACTGAGGGTGTGCTGCACTGTCAGAAGGTCAGTACTGAGGGAGTGCTGCACTGTCAGAGGGTCAGTATTGAGGGAGCGCCGCACTATCGGAAGGTCAGTCCTGAGGGAGTGCGGCACTGTCAGAGGGTCAGTACTGAGGGAGTGCTGCACTGTGGGAGGGTCAGTCCTGAGGGAGTGCCGCACTGTCGGAGGGTCAGTACTGAGGGAGTGCTGCACTGTTGGAGAGTCAGTACTGAGGGAGTGCTGCTCTGTCAGAACTTCAGTACTGAGGGAGTGCCGCATTGTCGAAGGGTCAGTACTGAAGGAATGCTGAACAGTCAGTGGGTCAGTACTGAGGGAGTGCTGCACTTTCAGTGGGTCAGTACTGAGGGAGTGCTTCACTGTCGGAGGGTCAGTACTGAGGGAGTGCTGCACTGTCAGTGGGTCAGTACTGAGGGAGTGCTGCACTGTCAGTGGGTCAGTACTGAGGGAGTGCTGCACTGTCAGTGGGTCAGTACTGAGGGAGAGCCTCACTGTCGGAGGGTCAGTACTGAGGGAGTGCCGCACTGTCGGAGGGTCAGTACTGAGGGAGTGCTGGACTACCAGAGGGTCTCTACTGAGGGTGTGCTGCACTGTCAGAAGGTCAGTACTGAGGGAGTGCTGCACTGTCAGAAGGTCAGTACTGAGGGAGTGCTGCACTGTAGGAGGGTCAGTACTGAGGGAGCGCTGCACTGTCAGAAGGTCAGTACTGAGGGAATGCTGCACTGTCAGAGGGTCAGTACTGAGGGAGTGCTACACTGTCAGAGGGTCAGTACTGAGGGAGTGCTGCACTGTCAGAAGGTCAGTACTGAGGGAGTGCTGCGCTTTCGGTGGGTCAGTACTGAGGGAGTGCCGCACTGTCGGAGGGTCAGTACTGAGGGAGTGGCTCCCTGTCGGAGGGTCAGTACTGAGGGAGTGCCGCACTGTCGGAGGGTCAGTACTGAGGGAGTGCCGAACTGTCGGAGGGTCAGTACTGAGGGAGTGGCGCACCGTCGGAGGGTCAGTACTGAGGGAGTGCTGCACTGTCGGAGGGTCAGTACTGAGGGAGTGCTGCACTGTCGGAGGGTCAGTACTGAGGGAGTGGCGCACTGTCGGAGGGTCAGTACTGAGGGAGTGCCTCACTGTCGGAGGGTCAGTACTGAAGGAGTGCCTCACTGTCGGAGGGTCAGTACTGAGGGAGTGCCGAACTGTCGGAGGGTCAGTACTGAGGGAGTGGCGCACTGTCGGAGGGTCAGTACTGAGGGAGTGCTGCACTGTCGGAGGGTCAGTACTGAGGGAGTGCTGCACTGTCGGAGGGTCAGTACTGAGGGAGTGCCGCACTGTCGGCGTGTCAGTGCTGAGGGAGTGGCGCACTGTCGGAGGGTCAGTACTGAGGGAGTGCCTCACTGTCGGAGGGTCAGTACTGAGGGAGTGCCGAACAGTCGGAGGGTCAGTACTGAGGGAGTGGCACACTGTCGGAGGGTCAGTACTGAGGGAGTGCTGCACTGTCGGAGGGTCCGTACTGAGGGAGTGCTGCACTGTCGGAGGGTCATTACTGAGGGAGTGGCGCACTGTCGGAGGGTCAGTACTGAGGGAGTGCTGCACTGTCGGAGGGTCAGTACTGAGGGAGTGCTGCACTGTCGGAGGGTCAGTACTGAGAAGGTGCTGCACTGTCGGAGGGTCAGTACTGAGGGAGTGCTGCACTGTCGGAGGGTCAGTACTGAGGGAGTGCTGCACTGTCGGAGGGTCAGTACTGAGGGAGTGCTGCACTGCTGGAGGGTCAGTACTGAGGGAGTGCTGCACTGCCAGAGGGTCTGTACTGAGGGTGTGCTGCACTGTCAGAGGGTCAGTACTGAGGGAGTGCTGCACTGTCAGAAGGTCAGTACTGAGGGAGTGCTGCACTGTCAGAGGGTCAGTACTTAGTGAGCGCTGCACCGTCTGAGGGTCAGTACTGAGGGTGTGCTGCACTGTCAGAAGGTCAGTATTGAGGGAGTGCCGCACTATCGGAAGGTCTGTACTGAGGGAGTGCCGCACTGTCAGAGGGTCAGTACTGAGGGAGTGCTGCACTGTGGGAGGGTCAGTACTGAGGGAGCGCTGCACTGTCAGAGGGTCAGTACTGAGGGAGTGCCGCACTGTCGGAGGGTCAGTACTGAGGGAGTGCTGCACTGTAGGAGGGTCAGTACTGAGGGAGTGCTGCTCTGTCAGAACGTCAGTACTGAGGGAGTGCCGCACTGTCGGCGGGTCAGCACTGAGGGAATGCTGCACTCTCGGTGGGTCAGTACTGAGGGAGTGCTGCACTGTCGGAGGGTCAGTACTGAGGGAGTGCTGCACTGTCGGAGGGTCAGAACTGAGGGAATGCTGCACTCTCGGTGGGTCAGTACTGAGGGAGTGCTGCACTGTCGGAGGGTCAGTACTGAAGGAGTGCTGCACTGTCGGAGGGTCAGAACTGAGGGAGTGCTGCACTGTCGGAGGGTCAGTACTGAGGGAGTGCTGCACTGTCGGAGGGTCAGTACTGAGGGAGTGCTGCACTGTCGGAGGGTCAGAACTGAGGGAGTGCTGCACTGTCGGAGGGTCAGTACTGAGGGAGTGCTGCACTGTCGGAGGGTCAGTACTGAGGGAGTGCTGCACTGTCGGAGGGTCAGTACTGAGGGAGTGCTGCACTGCCGGAGGGTCAGTACTGAGGGTGTGCTGCACTGTCAGAGGGTCAGTACTGAGGGAGTGCTGCACTGTCAGAGGGTCAGTACTGAGGGTGTGCTGCACTGTCAGAACGTCAGTACTGAGGGAGCGCTGCACTGTCAGAGGGTCAGTACTGAGGGAGTGCCGCACTGTCGGAGGGTCAGTACTGAGGGAGTGCTGCACTGTTGGAGGGTCAGTACTGAGGGAGTGCTGCTCTGTCAGAACGTCAGTACTGAGGGAGTGCCTCCTTTCGGAGGGTCAGTACTGAGGGAATGCTGCACTGTCAGTGGGTCAGTACTGAGGGAGTGCTGCACTGTCAGTGGGTCAGTACTGAGGGAGTGCTACACTGTCGTAGGGTCAGTACTGAGGGAGTGCTGCACTGTCGGAGGGTCAGTACTGAGGGAGTGCTGCACTGTCGGAGGGTCAGTACTGAGGGAGTGCTGCACTGTCGGAGGGTCAGTACTGAGGGAGTGCTGCACTGTCGGAGGGTCAGTACTGAGTGAGTGCTGCACTGTCGGAGGGTCAATACTGAGGGAGTGCTGCACTGTCGGAGGGTCAGTACTGAGGGAGTGCTGCACTGCCGGAGGGTCAGTACTGAGGGTGTGCTGCACTGTCAGAGGGTCAGTACTGAGTGAGTGCTGCACTGTCAGAGGGTCAGTACTGAGGGAGTGCTGCACTGTCAGAAGGTCAGTACTGAGGGAGCGCTGCACTGTCAGAGGGTCAGTACTGAGGGAGTGCCGCACTGTCGGAGGGTCAGTACTGAGGGAGTGCTGCACTGTTGTAGGGTCAGTACTGAGGGAGTGCTGCTCTGTCAGAACGTCAGTACTGAGGGAGTGCCGCACTGTCGGAGGGTCAGTACTGAGGGAATGCTGCACTGTCAGTGGTTCAGTACTGAGGGAGTGCTTCACTGTCGTAGGGTCAGTACTGAGGGATTGCTTCACTGTCGGAGGGTCAGTACTGAGGGAGTGCCGCACTGTCGGAGGGTCAGTACTGAGGGAGCGCCGCACTGTCAGAGGGTCAGTACTGAGGGAGTGCTGCGTTGTCAGAGGGTCAGTACTGAGGGAGCGCTGCTCTTTCAGAAGGTCAGTACTGAGGGAGTGCTGCACTGTCGGAGGGTCAGTACTGAGGGAGTGCTGCACTGCCGGAGGGTCAATACTGAGGGAGTGCTGGACTACCAGAGGGTCTCTACTGAGGGTGTGCTGCACTGTCAGAAGGTCAGTACTGAGGGAGTGCTGCACTGTCAGAAGGTCAGTACTGAGGGAGTGCTGCACTGTAGGAGGGTCAGTACTGAGGGAGCGCTGCACTGTCAGAAGGTCAGTACTGAGGGAATGCTGCACTGTCAGAGGGTCAGTACTGAGGGAGTGCTACACTGTCAGAGGGTCAGTACTGAGGGAGTGCTGCACTGTCAGAAGGTCAGTACTGAGGGAGTGCTGCGCTGTCGGAGGGTCAGTACTGAGGGAGTGGCTCCCTGTCGGATGGTCAGTACTGAGGGAGTGCCGCACTGTCGGAGGGTCAGTACTGAGGGAGTGCCGAACTGTCGGAGGGTCAGTACTGAGGGAGTGGCGCACCGTCGGAGGGTCAGTACTGAGGGAGTGCTGCACTTTCGGAGGGTCAGTACTGAGGGAGTGCTGCACTGTCCGAAGGTCAGTACTGAGGGAGTGGCGCACTGTCGGAGGGTCAGTACTGAGGGAGTGCTGCACTGTCGGAGGGTCAGTACTGAGGAAGTGCTGCACTGTCGGAGGGTCAGTACTGAGGGAGTGCTGCACTGTCGGTGGGTCAGTACTGAGGGAGTGCTGCACTGTCGGAGGGTCAGTACTGAGGGAGTGCTGCACTGTCGGAGGGTCAGTACTGAGGGAGAGCTGCACTGTCGGAGGGTCAGTACTGAGGGAGTGCTGCACTGTCGGAGGGTCAGTACTGAGGGAGTGCTGCACTGTCGGAGGGTCAGTAATGAGGGAGTGCTGCACTGTCGGAGGGTCAGTACTGAGGGAGTGCTGCACTGCCAGAGGGTCAGTACTGAGGGTGTGCTGCACTGTCAGAGGTCAGTATTGAGGGAGTGCCGCACTATCGGAAGGTCAGTACTGAGGGAGTGCCGCACTGTCAGAGGGTCAGTACTGAGGGAGCGCTGCACTGTCAGAGGGTCAGTACTGAGGGAGTGCCGCACTGTCGGAGGGTCAGTACTGAGGGAGTGCTGCACTGTTGGAGGTTCAGTACTGAGGGAGTGCTGCTCTGTCAGAACGTCAGTACTGAGGGAGTGCCGCCTTTCGGAGGGTCAGTACTGAGGGAATGCTGCACTGTCAGTGGGTCAGTACTGAGGGAGTGCTGCACTGTCAGTGGGTCAGTACTGAGGGAGTGCTTCACTGTCGTAGGGTCAGTACTGAGGGAGTGCTGCACTGTCGGAGGGTCAGTACTGAGGGAGTGCTGCACTGTCGGAGGGTCAGTACTGAGGGAGTGCTGCACTGTCGGAGGGTCAGTACTGAGGGAGTGCTGCACTGTCGGAGGGTCAGTACTGAGTGAGTGCTGCACTGTCGGAGGGTCAATACTGAGGGAGTGCTGCACTGTCGGAGGGTCAGTACTGAGATAGTGCTGCACTGCCGGACGGTCAGTACTGAGGGTGTGCTGCACTGTCAGAGGGTCAGTACTGAGTGAGTGCTGCACTGTCAGAGGGTCAGTACTGAGGGAGTGCTGCACTGTCAGAAGGTCAGTACTGAGGGAGCGCTGCACTGTCAGAGGGTCAGTACTGAGGGAGTGCCGCACTGTCGGAGGGTCAGTACTGAGGGAGTGCTGCACTGTTGGAGGGTCAGTACTGAGGGAGTGCTGCTCTGTCAGAACGTCAGTACTGAGGGAGTGCCGCACTGTCGGAGGGTCAGTACTGAGGGAATGCTGCACTGTCAGTGGGTCAGTACTGAGGGAGTGCTTCACTGTCGTAGGGTCAGTACTGAGGGAGTGCTGCACTGTCAGTGCATCAGTACTGAGGGAGTGCTGCACTGTCAGTGGGTCAGTACTGAGGGATTGCTTCACTGTCGGAGGGTCAGTACTGAGGGAGTGCCGCACTGTCGGAGGGTCAGTACTGAGGGAGCGCCGCACTGTCAGAGGGTCAGTACTGAGGGAGTGCTGCGTTGTCAGATGGTCAGTACTGAGGGAGCGCTGCTCTTTCAGAAGGTCAGTACTGAGGGAGTGCTGCACTGTCGGAGGGTCAGTACTGAGGGAGTGCTGCACTGCCGGAGGGTCAATACTGAGGGAGTGCTGGACTACCAGAGGGTCTCTACTGAGGGTGTGCTGCACTGTCAGAAGGTCAGTACTGAGGGAGTGCTGCACTGTCAGAAGGTCAGTACTGAGGGAGTGCTGCACTGTAGGAGGGTCAGTACTGAGGGAGCGCTGCACTGTCAGAAGGTCAGTACTGAGGTAATGCTGCACTGTCAGAGGGTCAGTACTGAGGGAGTGCTACACTGTCAGAGGGTCAGTACTGAGGGAGTGCTGCACTGTCAGAAGGTCAGTACTGAGGGAGTGCTGCGCTGTCGGTGGGTCAGTACTGAGGGAGTGCCGCACTTTCGGAGGGTCAGTACTGAGGGAGTGGCTCCCTGTCGGATGGTCAGTACTGAGGGAGTGCCGCACTGTCGGAGGGTCAGTACTGAGGGAGTGCCGAACTGTCGGAGGGTCAGTACTGAGGGAGTGGCGCACCGTCGGAGGGTCAGTACTGAGGGAGTGCTGCACTGTCGGAGGGTCAGTACTGAGGGAGTGCTGCACTGTCCGAAGGTCAGTACTGAGGGAGTGGCGCACTGTCGGCGGGTCAGTACTGAGGGAGTGCTGCACTGTCGGAGGGTCAGTACTGAGGAAGTGCTCACTGTCGGAGGGTCAGTACTGAGGGAGGGCTGCACTGTCGGTGGGTCAGTACTGAGGGAGTGCTGCACTGTCGGAGGGTCAGTACTGAGGGAGTGCTGCACTGTCGGAGGGTCAGTACTGAGGGAGAGCTGCACTGTCGGAGTGTCAGTACTGAGGGAGTGCTGCACTGTCGGAGGGTCAGTACTGAGGGAGTGCTGCACTGTCGGAGGGTCAGTAATGAGGGAGTGCTGCACTGTCGGAGGGTCAGTACTGAGGGAGTGCTGCACTGCCAGAGGGTCAGTACTGAGGGTGTGCTGCACTGTCAGAGGTCAGTATTGAGGGAGTGCCGCACTATCGGAAGGTCAGTACTGAGGGAGTGCCGCACTGTCAGAGGGTCAGTACTGAGGGAGTGCTGCACTGTCAGAGGGTCAGTACTGAGGGAGTGCCGCACTGTCGGAGGGTCAGTACTGAGGGAGTGCTGCACTGTTGGAGGGTCAGTACTGAGTGAGTGCTGCTCTGTCAGAACGTCAGTACTGAGGGAGTGCCGCACTGTCGGAGGGTCAGTACTGAGGGAATGCTGCACTTTCAGTGGGTCAGTACTGAGGGAGTGCTGCACTGTCAGTGGGTCAGTACTGAGGGAGTGCTTCACTGTCGTAGGGTCAGTACTGAGGGAGTGCTGCACTGTCAGTGGGTCAGTAATGAGGGAGTGCTTCACTGTCAGTGGGTCAGTACTGAGGGAGTGCTGCACTGTCAGTGGGTCAGTACTGAGGGAGTGCTTCACTGTCGGAGGATCAGTACTGAGGGATTGCCGCACTGTCGGAGGGTCAGTACTGAGGGAGCGCCGCACTGTCAGAGGGTCAGTACTGAGGGAGTGCTGCGTTGTCAGAGGGTCAGTACTGAGGGAGTGCTGCACTGTCGAGGGTCAGTACTGAGGGAGTGCTGCACTGTCGGAGGGTCAGTACTGAGGGAGTGTTGCACTGCCGGAGGGTCAATACTGAGGGAGTGCTGGACTGCCAGAGGGTCTCTACTGAGGGAGTGCTGCACTGTAGGAGGGTCAGTAATGAGGGAGCGCTGCACTGTCAGAAGGTCAGTACTGAGGGAATGCTGCACTGTCAGAAGGCCAGTACTGAGGGAGAGCTACACTGTCAGAGGGTCAGTACTGAGGGAGTGCTGCACTGTCAGAAGGTCAGTACTGAGTGAGTGCTGCGCTGTCGGAGGGTCAGTACTGAGGGAGTGCTGCACTGTCGGAGGGTCAGTACTGAGTGAATGCTGCACTGTCGGAGGGTCAGTACTGTGGGAGTGCTGCGCTGTCGGATGGTCAGTATTGAGGGAATGCCACACTGTCAGAGGGTCAGTACTGAGGGAGTGTTGCACTGTCAGAGGGTCAGTACTGAGGGAGTGCTGCAATGTCAGAGGGTCAGTCCTGAGGGATTGCCGCACTGTCGGAGCGTCAGTACTGAGGGAGTGCTGCTCTGTCAGAACGTCAGTACTGAGGGAGTGCCGCACTGTCGAAGGGTCAGAACTGAGGGAGTGCTGCACTATAAGAGGGTCAGTGCTGTGGGAATGCACCACTTTCGGTGGGTCAGTACTGAGGGAGTGCTGCACTGTAGGAGGGTCAGTACTGAGGGAGTGGCTCACTGTCAGAAGGTCAGTACTGAGGGAGTGCTGCACTGTCGGAGGGTCAGTACTGAGGGAGTGCTGCACTGTCAGAGGATCAGTGCTGAGGGAGTGCTGCACTGTCAGAAGGTCAGTACTGAGGGAGTGCTGCGCTGTCGGAGGGTCACTACTGAGGGAGTGCTGCACTGTCAGAGGGTCAGTACTGAGGGAGTGCTGCACTGTCAGAGGGTCAGTACTGAGGGAGCGCCGCACTGTCAGAGGGTCAGTACTGAGGGAGTGCTGCACTGTGGGAGTGTCAGTACTGAGGGAGCGCTGCACTGTCAGAGGGTCAGTACTGAGGGAGTGCCGCACAGTCGGAGGGTCAGTACTGAGGGAGTGCTGCACTGTTGGAGGGTCAGTACTGAGGGAGTGCTGCACTGTCAGAACGTCAGTACTGAGGGAGTGCCGCACTGTCGGAGGGTCAGTACTGAGGGAATGCTGCACTGTCAGTGGGTCAGCACTGAGGGAGTGCTGCACTGTCAGTGGGTGAGTACTGTGGGAGCGCTTCACTGTCGTAGGGTCAGTACTGAGGGAGTGCTGCACTGTCAGAGGGTCAGTACTGAGGGAGTGCTTCACTGTCGTAGGGTCAGTACTGAGGGAGTGCTGCAATGTCAGTGGGTCAGTACTGAGGGTGTGCTGCACTGTCAGTGGGTCAGTACTGAGGGAGTGCTTCACTGTCGGAGGGTCAGTACTGAGGGAGTGCCGTACTGTCGGAGGGTCAGTACTGAGGGAGTGGCTCCCTGTCGGAGGGTCAGTACTGAGGGAGTGGCGCACTGTCGGAGGGTCAGTACTGAGGGACTGCTGCACTGTCGGAGGGTTCAGTACTGAGGGAGTGGCGCACTGTCGGAGGTTCAGTACTGAGGGTGTGGCGCACTGTCGGTGGGTCAGTACTGAGGGAGTGCTGCACTGTCGGAGGCTGAGTACTGAGGGAGTGCTTCACTGTCGGAGGATCAGTACTGAGGGATTGCCGCACTGTCGGAGGGTCAGTACTGAGGGAGCGCCGCACTGTCAGAGGGTCAGTACTGAGGGAGTGCTGCGTTGTCAGAGGGTCAGTACTGAGGGAGTGCTGCACTGTCGGAGGGTCAGTACTGAGTGAATGCTGCACTGTCGGAGGGTCAGTACTGTGGGAGTGCTGCGCTGTCGGATGGTCAGTACTGAGGGAATGCCACACTGTCAGAGCGTCAGTACTGAGGGAGTGCTGCACTGTCAGAGGGTCAGTACTGAGTTAGTGCTGCACGGTCAGAGGGTCAGTTCTGAGGGAGTGCTGCACTGCCGGAGGGTCAATACTGAGGGAGTGCTGCACTGCCAGAGGGTCTGTACTGAGGGTGTGCTGCACTGTCAAAAGGTCAGTATTGAGGGAGTGCCGCACTATAGGAAAGGTCAGTACTGAGGGAGTGCCGCACTGTCAGAGGGTCAGCACTGAGGGAGTGCTGCACTGCCAGAGGGTCTGTACTGAGGGTGTGCTGCACTGTCAGAAGGTAAGTACTGAGGGAGTGCTGCACTGTCAGAGGGTCAGTATTGAGGGAGTGCCGCACTATCGGAAGGTTAGTACTGAGGGAGTGCTGCACTGTTGGAGAGTCAGTACTGAGGGAGTGCTGCTCTGTCAGAACTTCAGTACTGAGCAAGTGCCGCACTGTCGAAGGGTCAGTACTGAAGGAATGCTGCACTGTCAGTTGGTCAGTACTGAGGGAGTGCTGCACTGTCAGTGGGTCAGTACTGAGGGAGTGCTTCACTGTCGGAGTGTCAGTACTGAGGGAGTGCTGCACCGTCAGTGGGTCAGTACTGAGGGAGTGCTGCACTGTCAGTGGGTCAGTACTGAGGGAGAGCCTCACTGTCGGAGGGTCAGTACTGAGGGAGTGCCGCACTGTCGGAGGGTCAGTACTGAGGGAGTGGCTCCCTGTCGGAGGGTCAGTACTGAGGGAGTGCCGCACTGTCGGAGGGTCAGTACTGAGGGAGTGCCGAACTGTCGGAGGGTCAGTACTGAGGGAGTGGCGCACCGTCCGAGGGTCAGTACTGAGGGAGTGCTGCACTGTCGGAGGGTCAGTACTGAGGGAGTGCTGCACTGTCCGAGGGTCAGTACTGAGGGAGTGGCGCACTGTCGGAGGTTCAGTACTGAGGGAGTGCTGCACTGTCGGAGGGTCAGTACTGAGGAAGTGCTGCACTGTCGGAGTGTCAGTACTGAGGGAGTGCTGCACTGTCGGTGGGTCAGTACTGAGGGAGTGCTGCACTGTCGGAGGGTCAGTACTGAGGGAGTGCTGCACTGTCGGAGGGTCAGTACTGAGGGAGTGCTGCACTGTCGGAGGGTCAGTACTGAGGGAGTGCTGCACTGCCAGAGGGTCAGTACTGAGGGTGTGCTGCACTGTCAGAGGGTCAGTACTGAGTGAGTGCTGCACTGTCAGAGGGTCAGTAGTGAGGGTGTGCTGCACTGTCAGAAGGTCAGTACTGAGGGAGTGCTGCACTGTCAGAGGGTCAGTACTGAGTGAGTTCTGCACTGTCAGAGGGTCAGTACTGAGGGTGTGCTGCACTGTCAGAAGGTCAGTATTGAGGGAGTGCCGCACTATCGGAAGGTCAGTACTGAGGGAGTGCCGCACTGTCAGAGGGTCAGTACTGAGGGAGTGCTGCACTGTGGGAGGGTCAGTACTGAGGGAGCGCTGCACAGTCAGAGGGTCAGTACTGAGGGAGTGCCGCACTGTCGGAGGGTCAGTACTGAGGGAGTGCTGCACTGTCAGTAGGTCAGTACTGAGGGAGTGCTGCACTGTTGGAGGGTCAGTACTGAGGGAGTGCTGCTCTGTCAGTACGTCAGTACTGAGGGAGTGCCGCACTGTCGGAGGATCAGTACTGAGGGAATGCTGCACTTTCAGTGGGTCAGTACTGAGGGAGTGCTTCACTGTCGTAGGGTCAGTACTGAGGGAGTGGCTGCACTGTCAGTGGGTCAGTACTGAGGGAGTGCTGCACTGTCAGTGGGTCAGTACTGAGGGAGTGCTGCACTGTCAGTGGGTCAGTACTGAGGGAGTGCTTCACTGTCGGAGGATCAGCACTGAGGGAGTGCTGCACTGTCAGAGGGTCAGTACTGAGGGAGCGCCGCACTGTCAGAGGGTCAGTACTGAGGGAGTTCTGCGTTGTCAGAGGGTCAGTACTGAGGGAGTGCTGCTCTGTCAGAAGGTCAGTACTGAGGGAGTGCTGCACTGTCGGAGTGTCAGTACTGAGGGATTGCTGCACTGCCGGAGGGTCAGTACTGAGGGAGTGCCGCACTGCCGGAGGGTCAATACTGAGGGAGTGCTGGACTGGCAGAGGGTCTCTACTGAGGGTGTGCTGCACTGTCAGAAGGTCAGTACTGAGGGAGTGCTGCACTGTCAGAGGGTCAGTACTGAGTGAGTTCTGCACTGTCAGAGGGTCAGTACTGAGGGTGTGCTGCACTGTCAGAAGGTCAGTATTGAGGGAGTGCCGCACTATCGGAAGGTCAGTACTGAGGGAGTGCCGCACTGTCAGAGGGTCAGTACTGAGGGAGTGCTGCACTGTGGGAGGGTCAGTGCTGAGGGAGCGCTGCACAGTCAGAGGGTCAGTACTGAGGGAGTGCCGCACTGTCGGAGGGTCAGTACTGAGGGAGTGCTGCACTGTCAGTGGGTCAGTACTGAGGGAGTGCTGCACTGTTGGAGGGTCAGTACTGAGGGAGTGCTGCTCTGTCAGTACGTCAGTACTGAGGGAGTGCCGCACTATCGGAGGATCAGTACTGAGGGAATGCTGCACTTTCAGTGGGTCAGTACTGAGGGAGTGCTTCACTGTCGTAGGGTCAGTACTGAGGGAGTGGCTGCACTGTCAGTGGGTCAGTACTGAGGGAGTGCTGCACTGTCAGTGGGTCAGTACTGAGGGAGTGCTGCACTGTCAGTGGGTCAGTACTGAGGGAGTGCTTCACTGTCGGAGGATCAGTACTGAGGGAGTGCTGCACTGTCAGAGGGTCAGTACTGAGGGAGCGCCGCACTGTCAGAGGGTCAGTACTGAGGGAGTGCTGCGTTGTCAGAGGGTCAGTACTGAGGGAGTGCTGCTCTGTCAGAAGGTCAGTACTGAGGGAGTGCTGCACTGTCGGAGTGTCAGTACTGAGGGATTGCTGCTCTGCCGGAGGGTCAGTACTGAGGGAGTGCCGCACTGCCGGAGGGTCAATACTGAGGGAGTGCTGGACTGCCAGAGGGTCTCTACTGAGGGTGTGCTGCACTGTCAGAAGGTCAGTACTGAGGGATTGCTGCACTGTCAGAAGGTCTGTACTGAGGGAGTGCTGCACTGTAGGAGGGTCAGTAATGAGGGAGCGCTGCACTGTCAGAAGGTCAGTACTGAGGAAATGCTGCACTGTCGGAGGGTCAGTACTGAGGGAGTGCTGCACTGTCGGTGGGTCTGTACTGAGGGAGTGCTGCACTGTCGGAGGGTCAGTACTGAGGGAGAGCTGCACTGTCGGAGGGTCAGTACTGAGGGAGTGCTGCACTGTCGGAGGGTCAGTACTGAGGGAGTGCTGCACTGTCGGAGGGTCAGTACTGAGGGAGTGCTGCACTGTCGGAGGGTCAGTAATGAGGGAGTGCTGCACTGTCGGAGGGTCAGTACTGAGGGCGTGCTGCACTGCCAGAGGGTCAGTACTGAGGGAGTGCTGCACTGTCAGAGGGTCAGTACTGAGTGAGTGCTGAACTGTCAGAAATCAGTAGTGAGGGTGTGCTGCACTGTCAGAAGTTCAGTACTGAGGGAGTGCTGCACTATCAGAGGGTCAGTACTGAGTGAGTTCTGCACTGTCAGAGGGTCAGTACTGAGGGTGTGCTGCACTGTCAGAAGGTCAGTATTGAGGGAGTGCCGCACTATCGGAAGGTCAGTACTGAGGGAGTGCCGCACTGTCAGAGGGTCAGTACTGAGGGAGTGCGGCACTGTGGGAGGGTCAGTACTGAGGGAGCGCTGCACAGTCAGATGGTCAGTACTGAGGGAGTGCCGCACTGTCGGAGGGTCAGTACTGAGGGAGTGCTGCACTGTTGGAGGGTCAGTACTGAGGGAGTGCTGCACTGTCAGAACGTCAGTTTTGAGGGAGTGCCGCACTGTCGGAGGTTCAGTACTGAGGGAATGCTGCACTTTCAGTGGGTCAGTACTGAGGGAGTGCTGCACTGTCAGTGGGTCAGTACTGAGGGAGTGCTTCACTGTCGTAGGGTCAGTAATGAGGGAGTGCTGCACTGTCAGTGGGTCAGTACTGAGGGAGTGCTGCACTGTCAGTGGGTCAGTACTGAGGGAGTGCTGCACTGTCAGTGGGTCAGTACTGAGGGAGTGCTTCACTGTCGGAGGATCAGTACTGAGGGATTGCCGCACTGTCGGAGGGTCAGTACTGAGGGAGCGCCGCACTGTCAGAGGGTCAGTACTGAGGGAGTGCTGCGTTGTCAGAGGGTCAGTACTGAGGGAGTGCTGCTCTGTCAGAAGGTCAGTACTGAGGGAGTGCTGCACTGTCGGAGGGTCAGTACTGAGGGATTGCTGCACTGTCAGAGGGTCAGTTCTGAGGGAGTGCTGCACTGTCGGAGGGTCAATACTGAGGGAGTGCTGCACTGCCAGAGGGTCTGTACTGAGGATGTGCTGCTCTGTCAGAAGTTCAGTACTGAGGGAGTGCTGCTCTGTCAGAACGTCAGTACTGAGGGAGTGCCACACTGTCGAAGGGTCAGAACTGAGGGAATGCTGCACTGTCAGTGGGTCAGTACTGAGGGAGTGCTGCACCGTCAGTGGGTCAGTACTGAGGGAGTGCTGCACTGTCAGTGGGTCAGTACTGAGGGAGTGCTGCACTATAAGAGGGTCAGTGCTGTGGGAATGCAGCACTTTCGGAGGGTCAGTACTGAGGGAGTGCTGCACTGTAGGAGGGTCAGTACTGAGGGAGCGCTGCACTGTCAGAAGGTCAGTACTGAGGGAGTGCTGCACTGTCAGAGGGTCAGTACTGAAGGAGTGCTGCACTGTCAGAGGATCAGTGCTGAGGGAGTGCTGCACTGTCAGAAGGTCAGTACTGAGGGAGTGCTGCGCTGTCGGAGGGTCACTACTGAGGGAGTGCTGCACTGTCAGAGAGTCTGTACTGAGGGTGTGCTGCACTATAATAAGAGGGTCAGTGCTGTGGAAAAGCAGCACTTTCGGAGGGTCAGTACTGAGGGAGCGCCGCACTGTCAGAGGGTCAGTACTGTGGGAGTGCTGCACTGTGGGAGTGTCAGTACTGAGGGAGCGCTGCACTGTCAGAGGGTCAGTACTGAGGGAGTGCCGAACAGTCGGAGGGTCAGTACTGAGGGAGTGCTGCACTGTTGGAGGGTCAGTACTGAGGGAGTGCTGCACTGTCAGAACGTCAGTACTGAGGGAGTGCTGCACTGTTGGAGGGTCAGTACTGAGGGAGTGCTGCACTGTCAGAACGTCAGTACTGAGGGAATGCTGCACTGTCAGTGGGTCAGCACTGAGGGAGAGCTGCACTGTCAGTGGGTGAGTACTGTGGGAGTGCTTCACTGTCGTAGGGTCAGTACTGAGGGAGTGCTGCAATGTCAGTGGGTCAGTAATGAGGGAGTGCTGCACTGTCAGTGGATCAGTACTGAGGGAGTGCTTCACTGTCGGAGGGTCAGTACTGAGGGAGTGCCGTACTGTCGGAGGGTCAGTACTGAGGGAGTGGCTCCCTGTCGGAGGGTCAGTACTGAGGGAGTGCCGCACTGTCGGAGGGTCAGTACTGAGGGACTGGCGCACTGTCGGAGGGTCAGTACTGAGGGAGTGCTGCACTGTCGGAGGGTTCAGTACTGAGGTAGTGGCGCACTGTCGGAGGTTCAGTACTGAGGGAGTGCTGCACTGTCGGAGGGTGAGTACTGAGGGAGTGCTGCACTGTCGGAGGGTCAGTACTGAGGGAGTGCCGCACTGTCGGAGGGTCAGTACTGAGGGAGTGCTGCACTGTTGGAGGGTCAGTACTGAGGGAATGCTGCTCTGTCAGAACGTCAGTACTGAGGGAGTGCCGCACTGTCGGAGGGTCAGTACTGAGGGAATGCTGCACTTTCAGTGGGTCAGTACTGAGGGAGTGCCGCACTGTCGGAGGGTCAGTACTGAGGGAATGCTGCACTTTCAGTGGGTCAGTACTGAGGGAGTGCTGCACTGTCAGTGGGTCAGTACTGAGGGAGTGCTTCACTGTCGTAGGGTCAGTACTGAGGGAGTGCTTCACTGTCGTAGGGTCAGTACTGAGGGAGTGCTGCACTGTCAGTGGGTCAGTACTGAGGGAGTGCTGCACTGTCAGTGGGTCAGTACTGAGGGAGTGCTGCACTGTCAGTGGGTCAGTACTGAGGGAGTGCTTCACTGTCGTAGGGTCAGTACTGAGGGAGTGCTGCACTGTCAGTGGGTCAGTACTGAGGGAGTGCTGCACTGTCATTGGGTCAGTACTGAGGGAGTGCTTCACTGTCGGAGGATCAGCACTGAGGGAGTGCTGCACTGTCGGAGCGTCAGTACTGAGGGAGCGCCGCACTGTCAGAGGGTCAGTACTGAGGGAGTGCTGCGTTGTCAGAGGGTCAGTACTGAGGGAGTGCTGCTCTTTCAGAAGGTCAGTACTGAGGGAGTGCTGCACTGTCGGAGGGTCAGTACAGAGGGATTGCTGCACTCCCGGAGGGTCAATACTGAGGGAGTGCTGGACTGCCAGAGGGTCTCTACTGAGGGTGTGCTGCACTGTCAGAAGGTCAGTACTGAGGGAGTGCTGCACTGTCAGAGGGTCAGTACTGAGGGAGTGCTGCACTGTCAGTGGGTCAGTACTGAGGGAGTGCTGCACTGTCAGTGGGTCAGTACTGAGGGAGTGCTGCACTGTCAGTGGGTCAGTACTGAGGGAGTGCTTCACTGTCGTAGGGTCAGTACTGAGGGAGTGCTGCACTGTCAGTGGGTCAGTACTGAGGGAGTGCTGCACTGTCAGTGGGTCAGTACTGAGGGAGTGCTTCACTGTCGGAGGATCAGCACTGAGGGAGTGCTGCACTGTCGGAGCGTCAGTACTGAGGGAGCGCCGCACTGTCAGAGGGTCAGTACTGAGGGAGTGCTGCGTTGTCAGAGGGTCAGTACTGAGGGAGTGCTGCTCTTTCAGAAGGTCAGTACTGAGGGAGTGCTGCACTGTCGGAGGGTCAGTACAGAGGGATTGCTGCACTCCCGGAGGGTCAATACTGAGGGAGTGCTGGACTGCCAGAGGGTCTCTACTGAGGGTGTGCTGCACTGTCAGAAGGTCAGTACTGAGGGAGTGCTGCACTGTCATAAGGTCAGTACTGAGGGAGTGCTGCACTGTAGGAGGTTCAGTAATGAGGGAGCGCTGCACTGTCAGAAGGTCAGTACTGAGGGAATGCTGCACTGTCAGAAGGCCAGTACTGAGGGAGTGCTACACTGTCAGAGGGTCATTACTGAGGGAGTGCTGCACTGTCAGAAGGTCAGTACTGAGGGAGTGCTGCGCTGTCGGAGGGTCAGTACTGAGGGAGTGCTGCACTGTCGGAGGGTCAGTACTGAGTGAATGCTGCACTGTCGGAGGGTCAGTACTGTGGGAGTGCTGCGCTGTCGGATGGTCAGTACTGAGGGAGTCCTGCACTGTCAGAGAGTCAGTTCTGAGGGAGTGTTGCACTGTCAGAGGGTCAGTACTAAGGGAGTGCTGCACTGTCAGAGGGTCAGTTCTGAGGGAGTGCTGCACTGCCGGAGGGTCAATACTGAGGGAGTGCTGCACTGCCAGAGGGTCTGTACTGAGGATGTGCTGCACTGTCAGAAGTTCAGTACTGAGGGAATGCTGCACTGTGGGAGGGTCAGTCCTGAGGGATTGCCGCACTGTCGGAGGGTCAGTACTGAGGGAGTGCTGCTCTGTCAGAACGTCAGTACTGAGGGAGTGCCGCACTGTCGAAGGGTCAGTACTGAGGGAGTGCTGCACTGTCAGTGGGTCAGAACTGAGGGAGAGCCTCACTGTCAGAGGATCATTACTGAGGGCGTGCCGCTCAGTCGGAGGGTCAGTACTGAGGGAGTGCCTCACTGTCGGAGAGTCAGTACTGAGGGAGTGCCGAACAGTCGGAGGGTCAGTACTGAGGGAGTGGCGCACTGTCGGAGGGTCAGTACTGAGGGAGTGCTGCACTGTCGGAGGGTCAGTACTGAGGGAGTGCTGCACTGTCGGAGGGTCAGTACTGAGGGAGTGGCGCTCTGTCGGAGGGTCAGTACTGTGGGAGTGCTGCACTGTCGGAGGGTCAGTACTGAGGGAGTGCTGCACTGTCGGAGGGTCAGTACTGAGGGAGTGCTGCACTGTCGGTGGGTCAGTACTGAGGGAGTGCTGCACTGTCGGAGGGTCAGTACTGAGGGAGTGCTGCACTGCCGGAGGGTCAGTACTGAGGGAGTGCTGCACTGTCGGAGGGTCAGTACTGAGGGAGTGCTGCACTGTTGGAGGGTCAGTACTGAGGGAGTGCTGCACTGTCGGAGGGTCAGTACTGAGTGAGAGCTGCACTGCCGGAGGGTCAGTACTGAGGGAGTGCTGCACTGCCAGAGGGTCTGTACTGAGGGTGTGCTGCTCTGTCAGAGGGTCAGTACTGAGTGAGTGCTGCACTGTCAGAGGGTCAGTACTGAGGGTGTGCTGCACTGTCAGAAGGTCAGTACTGAGGGAGTGCTGCACTGTCAGAGGGTCAGTACTGAGTGAGTGCTGCACTGTCCGAGGGTCAGTACTGAGGGTGTGCTGCACTGTCAGAAGGTCAGTACTGAGGGAGTGCTGCACTGTCAGTGGGTCAGTACTGAGGGAGTGCTGCACTGTCAGTGGATCAGTACTGAGGGAGTGCTGCACTGTCGGAGGGTCAGTACTGAGGGAGTGCTGCACTGTCGGATGGTCAGTACTGATGGAGTGCTGCACTGTGGGAGGGTCAGTACTGAGGGAGCGCTGCACTGTCAGAAGGTCAGTACTGAGGGAGTGCCGCACTGTCGGAGGGTCAGTACTGAGGGAATGCTGCACTGTTGGAGGGTCAGTACTGAGGGAGTGCTGCCTTGTCAGAACGTCTGTACTGAGGGAGTGCCGCACTGTCGGAGGTTGTCAGTACTGAGGGAATGCTGCACTGTCAGTGGGTCAGTACTGAGGGAGTGCTTCATTGTCATAGGGTCAGTACTGAGGGAGTGCTGCACTGTCAGTGGGTCAGTACTGAGGGAGTGCCGCACTGTCAGTGGGTCAGTACTGAGGGAGTGCTGCACTGTCAGTGGGTCAGTACTGAGGGAGTGCTTCACTGTCGGAGGGTCAGTACTGAGGGAGTGCCGCACTGTCGGAGGGTCAGTACTGAGGGAGTGGCGCCCTGTCGGAGGGTCAGTACTGAGGGAGTGCTGCACTGTCGGAGGGTCAGTACTGAGGGAGTGCTGCACTGTCGGAGGGTAAGTACTGAGGGAGTGGCGCACTGTCGGAGTGTCTAGTTCTGAGGGAGTGCTGCACTGTCGGGGGATCAGTACTGAGGGAGTGCTGCACTGTCGGAGGGTTCTGTACTGAGGGTGTGCTGCACTATAAGAGGGTCAGTGCTGTGGGAATGCAGCACTTTCGGAGGGTCAGTACTGAGGGAGTGCTGCACTGTAGGAGGGTCAGTACTGAGGGAGCGCTGCACTGTCAGAAGGTCAGTACTGAGGGAGTGCTGCACTGTCAGAGGGTCAGTACTGAGGGAGTGCTGCACTGTCAGAGGATCAGTGCTGAGGGAGTGCTGCACTGTCAGAAGGTCAGTACTGAGGGAGTGCTGCACTATAATAAGAGCGTCAGTGCTGTGGGAATGCAGCACTGTCAGAGGGTCAGTACTGAGGGAGTGCTGCACTGTGGGAGTGTCAGTACTGAGGTGAGCGCTGCACTGTCAGAGGGTCAGTACTGAGGGAGTGCCGCACTGTCGGGTGGGTCAGTACTGAGGGAGTGCTGCACTGTTGGAGGGTCAGTACTGAGGGAGTGCTGCTCTGTCAGAACGTCAGTACTGAGGGCGTGCCGCACTGTCGGAGGGTCAGTACTGAGGGAGTGCTGCAATGTCAGTGGGTCAGTACTGAGGAGTGCTGCACTGTCAGTGGGGTCAGTACTGAGGGAGTGCTTCACTGTCGGAGGGTCAGTACTGAGGGAGTGCCGTACTGTCGGAGGGTCAGTACTGAGGGAGTGGCTCCCTGTCGGAGGGTCAGTACTGAGGAAGTGCTGCACTGTCGGAGGGTTCAGTACTGAGGGAGTGGCGCACTGTCGGAGGTTCAGTACTGAGGGAGTGGCGCACTGTCGGAGGGTCAGTACTGAGGGAGTGCTGCACTGTCGGAGGATCAGTACTGAGGGAGTGCTGCACTGTCGGAGGGTCAGTACTGAGGGAGTGCTGCACTGTCGGAGGGTCAGTACTGAGGGAGTGCTGCACTGTCGGAGGGTCAGTTCTGAGGGAGTGCTGCACTGTCGGAGGGTCAATACTGAGGGAGTGCTGCACTGTCGGAGGGTCAGCACTGAGGGAGTGCTGCACTGTCGGAGGGTCAGGAGTGAGGGAGTGCTGCACTGTTGGAGGGTCAGTAGTGAGGGAGTGCCGCTCTATCGGAGGGTCAGTACTGAGGGAGTGCTGCTCTGTCGGAGGGTCAGTACTGAGTGAATGCTGCACTGAAAGCGGGTCAGAACTGTGGGAGTGCTGCGCTGTCGGATGGTCAGTACTGAGGGAATGCCACACTGTCAGAGGGTCAGTACTGAGGGAGTGCTGCACTGTCAGAGGGTCAGTACTGAGGGAGTGCTGCACTGTCAGAGGGTCAGTTCTGAGGGAGTGCTGCGCTGTCGGAGGGTCACTACTGAGGGAGTGCTGCACTGTCAGAGGTTCTGTACTGAGGGTGTGCTGCACTATAAGAGGGTCAGTGCTGTGGGAATGCAGCACTTTCGGAGGGTCAGTACTGAGGGAGTGCTGCACTGTCAGAGGGTCAGTACTGAGGGAGTGCTGCACTGTCGGAGGGTCAGTACTGAGGGAGTGCTGCACTGTCAGAGGGTCAGTACTGAGGGAGTGCTGCACTGTCAGAGGGTCAGTACTGAGGGAGTGCTGCACTGTCAGAGGATCAGTGCTGAGGGTGTGCTGCACTGTCAGTGGGTCAGTACTGAGGGAGTGCTGCGCTGTCGGAGGGTCACTACTGAGGGGAGTGCTGCACTGTCAGAGTGTCTGTACAGAGGGTTTGCTGCACTATAAGAGGGTCAGTGCTGTGGAATGCAGCACGTTCGGATGGTCAGTACTGAGGGAGTGCTGCTCTGTGGGAGTGTCAGTACTGAGGGGAGCGCTGCACTGTCAGAGGGTCAGTACTGAGGGAGTGCTGCACTGTCGGAGGGTCAGTACTGAGGGAGTGCTGCACTGTCGGAGGGTCAGTACTGAGGGAGTGCTGCACTGCCGGAGGGTCAGTACTGAGGGAGTGCTGCACTGCCAGGGGGTCTGTACTGAGGGTGTGCTGCACTGTCAGAGGGTCAGTACTGAGTGAGTGCTGCACTGTCAGAGGGTCAGTACTGAGGGTGTGCTGCACTGTCAGAAGGTCAGTACTGAGGGAGTGCTGCACTGTCAGAGGGTCAGTACTGAGTGAGTGCTGCACTGTGAGAGGGTCAGTACTGAGCGTGTGCTGCACTGTCAGAAGGTCAGTATTGAGGGAGTGCCGCACTATCGGAAGGTCAGTACTGAGGGAGTGCCTCACTGTCAGAGGGTCAGTACTGAGGGAATGCTGCACTGTCACTGGGTCAGTACTGAGGGAGAGCTGCACTGTCAGTTGCTCAGTACTGAGGGAGTGCTTCACTGTCGGAGGGTCTGTACTGAGGGGTGTGCTGCACTATAAGAGGGTCAGTGCTGTGGGAATGCAGCACTTTTGGAGGGTTAGTACTGAGGGAGCGCCGCACTGTCAGAGGGTCAGTACTGAGGGAGTGCTGCACTGTCAGAGGGTCAGTACTGAGGGAGTGCTGCACTGTCAGAGGGTCAGTACTGAGGGAGTGCCGCACTATCGGAAGGTCAGTACTGAGGGAGTGCCGCACTGTCAGAGGGTCAGTACTGAGGGAGTGCTGCACTGTGGGAGGGTCAGTACTGAGGGGAGCGCCGCACTGTCAGAGGGGTCAGTACTGAGGGAGTGCTGCGTTGTCAGAGGCTCAGTACTGAGGGAGTGCCGCACTATCGGAAGGTCAGTACTGAGGGAGTGCCGCACTGTCAGAGGGTCAGTACTGAGGGAGTGCTGCACTGTGGGAGGGTCAGTACTGAGGGAGCGCTGCACTGTCAGAGGGTCAGTACTGAGGGAGTGCCGCACTGTGGGAGGGTCAGTACTGAGGGAGCGCTGCACTGTCAGAGCGTCAGTACTGAGGCAGTGCCGCACTGTCGGAGGGTCAGTACTGAGGGAGTGCTGCACTGTTGGAGGGTCAGTACTGAGGGAGTGCTGCTCTGTCAGAACGTCAGTACTGAGGGGAGTGCCGCACTGTCGGAGGGTCAGTACTGAGGGAATGCTGCACTGTCACTGGGTCAGTACTGAGGGAGAGCTGCACTGTCAGTTGCTCAGTACTGAGGGAGTGCTGCACTGTCAGAGGGTCAGTACTGAGGGACTGCTGCACTGTGGGAGGGTCAGTACTGAGGGAGCGCTGCACTGTCAGAGCGTCAGTACTGAGGCAGTGCCGCACTGTCGGAGGGTCAGTACTGAGGGAGTGCTGCACTGTTGGAGGGACAGTACTGAGGGAGTGCTGCTCTGTCAGAACGTCAGTACTGAGGGAGTGCCGCACTGTCGGAGGGTCAGTACTGAGGGAATGCTGCACTGTCACTGGGTCAGTACTGAGGGAGTGCTGCACTGTCACTGGGTCAGTACTGAGGGAGTGCTGCTCTGTCAGAACGTCAGTACTGAGGGAGTGCTTCACTTTCGGAGGTTCAGTACTGAGGGAGTGCTGCACTGTCGGAGGGTCAGTACTGAGGGACTGCTGCACTGTCGGAGGGTCGGTACTGAGGGAGTGGCGCACTCTCGGAGGGTCAGTACTGAGGGAGTGCTGCACTGTCGGAGGGTCAGTACTGAGGGAGTGCTGCCATGAATTGAAGGTTTAATCAGCAGCCCAGAGTGTTCCTGTCCCTTTAACCAGAGGCAGGTGGGGAGCAGTAATTAGAGTTCAGCTGAGGCAGATCAAACTGTAGCTGGAGCTGGAGCTGCGAATGGAGGTGAATGCGGGGGACAGGGGGGGAGCTGGGCAGGCGGATAGCAGGGCAGGGGGGGAGAGCAGGGCGGTGGGGAGAGCAGGGCGGGGGAGGTGGAGAGCAGTTGGGGTGAGAGCAGCGAGGGGCAAGAGCAATTCCATTGGAGAGTGGGGGCACAGGGGGGGAGAGCAGGGGGTGGGGGGAGCCAGGTAGACGGAGAGCGGGGGCGGAGGAGAGAGAATGGGGCAGAGGCGGGTCTCCCCCCTTTCCCTCTCTCCCCCTCTCCCCCTCTCCCCCCTCTCCTCCCCCCTCCTCCCCCTCCTCCCCCTCCTCTCCCTCCTCTCCCTCCTCTCCCTCCACCCCTCATCCCCTCTCCCCTCACCATGAATCAATATCAGGCCTCTCTACGCCCCACCAGGAGCTCACCCTCCCCTCCTCCCCATCTCCCCTCCTCCCCATCTCCCCTCCTTCGCCTCGTCCCCCGCACTCTCCCAGTCCCCCATGTCTTGCCCATCTCACCCCCAACTGGAGACCCCTCTGTCTGGTGCCTTTCCCAGTCTAGTTGCCCCCCTCCTTGCAGCTGGACCCCTCTGATGCACCCTCCTTATCCTAAGTTCCCTCCTTCCTCTCCATCCCCCCCCCACCCATTCGTGCCCCCCCCCCACCGACTCGCCCCCATCACCCCCCTCACCCTAGGCCCCTCTCCCACTTCCATTCCCACTTCCACCACCACTTGCCCTCTTCACTAGCTCGAGCCCTAACATGAGGGGGGTGAGGGTGAGGGGGTGAGGGGGTGAGGGTGAGGGGTTGGGGTTGTGGGTGAGGGTGTGGGGGTTGGGGGGGTGAGGGTGTGGGGTTGGGGGTGAGGGGTTGGGGATGAGGGTGAGGGGTGTAGGGTTGGAGTTTGGGGGCTGGGGTGAGTGGTTGGGGATTTGGGTTGGGGGTGAGGGTGAATGAGTGAGGGGTTGGGGTTGAGAATTAGGGGATGAGGGTAATGGTTGGGGTGAGGGGATGAGGGTGGAGGGGTTGGGGGTGTGGGTGTTGGGGGTCACGGTTGTGGGGTGTGGGGTGAGGGGGGAAGGGTTGTGGGGAGGGTTGGGTGGGGGGGTGTGGGGGTAGGAGGTGTGAGGGTGGGGGTTGGAGGTGAGGTGTTGGGGGTGGGAATGAGGGGTTGAGTGGGGGGGTAGAGGGTGTGGATGTTGGTGCTGTGGGGTGAGGGTGAGGGGTTGGGTGGGAGGTAGGGGTTTTGGGGGGGTGTGGAGGTAGGGGGTGTGGGGGTAGGGTGTGAGGGGTTGGGGGTGTGGGAGTGGGGGGTAGGGTGTGAGGGGTTGGGGGGTGTGGGAGTGGGGGTAGGGTGTGAGGGGTTGTGGGTGTGGGAGTGGGGGTTGGGTGTGGGGGGTAGGGGGTGTGGGAGTGGGGATTGAGGGTGAGGGCGAGGGGTTGGGGGTGTAGGGGTGTGCGGTGAGGGGGAGGGGTTGGGGGGGAGGGTTGGGTGGGGGGTGTGGGGGTGGGGATTGGGTGTGAGGGGGAGAGGTGTGGGGGTTGTGGGTTGTGGCGTTGTGGGTTGTGGGGTTGTGGGTTGTGGGGTGTGGGGGAGGGGTTGGGTGGGGGGGTGTGTGAGTGGGGGTTGGGGGTGAGGGGGAGGGGTTGGGTGGGGGGTGTGGGGGTAGGGGGGTGTGGGAGTGGGGGTAGGGTGTGAGGGTTTGGGGGTGTGGGAGTGGGGGTTGGGTAATGGGGATTGGGGGTGTGGGGGAGGGGTGTGGGGTTGGGGGGAGGGTTGGGTGGGCGGGTGTGGGGGTGTGGATTGGGTGTGAGGGGGAGAGGTGTGGGGGTTGGGGATGTGGGAGTGGGGGTTGGGTGTGGGGATTGGGGGTGTGGGGGAGGGGTGTGGGGTTGGGGGGAGGTTGGGTGGGCGGTGTGGGGGTGTGGATTGGGTGTGAGGGGAGAGGTGTGGGGGTTGGGGGTTGTGGGGGTGGTGGGTGTGGGGGAGGGGTTGGGGGTGAGGGTTTGGGGGTGTGGGAGTGGGGGGTTGGGTGTGGGGGTAGGGGGTTTGGGAGTGGGGATTGGGGGTGAGGGGTAGGGGTTGGGTGGGGAGTGTAGGGGTTGGGTGGGGAGTGTGGGAGTGGGGTTTGGGGGTGAGGGGGAGGGGTTGGGTGGGGAGTGGGGTTTGGGGGTGAGGGGGAGGGGTTGGGTGGGGAGTGTGGGAGTGGGGTTTGGGGGTGAGGGGAGGGGTTGGGTGGGGAGTGTGGGAGTGGGGTTTGGGGGTGAGGGGGAGGGGTTGGGTGGGGGAGTGTGGGAGTGGGGTTTGGGGGTGAGGGGGAGGGGTTGGGTG
>JANJGN010000005.1:550295-680295 GCA_026770705.1 Isurus oxyrinchus
ATAGCTCCCTCCCCCATCCCCACCCCCTTTCTGTTTCCCCCTTTTTTCCCCCTTTTTTTTTCCCTATTAAATTTTATAGATTTTTCTTTTCCCACCTATTTCCATTATTTTTAAATATTTTAAAATCTTTTATGCTCCCCCCACCCCCACTAGAGCTGTACCTTGAGTGCCCTACCATCCATTCTTAATTAGCACATTCGTTTTAGATAATATCACCAACTTTAACTTTAACACCTATGTGTTCTATATGTACCATTGTCGCTGACATCTTTTGATGATCTGCTTCTATCACTGCTTGTTTGTCTACACAAGCACCTCTGTCTCTCTCTCTCTCTCCTCCCCCCCCCCCCCCCCCCCACACATACACCTTAAACCAGCTTATATTTCAACTCTTTCTGGACTCGAAATCAAGTTCTGTCGAAGGTCATGAGGACTCGAAACGTCAACTCTTTTCTTCTCCGCCGATGCTGCCAGACCTGCTGAGTTTTTCCAGGTAATTCTGTTTTTGATTCAGTTGTAACAAACGGCTACAAAGTCACAAGAAAAGCAAGTGCCGCTTGATAGCGCTGTCATTGACCCCTTCCGTCACTTCACTAATGATTGAGAGTAGAATGATGGGTGGAAATTAGCTGGGCTGGATTTGTCGGGCTTTTTGTGTACAGGACATACCTGGGCAATTTTCCACATAGCCGGGGAGATGCCAGTGTTGTAGCTGTACTGGAACAGCTTGGCTAGGGGCACGGCAAGTCTGGAGCACAAGTCTTCAGTATTATTGTCGGAATGTTGCCAGATCCCATAGCCATTGCAGTATCCAGGGTTTTCATAGATTTTGTTAGTGTGAAAGGGTTAACTGTGAATGGGTTTCTGGGTTTTACTCTGACCTTTGGTCTGGAGTTTGGTCACAGATGTTGAGTCCTCACTGAGAAATAAACACAGCAACAAAAACAGATTGAATGGAACCGGATCTCAGGATAAAGGTTCTCACCGCTCAATAACTTCATCCTGCTCCCGCTCTGCAGGAACTCAAATTCATCCCAACAGGGGAGCTGAAGATTCACAATTGCGTACAGCCAGACTGACACTTGACAGAACCAGCACAATCCACTAAACGTCCATTCACTGTGTAACAAGGCAAGAGTGCAACCTACAGCAACCTATTGTAACCCCCACCCCAAACTACTGTAACCCCCACCTCACTGTAACCCCCACCTCACTGTAACCCCCATCCCAAACTACTGTAACCCCCACCTCACCGTAACCCCAACCTCACTGTAACCCCCACCTCACTGTAACCCCCCCAATCTACTGTAAACCCCCACCCCAACTCACTGTAACCCCAACCCCAAACTACTGTAACACCCACCTCACTGTAACCCCCACCCCAAACTACTGTAACCCCCACTTCACTGTAACCCCCACCTCACTGTAACCCCCACCTCACTGTAACCCCCCCAATCTACTGTAACCCCCACCCCAACTCACTGTAACCCCAACCCCAAACTACTGTAACACCCACCTCACTGTAACCCCCAGCCCAACCTACTGTAACCCCCACCTCACTGTAACCCCCACCTCACTGTAACCCCCCCAATCTACTGTAACCCCCACCCCACTGTAACCCCCCCAATCTACTGTAACCCCCACCTCACTGTAACCCCCACCTCACTGTAACCCCCACCTCATTGTAACCCCACCTCACAGTAACCCCCACCCCAACTCACTGTAACCCCCCCAATCTACTGTAACCCCCACCCCAATTCACTGTAACCCCCACCCCAAACTACTGTAACCCCCACCTCACTGTAACCCCCACCCCAACTCACTGTAAACCCCACCCCAATCTACTGTAACCCCCACTCCAATCTACTGTAACCCCCACCTCACTGTAACCCCCACCTCACTGTAACCCCCCCAATCTACTGTAACCCCCACCCCAACTCACTGTAACCCCCACCCCAACTACTGTAACGCCCACCTCACTGTAACCCCCACCTCACTGTAACACCCACCTCACTGTAACCCCCCGCAATCTACTGTAACCCCCACCCCAACTCACTGTAACCCCCACCCCAAACTACTGTAACACCCACCTCACTGTAACCCCCACCTCACTGTAACACCCCCAATCTACTGTAACCCCCACCTCACTGTAACCCCCACCTCACTGTAACCCCCATCCCAAACTACTGTAACCCCCACCTCACTGTAACCCCCACCCCAAACTACTGTAACCCCACCTCACTGTAACCCCCACCCCAAACTACTGTAACCCCCACCTCACTGTAACCCCCACACCAAACTACTGTAACCCCCACCTCACTGTAACCCCCACCCCAAACTACTGTAACCCCCACCTCACTGTAACCCCCACCTCAATGTAACCCCCATCCCAAACTACTGTAACCCCCACCTCACTGTAATCCCCACCCCAAACTACTGTAACTCTCACCTCACTGTAACCCCTACCCAATCTACTGTAACCTCCACCTCACTGTAACCCCCACCCCAACTCACTGTAACCCCACCCCAATCTACTGTAATCCCCACCTCACTGTAACCCCAACCTCACTGTAACCCCCACCCCAATCTACTGTAACCACCACCTCACTGTAAACCCCACCCCAAACTACTATACCCCCACCCCAACCCACTGTAACCCCCACCCTACTGTAACCCCCACCCCACTGTAACCCCCACCCAAACCTACTGTAACCCCCACCCTATTGTAACCCCCACCCCAATCTACTGTAACCCCCACCTCACTGTAACCCCCACCCCAACTCACTGTAACCCCCACCCCAATCTACTGTAACCCCCACCTCACTGTAACCCCCACCTCACTGTAACCCCCACCCTAATTCACTGTAACCCCCCACCCCAACCTACTGTAACCCCCATCCCAACCCACTGAAAACCCCACCCCAATCTACTGTAACCCCCACCTCACTGTAACCCCCACCCCAATCTACTGTAACCACCACCTCACTGTAACCCCCACCCCAACTCACTGTAACCCCCACCCCAATCTACTGTAATCCCCACCTCACTGTAACCCCCACCCCAACTCACTGTAACCCCCCCAATCTACTGTAACCACCACCTCACTGTAACCCCCACCCCAATCTACTGTAACCCCCACCTCACTGTAACCCCCACCTCACTGTAACCCCCACCCCAACTCACTGTAACCCCCATCCCAAACTACTGTAACCCCCACCTCACTGTAACCCACACCTCACTGTAACCCCCACCCCAACTCACTGTAACCCCCATCCTACTGTAACCCCCACCCAAACCTACTGTAACCCCCACCCTATTGTAACCCCCACCCCAACCCACTGTAACCCCCAACCCACTGTAACCCCCACCTCACTGTAACCCCCACCCCAACCTACTGTAACCACCATCCCAACCCACTGTAACCCACACCCCAACCTACTGTAACCCCCACCCCAACCAACTGTAAACCCTACTCCACTATAACCCCCACCTCAGTGCACTGTAACCCCCACCCCACTGTAACCCCACCCCAACCCACTGTAACCCCCACCCCACTGTTACCCCCACCCCAACCCACTGTAAACCCCACCCCACTGTAACCCCCACCCCAACCAACTGTAACCTCCACCACACTGTTACCCCACCCTACTGTAACCCCCACCCCAACCTACTGTAACCCCCCACCCCAACCTACTGTAACCACCCACCCCAACCTACTGTAACCCCCATCCCAACCCACTGTAACCCCCACCCCAACCTACTGTAACCCCCAACCCAACCCACTGCAAACCCCACCCCCTTATAACCCCCTCCTCAATCCACTGGAACCCTCACCCCACTGTAACCCCCAACCCAATCTACTGTAACCCCCACCCCACTGTAACCCCCACCCTATTGTAACTCCAACCCCACTGTAACCCCCATCCCAACCTACTGTATCCCCCACCCCACTGTAACCCCCACCCCTTCCTACTGTAACCCCCACCCCACTGTAACCCCCACCCAAACCTACTGTAACCCCCACCCTATTGTAACCCCATCCCAACTCACTGTAACCCCCACCCCAATCTACCGTAACCCCCACCTCACTGTAACCCCCACCCCAACTCACTGTAACCCCCACCCCAATCTACTGTAACCCCCACCTCACTGTAACCCCCACCTCACTGTAACCCCCACCCTAATTCACTGTAACCCCCCACCCCAACCTACTGTAACCCCCATTCCAACCCACTGAAACCCCCACCCCAATCTACTGTAACCCCCACCTCACTGTAACCCCCACCCCAATCTACTGTAACCCCCAACTCACTGTAACCCCCACCCCAATCTACTGTAACCACCACCTCACTGTAACCCCCACCCCAACTCACTGTAACCCCCACCCCAATCTACTGTAATCCCCACCTCACTGTAACCCCCACCTCACTGTAACCCCCACCCCAACTCACTGTAACCCCCCCAATCTACTGTAACCACCACCTCACTGTAACCCCCACCCCAAACTACTATACCCCCACCCCAACCCACTGTAACCCCCATCCTACTGTAACCCCCACCCAAACCTACTGTAACCCCCACCCTATTGTAACCCCCACCCCAACCCACTGTAACCCCCAACCCACTGTAACCCCCACCTCATTGTAACCCCCACCCCAACCTACTGTAACCCCCATCCCAACCCACTGTAACCCACACCCCAACCTACTGTAACCCCCACCCCAACCAACTGTAAACCCTACTCCACTATAACCACCACCTCAGTGCACTGTAACCCCCACCCCACTGTAACCCCACCCCAACCGACTGTAACCCCCACCCCACTGTTACCCCCACCCTACTGTAAATCCCACCCCAACCCACTGTAACCCCCACCCCAACCTACTGTAACCCCCACCTCACTGTAACCCCCACCCCACTGTAACCTCCACCCCAACCTACTGTAACCCCCAACCCAACCCACTGCAAACCCCACCCCATTATAACCCCCTCCTCAGTCCACTGGAACCCTCACCCCACTGTAACCCCCAACCCAATCCACTGTAACCCCCACCCCACTGTAACCCCCACCCTATTGTAACTCCCACCCCACTGTAACCCCCATCCCAACCTACTGTATTCCCCACCCCACTGTAACCCCCACCCCTTCCTACTGTAACCCCCACCTCACCCCACTGTAACCCCCACCCCACTGTAACCCCCATCCCAACCTACTGTATCCCCCACCCCACTGTAAACCCCACCCCTTCCTACTGTAACCCCCACCCCACCCCACTGTAACCCCCACCCCACACTAACTCCCACCCCACTGTAGAACCCAATCCAATGTGTCCTCCACCCCACTGTAACAATGGTTAATTTTCAGGCCATGTTTCAGGTACAGGCTAGGTAGGGAATCGAAGCCAGGATTTGAAGGAGATTGAGAATATGATGAAACAATAAGAGAGGGTGTATGATGCATGTCAGGTGAATTCTTCAAGCAAGAACCAAGCCCAATACAATAAGTTGAGATGGGAAGTGAAGAGGAAAATAAGACTGGAAAAGAGAGAATTTGAGAATAGAATGGAAATCAACATAAAAGGAATCCTAAAATCTTCAACCAGCATGAAAATAGTAAGAAGGTAGTAAGAGGCGTGATGGGGCCTATTAGGAACCAACAAGGTGATATTTGTATAGAGACACAGGACAAGGCTAGAATACTTCATGAGTATTTAGTATCAGTGTTCACTAAGGATGAGGAAGCTGACAAAATATTGGTAGCAAGTGAGTTTGCGGAATTAAGAATGGAAAGTAGGGAAATGGCAGAAGAATTGAACAGGTATTTTGCATTGGTCTTCACTGTAGAGGATACAAGTAACATCCCAGAAATAGGTGTAAATCAGGAAATGGAAGAGAGGGAGGAACTCAGGAAAATTACAGTCACCAGGGAAATGGGTACTGACAAATCCCCAGGTCCGGAGCAAATTCAGTCTAGGGGAGGCAGTGGCATAGTTGTATTGTCACTGCTTAGTATTCCAGGGACCCAAGGTAATCCTTTGGGAATGTGGGTTCAAATCCCACCACAGCAGATGATGAAATTTGAATTCAATAAAAATCTAGAATTAAAAGTCTAATGATGTGATAGTGAAGCTATTGTTGTAAAAACTCATGATGCCCTTTAGGGAAGGAAATCTGCTGGCCTACATGTGACTCCAAACCCACAGCAAGGTGGCTGACTCTTAAAATACCCTCTGAACAAGGGCAATTAGGGATGGGTAATAAATGCTGGCCTAGCCAGCGATGCCCACATCCCATGAATGAATCAAAAGTGTTTAGTGACATAATTGATGGGTTGGTTTTAATTTTTCCAAAATTGGACAAGGTTCCATTAGATTGGAAGACAACAAATGTATTTTATTCAAAAAGGAAGAGAGACAGAAAGCAGCAAACCACAGGCCATTTGAGCAGGTGCCACACCAAAGGTTATTGTGAAATAAAAGTTCATGGTGAGGTGGGTAACATATGGCATGGACAGAAGATTGGTTATAGAGTCATGGAGTCATAGAGGTCTACAGCACAGAAAAAGGCCCTTCGGCCCATTGAGTCTGTGCCGATCAAACAAGTACCTAACTATTCTAATTCCATTTTCTAGCACTAGGCCCATAGCCTTGTAGCCATGGCATTGCAAGTGCACATTCAAATACTTCCTAAATGTTATGAGGGTTTCTGCCTCTACCACCCTTTCAGGCAGTGATTTCCAGATTCCCACCACCCTCTGGGTGAAAAAATTCTTCCTCACATCCCCTCTAAACCTCCTGCCCCTTACCTTAAATCTATGCCCCCTGGTTATTGATCCTTCCACCAAGGGGAAAAGTTCCTTCCTGTCTACCCTATCTATGCCCCTCATAATTTTATACACCTCAATCATGTCCCCCCCTCAATCTCCTCTGCTCCAGGGAAAATAGCCCCAGCCTATCCAATGTCTCCTCATAACTAAAACTCTCCAGCCCAGGCAACATCCTGGTAAATCTCCTCTGCACTCTCTCTCGTGCAATCACATCCTTCCGATAATGCGGATTCCAGAACTGCACACAATACTCTAGCTGTGGCCTAACCAGCGTTTTATACAGTTCCTGCATAACCTCCCTGCTCTTATATTCTATGCCTCGGCTAATAAAGGCAGGTATCCCATATGCCTTCTTAACCACCTTATCAACCTGTCCCACTACCTTAAGGGACCGGTGGACATGCACACCAAGGTCCCTCTGATCCTCAGTACTTCCCAGGGTCCTACCATTCATCGTGTATTCCCGTGCCTTGTTTGTCCTGCCCAAGTGCATCACCTCACACTTATCCGGATTAAATTCCATCTGCCACTGATCAGCCCATCTGACCAGCCCGTCTATATCCTCCTGTAATCTAAGGCTATCCTCCTCACTATTTACCACCCAACCAATTGTGTCATCCATGAACTTAGTGATCAACCCTCCTACATTCAAGTCAAAATCGTTTATATAAACCAGAAACAGGAAGGGACCCAACACCAATCCCTGTGGAACTCCACTGTTATCCAACAAGAAACAGAGAGTAGGCACAACGGATCTTTTTCAGGTTAGCAGGATGTGACAAGTTGAGGTTGAGTGTCTTGGGCTACAGGAAGATATAGACGGGATGGTCAAATGGGCAGATAAGTGGCAGATGGAATTTAACCCTGAAAAGTGTGAGGTGATACACTTTGTAAGGAGTAATTTGACAAGGAAGTATTCAATGAACGGCATGACACTAGGAAGTTCTGAGGAACAAAGGGACCTTGGCGTGTGTGTCCATAGATCTCTGAAGGCGGAGGGGCATGTTAGTGGGGTGGTGAAAAAGGCATATGGGACACTTGCCTTTATCAATCGAGGCATAGATTACAGAAGTAGGGAGGTCATGTTGGAGTTGTATAGAACCTTGGTGAGGCCACAGCTGGAGTACTGTGTGCAGTTCTGGTCGCCACATTATAGGAAGGATGTGATTGCACTGGAGAGGGTGCAGAGGAGATTCACCAGGATGTTGCCTGGGATGAAACATTTAAGTTATGAAGAGAGGTTGGATAGACTTGGGTTGTTTTCGTTGGAGCAGAGAAGACTGAGGGGCGACCTGATTGAGGTGTACAAGATTATGAGGGGCATGGACAGGGTGGATAGGGAGCAGCTGTGCCCCTTAGTTGAAGGGTCAGTCACAAGGGGACATAAGTTCAAGGTGAGGGACAGGAGGTTTAGGGGGATGTGAGGAAAAACTTTTTTACCCAGAGGGTGGTGACGGTCTGGAATGTGCTGCCTGGGACGGTGGTGGAGGTGGGTTGCCTCACATCCTTTAAAAAGTACCTGGATGAGCACTTGGCACGTCATAACATTCAAGGCTATGGGCCAAGTGCTGGTAAATAGGACTTGATGGGCTGAAGGGCCTCTTCTGTACTGTGTGATTCTGTGATTCTGAGTGGAGTCCCACAGGGATCAGTGCTGGGTCCTCAACTGTTAATAATTTATATAAATGACTTGGATGAAGGGACTGAGGGAATGGTGGATAAATGTGCTGATGACACAAAGATAGGTAGGAAAGTAAATTGTGAAGGGGACATAGGGAGGCTACAAAAAGATATAGATGGGTTAGGTGAGTGGGCAAAGGTCTGGCAAATGGAGTATAATATGGGAAAGTGTGAAATCATTCATGTTGGCAGGAAGAATAAAAACGCTTATTATGCTGGTATTATTATAAATGGTGAGAGATTGCAGAGCTCTGAGATGCAGAGGGATCTGGGTGTCCTAGTGCATGAATCACAAAAGGTTAGTATGCAGCTACAGCAGGTAATTAGGAAAACTAATAGAATGTTATCATTTACTGTGAGGGGAATTGAATATAAAAGTAGGGAGGTTATGCTTCAGTTACACAGGGAAATGGTGAGACCACATCTGGAATATTGTGTACAGTACAAAAACAGAATTACCTGGAAAAACTCAGCAGGTCTGGCAGCATCGGCGGAGAAGAAAAGAGTTGACGTTTCGAGTCCTCATGACCCTTCGACAGAACTTGATTTCGAGTCCAAGAAAGTTGAAATATAAGCTGGTTTAAGGTGTGTGGGGGGGCGGAGAGAGAGAGAGAGAAGTGGAGGGGGGGGTGTGGTTGTAGGGACAAACAAGCAGTGATAGAAGCAGATCATCAAAAGATGTCAGCGACAATGGTACAAAAGAACACATAGGTGTTAAAGTTAAAGTTGGTGATATTATCTAAACGAATGTGCTAATTAAGAATGGATGGTAGGGCACTCAAGGTACAGCTCTAGTGGGGGTGGGGAGAGCATAAAAGATTTTAAAATATTTAAAAATAATGGAAATAGGTGGGAAAAGAAAAATCTATATAATTTATTGGAAAAAAAGGGGGAAACAGAAAGGGGGTGGGGATGGAGGAGGGAGTTCAAGACCTAAAGTTGTTGAATTCAATATTCAGTCCGGAAGGCTGTAAGGTGCCTAGTCGGAAGATGAGGTGCTGTTCCTCCGGTTTGTCACATTGCGTACAGTATTGGTCTCCTTATTTAAGGAAGGATGTAAATGTATTAGATGCTGTTCAGAGAAGGTTTTCCAGATTAATACCAGGAATGGGTGTGTTGTCCTATGAGGAAAGGCTGGACAGGTTAGACTTGTATCCGCTGGAGTTTAGAAGAGGAAAAGGCAACTTTATTGAAACACATAAGATCCTGAGGGGTAAAAACAAAAAACTGCGGATGCTGGAAATCCAAAACAAAAACAGAATTACCTGGAAAAACTCAGCAGGTCTGGCAGCATCGGCGGAGAAGAAAAGAGTTGACGTTTCGAGTCCTCATGACCCTTCGACAGAACTCTCTTGAAGGGTCATGAGGACTTGAAACATCAACTCTTTTCTTCTCCGCCGATGCTGCCAGACCTGCTGAGTTTTTCCAAGATCCTGAGGGGTCTTGACAAGGTGAATATGGAGAGGATGTTTCCTCTTGTGGGAGAATCTAGAACCAAGGGTCACTGTTTATAAACAAGGGGTCACACATTGAAGACGGAGATGAGGAGAAATGTTTTCTCTCAGAGAGTTGTGAGTCTTTGGAATTCTCTTCCTCAAAAGGTGGTGGAAGCAGAGTCTTTGAATATTTTTTAAGGCCTAGCTAGATAGATTCTTGATTAACAAAGGGGTGAAAAGTTATCGGGGGTAGGCAAGGGGAAATATTTAGATTAGCTATGATTTAATTGAATGGTGGAGCAGGCTCGAGGGGCTGAGTGGCCTCATCCTGCTCCCAATTCGTATGTTCATATATTTATAGGTAAAAATTTCGATGTGCACTTGAAGGGAATAAACACACAGGGTAACAGGTATTAAGGTGGGGCTGGGTTGGGTGAGATGAATGCTGTATTTGAAGGAGGCAGGGGAGGGGGAGAGAGGGTGTGAGTAGGGGGTGGTGTTGTGCGTCTCTCCAATCGTACAGAGATGATGAGCTGCTTTGAGCCACTGGCTCGATAGATTTTACTGGCCGCAGGATCTTGCGCTTTTTGAACATTTTACTGGTTTCCCCATCAGCCACAGGGGCTGTGTAACAGCCATTTTCACAACTCTACACCCATCGTCTCTTCCTTCACTAGGACCGTTATCACTGTCAGAGGGTCAGTACAGAGGGAACGCTGCACTGTCAGAGGGTCAGTACTGAGGGAGTGCTGCACTGTCAAAGGGTCAGTACTGAGGGAGCGCTGCACTGTCAGAGGTTCAGTTCTGAGGGAGTACTGCACTGTCAAGGGGTCAATGCTGAGGGAGTGCGCACTGTCAGAGGGTCAGTGCTGAGGGAGTGCTGCACTGTCGGAGGGTCAGTACTGAGGGAGCGCTGCACTGTAAGTGGGTCAGTACTGAGGGAGTGCTGCACTGTCAGAGGGTCAGTACTGAGGGAGTGCTGCAATGTCAGTGGGTCAGTACTGAGGGAGTACTGCACTGTCAGAGGGTCAATGCTAAGTGAGTGCTGCACTGTCTGAGGGTCAGTGCTGAGGGACTGCAGCTCTGTCAGTGGGTCAGGACTGAGGGAATGCCGCACTGTCAGAGGGTCAGTGCTGAGGGACTGCAGCTCTGTCAGTGGGTCAGGACTGAGGGAATGCCGCACTGTCAGAGGTTCAGTGCTGAGGGACTGCAGCTCTGTCAGTGGATCAGGACTGAGGGAGTGCCGCACTGTCAGAGGGTCAGTACTGAGGGAGTGCCGCAATGTCGGAGGGTCAGTGCTGAGCGAGTGCCGCACTGTCAGAGGGTCAGTACTGAGGAATTGCTGCACTGTCAGAGGGTCAGTACTGAGGGTGTGCTGCAATGTCAGAGGGTCAGTACTGAGGGAGTGCTGCACTGTCAGAGGGTCAGTACTGAGGGTGTGCTGCACTGTCAGAGGGTCAGTACTGAGGGAGTGCTGCACTGTCAGAGGGTCAGTACTGAGGGAGTGCTGCGCTGTCAGAGGGTCAGTACAGAGGGAGGGCCGCGCTGTCAGAGGGTCAGTACTGAGGGAGCGCCGCACTGTCGGAGGGTCAGTGCTGAGCGAGGGCCGCACTGTCTTGGGTCAGTACTGAGGAAGTGCTGCGCTGTCGGAGGGTCAGTACTGAGGCAGTGCTGCACTGTCAGAGGGTCAGTACTGAGTGAGTGCCGCTCTGTCGGAGGGTCAGTACTGAGGGAATGCTGCACTGTCAGAGGATAAGTACTGAGGGAGTGCTGCGCTGTCGGAGGGTCAGTACTGAGGGAGTGCTGAACTGTAAGAGGGTCAGTACAGAGGGAGTGCTGCACTGTTGGAGGGTCAGTAGTGAGGGAGTGCCGCTCTATCGGAGGGTCAGTACTGAGGGAGTGCTGCTCTGTCGGAGGGTCAGTACTGAGTGAATGCTGCGCTGAAAGCGGGTTAGTACTGAGGGAGAGCTGCGCTGTCGGATGGTCAGTACTGAGGGAATGCCACACTGTCAGAGGGTCAGTACCGAGGGTGTGCTGCACTGTCAGAGGGTCAGTTCTGAGGGAGTGCTGCGCTGTTGGAGGGACACTACTGAGGGAGTGCTGCACTGTCAGAGGGTCTGTACTGAGGGTGTGCTGCACTATAAGAGGGTCAGTGCTGTGGGAATGCAGCACTTTCGGAGGGTCAGTAAAGAGGGAGCGCTGCACAGTCAGAGGGTCAGTACTGAGGGAGTGCTGCACTGTCAGAGGATCAGTGCTGAGGGAGTGCTGCACTGTCAGAAGGTCAGTACTGAGGGAGTGCTGCGCTGTCGGAGGGTCAGTACTGAGGGAGTGCTGCACTGTCAGAGGGTCTGTACTGAGGGTGTGCTGCACTATAAGAGGGTCAGTGCTGTGGGAATGCAGCACTTTCGGAGGGTCAGTACTGAGGGAGCGCCGCACTGTCAGAGGGTCAGTACTGAGGGAGTGCTGCGTTGTCAGAGGGTCAGTACTGAGGGAGTGCTGCACTGTCAGAAGGTCAGTACTGAGGGAGTGCTGCACTGTTGGAGGGTCAGTACTGAGGGAGTGCTGCACTGTTGGAGGTCAGTACTGAGGGAGTGCTGCACAGCCGGAGGGTCAATACAGAGGGAGTGCTGCACTGCCAGAGGGTATGTACTGAGGGTGTTCTGCACTGTCAGAGGGTCAGTACTGAGGGAGTGCTGCTGCACTGTCAGAGGATCAGTGCTGAGGGAGTGCTGCACTGTCAAAAGCTCAGTACTGAGGGAGTGCTGCGCTGTCGGAGGGTGACTACTGAGGGAGTGCTGCACTGTCAGAGGGTCTGTACTGAGTGTGTGCTGCACTATAAGAGGGTCAGTGCTGTGGGAATGCAGCACTTTCGGAGGCTCAGTACTGAGGGAGCGCCGCACTGTCAGAAGGTCAGTACTGAGGGAGTGCTGCGTTGTCAGAGGGTCAGTACTGAGGGAGTGCTGCTCTGTCAGAAGGTCAGTACTGAGGGAGTGCTGCACTGTCGGAGGGTCAGTACTGAGGGAGTGCTGCACTGCCGGAGGGTCAATACTGAGGGAGTGCTGGACTGCCAGAGGGTCTCTACTGAGGGTGTGCTGCACTGTCAGAAGGTCAGTACTGAGGGAGTGATGCACTGTCAGAGGGTCAGTACTGAGGGAGTGCTGCACTGTAGGAGGGTCAGTACTGAGGGAGCGCTGCACTGTCAGAAGGTCAGTACTGAGGGAATACTGCACTGTCAGAGGGTCAGTACTGAGGGAGTGCTACACTGTCAGAGGGTCAGTACTGAGGGAGTGCTGCACTGTCAGAAGGTCAGTACTGAGGGAGTGCTGCGCTGTCGGAGGGTCAGTACTGAGGGAGTGCTGCACTGTCGGAGGGTCAGTACTGAGGGAGTGCTGCACTGTCGGAGGGTCAGTACTGAGGGAGTGCCACACTGTTGGAGGGTCAGTACTGAGGGAATGCCACACTGTCAGAGGGTCAGTACTGAGTGAATGCTGCACTGTCGGAGGGTCAGTACTGTGGGAGTGCAGCGCTGTCGGATGGTCAGTACTGAGGGAATGCCACACTGTCAGAGGGTCAGTACTGAGCGAGTGCTGCACTGTCAGAGGGTCAGTACTGAGGGAGTGCTGCACTGTCAGAGGGTCAGTACTGAGGGAGTGCTGCACTGCCAGAGGGTCTGTACTGAGGGTGTGCTGCACTGTCAGAAGGTCAGTACTGAGGGAGTGCTGCACTGTCAGAGGGTCAGTATTGAGGGAGTGCCGCACTATCGGAAGGTCAGTCCTCAGGGAGTGCCGCACTGTCAGAGGGTCAGTACTGAGGGAGTGCTGCACTGTGGGAGGGTCAGTCCTGAGGGAGTGCCGCACTGTCGGAGGGTCAGTACTGAGGGAGTGCTGCACTGTTGGAGAGTCAGTACTGAGGGAGTGCTGCTCTGTCAGAACTTCAGTACTGAGGGAGTGCCGCACTGTCGAAGGGTCAGTACTGAAGGAATGCTGCACTGTCAGTGGGTCAGTACTGAGGGAGTGCTGCACTTTCAGTGGGTCTGTACTGAGGGAGTGCTTCACTGTCGGAGGGTCAGTACTGAGGGAGTGCTGCACTGTCAGTGGGTCAGTACTGAGGGAGTGCTGCACTGTCAGTGGGTCAGTACTGAGGGAGTGCTGCACTGTCAGTGGGTCAGTACTGAGGGAGTGCTGCACTGTCAGTGGGTCAGTACTGAGGGAGAGCCTCACTGTCGGAGGGTCAGTACTGAGGGAGTGCCGCACTGTCGGAGGGTCAGTACTGAGGGAGTGGCGCACTGTCGGAGGGTCAGTACTGAGGGAGTGCCTCACTGTCGGAGGGTCAGTACTGAAGGAGTGCCTCACTGTCGGAGGGTCAGTACTGAGGGAGTGCCGAACTGTCGGAGGGTCAGTACTGAGGGAGTGGCGCACTGTCGGAGGGTCAGTACTGAGGGAGTGCTGCACTGTCGGAGGGTCAGTACTGAGGGAGTGCTGCACTGTCGGAGGGTCAGTACTGAGGGAGTGCTGCACTGTCGGAGGGTCAGTGCTGAGGGAGTGGCGCACTGTCGGAGGGTCAGTACTGAGGGAGTGCCTCACTGTCGGAGGGTCAGTACTGAGGGAGTGCCGAACAGTCGGAGGGTCAGTACTGAGGGAGTGGCACACTGTCGGAGGATCAGTACTGAGGGAGTGCCGCACTGTCGGAGGGTCAGTACTGAGGGAGTGCTGCACTGTCGGAGTGTCAGTACTGAGGGAGTGGCGCACTGTCGGAGGGTCAGTACTGTGGGAGTGCTGCACTGTCGGAGGGTCAGTACTGAGGGAGTGCCGCACTGTCGGAGGGTCAGTACTGAGGGAGTGCTGCACTGTCGGAGGGTCAGTACTGAGGGAGTGCTGCACAGTCGGAGGGTCAGTACTGAGGGAGTGCTGCACTGTCGGAGGGTCAGTACTGAGAAGGTGCTGCACTGTCGGAGGGTCAGTACTGAGGGAGTGCTGCACTGTCGGAGGGTCAGTACTGAGGGAGTGCTGCACTGTCGGAGGGTCAGTACTGAGGGAGTGCTGCACTGCCGGAGGGTCAGTACTGAGGGAGTGCTGCACTGCCAGAGGGTCTGTACTGAGGGTGTGCTGCACTGTCAGAGTGTCAGTACTGAGTGAGTGCTGCACTGTCAGAGGGTCAGTACTGAGGGAGTGCTGCACTGTCAGAAGGTCAGAACTGAGGGAGTGCTGCACTGTCAGAGGGTCAGTACTGAGTGAGTGCTGCACTGTCTGAGGGTCAGTACTGAGGGTGTGCTGCACTGTCAGAAGGTCAGTATTGAGGGAGTGCCGCACTATCGGAAGGTCAGTACTGAGGGAGTGCCGCACTGTCAGAGGGTCAGTACTGAGGGAGTGCTGCACTGTGGGCGGGTCAGTACTGAGGGAGCGCTGCACTGTCAGAGGGTCAGTACTGAGGGAGTGCCGCACTGTCGGAGGGTCAGTACTGAGGGAGTGCTGCACTGTAGGAGGGTCAGTACTGAGGGAGTGCTGCTCTGTCAGAACGTCAGTACTGAGGGAGTGCCGCACTGTCGGAGGGTCAGTACTGAGGGAATGCTGCACTCTCGGTGGGTCAGTACTGAGGGAGTGCTGCACTGTCGGAGGGTCAGTACTGAGGGAGTGCTGCACTGTCGGAGGGTCAGTACTGAGGGAGTGCTGCACTGTCGGAGGGTCAGAACTGAGGGAGTGCTGCACTGTCGGAGGGTCAGTACTGAGGGAGTGCTGCACTGTCGGATGGTCAGTACTGAGGGAGTGCTGCACTGTCGGAGGGTCAGTACTGAGGGAGTGCTGCACTGCCGGAGGGTCAGTACTGAGGGTGTGCTGCACTGTCAGAGGGTCAGTACTGAGTTAGTGCTGCACTGTCAGAGGGTCAGTACTGAGGGAGTGCTGCACTGTCAGAAGGTCAGTACTGAGGGAGCGCTGCACTGTCAGAGGGTCAGTACTGAGGGAGTGCCGCACTGTCGGAGGGTCAGTACTGAGGGAGTGCTGCACTGTTGGAGGGTCAGTACTGAGGGAGTGCTGCTCTGTCAGAACGTCAGTACTGAGGGAGTGCCGCACTGTCGGAGGGTCAGTACTGAGGGAATGCTGCACTGTCAGTGGGTCAGTACTGAGGGAGTGCTTCACTGTCGTAGGGTCAGTACTGAGGGAGTGCTGCACTGTCAGTGCGTCAGTACTGAGGGAGTGCTGCACTGTCAGTGGGTCAGTACTGAGGGAGTGCTGCACTGTCAGTGGGTCAGTACTGAGGGATTGCTTCACTGTCGGAGGGTCAGTACTGAGGGAGTGCCGCACTGTCGGAGGGTCAGTACTGAGGGAGCGCCGCACTTTCAGAGGGTCAGTACTGAGGGAGTGCTGCGTTGTCAGAGGGTCAGTAGTGAGGGAGCGCTGCTCTGTCAGAAGGTCAGTACTGAGGGAGTGCTGCAGTGTAGGAGGGTCAGTACTGAGGGAGTGCTGCACTGCCGGATGGTCAATACTGAGGGAGTGCTGGACTACCTGAGGGTCTCTACTGAGGGTGTGCTGCACTGTCAGAAGGTCAGTACTGAGGGAATGCTGCATAGTCAGAGGGTCAGTACTGAGGGAGTGCTACACTGTCAGAGGGTCAGTACTGAGGGAATGCCACACTGTCAGAGGGTCAGTACTGAGCGAGTGCTGCACTGTCGAAGGGTCAGTACTGAAGGAATGCTGCACTGTCAGTGGGTCAGTACTGAGGGAGTGCTGCACTTTCAGTGGGTCTGTACTGAGGGAGTGCTTCACTGTCGGAGGGTCAGTACTGAGGGAGTGCTGCACTGTCAGTGGGTCAGTACTGAGGGAGTGCTGCACTGTCAGTGGGTCAGTACTGAGGGAGTGCTGCACTGTCAGTGGGTCAGTACTGAGGGAGTGCTGCACTGTCAGTGGGTCAGTACTGAGGGAGAGCCTCACTGTCGGAGGGTCAGTACTGAGGGAGTGCCGCACTGTCGGAGGGTCAGTACTGAGGGAGTGGCGCACTGTCGGAGGGTCAGTACTGAGGGAGTGCCTCACTGTCGGAGGGTCAGTACTGAAGGAGTGCCTCACTGTCGGAGGGTCAGTACTGAGGGAGTGCCGAACTGTCGGAGGGTCAGTACTGAGGGAGTGGCGCACTGTCGGAGGGTCAGTACTGAGGGAGTGCTGCACTGTCGGAGGGTCAGTACTGAGGGAGTGCTGCACTGTCGGAGGGTCAGTACTGAGGGAGTGCTGCACTGTCGGAGGGTCAGTGCTGAGGGAGTGGCGCACTGTCGGAGGGTCAGTACTGAGGGAGTGCCTCACTGTCGGAGGGTCAGTACTGAGGGAGTGCCGAACAGTCGGAGGGTCAGTACTGAGGGAGTGGCACACTGTCGGAGGATCAGTACTGAGGGAGTGCCGCACTGTCGGAGGGTCAGTACTGAGGGAGTGCTGCACTGTCGGAGTGTCAGTACTGAGGGAGTGGCGCACTGTCGGAGGGTCAGTACTGTGGGAGTGCTGCACTGTCGGAGGGTCAGTACTGAGGGAGTGCCGCACTGTCGGAGGGTCAGTACTGAGGGAGTGCTGCACTGTCGGAGGGTCAGTACTGAGGGAGTGCTGCACAGTCGGAGGGTCAGTACTGAGGGAGTGCTGCACTGTCGGAGGGTCAGTACTGAGAAGGTGCTGCACTGTCGGAGGGTCAGTACTGAGGGAGTGCTGCACTGTCGGAGGGTCAGTACTGAGGGAGTGCTGCACTGTCGGAGGGTCAGTACTGAGGGAGTGCTGCACTGCCGGAGGGTCAGTACTGAGGGAGTGCTGCACTGCCAGAGGGTCTGTACTGAGGGTGTGCTGCACTGTCAGAGTGTCAGTACTGAGTGAGTGCTGCACTGTCAGAGGGTCAGTACTGAGGGAGTGCTGCACTGTCAGAAGGTCAGAACTGAGGGAGTGCTGCACTGTCAGAGGGTCAGTACTGAGTGAGTGCTGCACTGTCTGAGGGTCAGTACTGAGGGTGTGCTGCACTGTCAGAAGGTCAGTATTGAGGGAGTGCCGCACTATCGGAAGGTCAGTACTGAGGGAGTGCCGCACTGTCAGAGGGTCAGTACTGAGGGAGTGCTGCACTGTGGGCGGGTCAGTACTGAGGGAGCGCTGCACTGTCAGAGGGTCAGTACTGAGGGAGTGCCGCACTGTCGGAGGGTCAGTACTGAGGGAGTGCTGCACTGTAGGAGGGTCAGTACTGAGGGAGTGCTGCTCTGTCAGAACGTCAGTACTGAGGGAGTGCCGCACTGTCGGAGGGTCAGTACTGAGGGAATGCTGCACTCTCGGTGGGTCAGTACTGAGGGAGTGCTGCACTGTCGGAGGGTCAGTACTGAGGGAGTGCTGCACTGTCGGAGGGTCAGTACTGAGGGAGTGCTGCACTGTCGGAGGGTCAGAACTGAGGGAGTGCTGCACTGTCGGAGGGTCAGTACTGAGGGAGTGCTGCACTGTCGGATGGTCAGTACTGAGGGAGTGCTGCACTGTCGGAGGGTCAGTACTGAGGGAGTGCTGCACTGCCGGAGGGTCAGTACTGAGGGTGTGCTGCACTGTCAGAGGGTCAGTACTGAGTTAGTGCTGCACTGTCAGAGGGTCAGTACTGAGGGAGTGCTGCACTGTCAGAAGGTCAGTACTGAGGGAGCGCTGCACTGTCAGAGGGTCAGTACTGAGGGAGTGCCGCACTGTCGGAGGGTCAGTACTGAGGGAGTGCTGCACTGTTGGAGGGTCAGTACTGAGGGAGTGCTGCTCTGTCAGAACGTCAGTACTGAGGGAGTGCCGCACTGTCGGAGGGTCAGTACTGAGGGAATGCTGCACTGTCAGTGGGTCAGTACTGAGGGAGTGCTTCACTGTCGTAGGGTCAGTACTGAGGGAGTGCTGCACTGTCAGTGCGTCAGTACTGAGGGAGTGCTGCACTGTCAGTGGGTCAGTACTGAGGGAGTGCTGCACTGTCAGTGGGTCAGTACTGAGGGATTGCTTCACTGTCGGAGGGTCAGTACTGAGGGAGTGCCGCACTGTCGGAGGGTCAGTACTGAGGGAGCGCCGCACTTTCAGAGGGTCAGTACTGAGGGAGTGCTGCGTTGTCAGAGGGTCAGTAGTGAGGGAGCGCTGCTCTGTCAGAAGGTCAGTACTGAGGGAGTGCTGCAGTGTAGGAGGGTCAGTACTGAGGGAGTGCTGCACTGCCGGATGGTCAATACTGAGGGAGTGCTGGACTACCTGAGGGTCTCTACTGAGGGTGTGCTGCACTGTCAGAAGGTCAGTACTGAGGGAATGCTGCATAGTCAGAGGGTCAGTACTGAGGGAGTGCTACACTGTCAGAGGGTCAGTACTGAGGGAGTACTGCACTGTCAGAAGGTCAGTAATGAGGGAGTGCTGCGCTGTCGGTGGGTCAGTACTGAGGGAGTGCCGCACTGTCGGAGGGTCAGTACTGAGGGAGTGGCTCCCTGTCGGAGTGTCAGTACTGAGGGAGTGCCGCACTTTCGGAGGGTCAGTACTGAGGGAGTGCCGAACTGTCGGAGGGTCAGTACTGAGGGAGTGGCGCACCGTCGGATGGTCAGTACTGAGGGAGTGCTGCACTGTCGGAGGGTCAGTACTGAGGGAGTGCTGCACTGTCCGAAAGGTCAGTACTGAGGGAGTGGCGCACTGTCGGAGGCTCAGTACTGAGGGAGTGCTGCACTGTCGGAGGGTCAGTACTGAGGAAGTGCTACACTGTCGGAGGGTCAGTACTGAGGGAGTGCTGCACTGTCGGTGGGTCAGTACTGAGGGAGTGCTACACTGTCGGAGGGTCAGTACTGAGGGAGTGCTGCACTGTCGGAGGGTCAGTACTGAGGGAGAGCTGCACTGTCGGAGGGTCAGTACTGAGGGAGTGCTGCACTGTCGGAGGGTCAGTACTGAGGGAGTGCTGCACTGTCGGAGGGTCAGTAATGAGGGAGTGCTGCACTGTCGGAGGGTCAGTACTGAGGGAGTGCTGCACTGCCAGAGGGTCAGTACTGAGGGTGTGCTGCACTGTCAGAGGGTCAGTACTGAGTGAGTGCTGCACTGTCAGAGGGTCAGTAGTGAGGGTGTGCTGCACTGTCAGAAGGTCAGTACTGAGGGAGTGCTGCACTGTCAGAGGGTCAGTACTGAGTGAGTTCTGCACTGTCAGAGGGTCAGTACTGAGGGTGTGCTGCACTGTCAGAAGGTCAGCATTGAGGGAGTGCCGCACTATCGGAAGGTCAGTACTGAGGGAGTGCCGCACTGTCAGAGGGTCAGTACTGAGGGAGTGCTGCACTGTGGGAGGGTCAGTACTGAGGGAGCGCTGCACTGTCAGAGGGTCAGTACTGAGGAAGTGCCGCACTGTCAGAGGGTCAGTACTGAGGGAGTGCTGCACTGAGGGAGGGTTAGTACTGAGGGAGCGCTGCACTGTCAGAGGGTCAGTACTGAGGGAGTGCCGCACTGTCGGAGGGTCAGTACTGAGGGAGTGCTGCACTGTTGGAGGGTCAGTACTGAGGGAGTGCTGCTCTGTCAGAACGTCAGTACTGAGGGAGTGCCGCACTTTCGGAGGGTCAGTACTGAGGGAATGCTGCACTTTCAGTGGGTCAGTACTGAGGGAGTGCTGCACTGTCAGTGGGTCAGTACTGAGGGAGTGCTTCACTGTCGTAGGGTCAGTACTGAGGGAGTGCTGCACTGTCAGTGGGTCAGTACTAAGGGAGTGCTGCACTGTCAGTGGGTCGGTACTGAGGGAGTGCTGCACTGTCAGTGGGTCAGTACTGAGGGAGTGCTTCACTGTCGGAGGATCAGTACTGAGGGATTGCCGCACTGTCGGAGGGTCAGTACTGAGGGAGCGCCGCACTGTCAGAGGGTCAGTACTGAGGGAGTGCTGCGTTGTCAGAGGGTCAGTACTGAGGGAGTGCTGCTCTGTCAGAAGGTCAGTACTGAGGGAGTGCTGCACTGTCGGAGGGTCAGTACTGAGGGATTGCTGCACTGCCGGAGGGTCAATACTGAGGGAGTGCTGGACTGCCAGAGGGTCTCTACTGAGTGTGTGCTGCACTGTCAGAAGGTCAGTACTGAGGGAGTGCTGCACTGTCAGAAGGTCAGTACTGAGGGAGTGCTGCACTGTAGGAGGGTCAGTAATGATGGAGCGCTGCACTGTCAGAAGGTCAGTACTGAGGGAATGCTGCACTGTCAGAAGGCCAGTACTGAGGGAGTGCTACACTGTCAGAGGGTCAGTACTGAGGGAGTGCTGCACTGTCAGAAGGTCAGTACTGAGGGAGTGCTGCGCTGTCGGAGGGTCAGTACTGAGGGAGTGCTGCACTGTCGGAGGGTCAGTACTGAGTGAATGCTGCACTGTCGGAGGGTCAGTACTGTGGGAGTGCTGCGCTGTCGGATGGTCAGTATTGAGGGAATGCCACACTGTCAGAGGGTCAGTACTGAGGGAGTGTTGCACTGTCAGAGGGTCAGTACTGAGGGAGTGCTGCACTGTCAGAGGGTCAGTTCTGAGGGAGTGCTGCACTGCCGGAGGGTCAATACTGAGGGAGTGCTGCACTGCCAGAGGGTCTGTACTGAGGATGTGCTGCACTGTCAGAAGTTCAGTACTGAGGGAGTGCCGCACTGTCGAAGGGTCAGAACTGAGGGAATGCTGCACTGTCAGTGGGTCAGTACTGAGGGTGTGCTGCACGGTCAGTGGGTCAGTACTGAGGGAGTGCTGCACTATAAGAGGGTCAGTGCTCTGGGAATGCAGCACTTTCGGAGGGTCAGTACTGAGGGAGTGCTGCACTGTAGGAGGGTCAGTACTGAGGGAGCGCTGCACTGTCAGAGGGTCAGTACTGAGGGAGTGCGGAACTGTCAGAGGATCAGTGCTGAGGGAGTGCTGCACTGTCAGAAGGTCAGTACTGAGGGAGTGCTGCGCTGTCGGAGGGTCACTACTGAGGGAGTGCTGCACTGTCAGAGGGTCTGTACTGAGGGTGTGCCGCACTATAATAAGAGGGTCAGTGCTGTGGGAAAGCAGCACTTTCGGAGGGTCAGTACTGAGGGAGCGCCGCACTGTCAGAGGGTCAGTACTGAGGGAGTGCTGCACTGTGGGAGTGTCAGTACTGAGGGAGCGCTGCACTGTCAGAGGGTCAGTACTGAGGGAGTGCCGCACAGTCGGAGGGTCAGTACTGAGGGAGTGCTGCACTGTTGGAGGGTCAGTACTGAGGGAGTGCTGCACTGTCAGAACGTCAGTACTGAGGGAGTGCCGCACTGTCGGAGGGTCAGTACTGAGGGAATGCTGCACTGTCAGTGGGTCAGCACTGAGGGAGAGCTGCACTGTCAGTGGGTCAGTACTGAGGGAGTGCTGCACTGTCAGAGGGTCAGTACTGAGGGAGTGCTTCACTGTCGGAGTGTCAGTACTGAGGGAGTGCCGTACTGTCGGAGGGTCAGTACTGAGGGAGTGCTGAACTGTCAGAGGGTCAGTACTGAGGGAGTGCTGCACTGTCGGAGGGTTCAGTACTGAGGGAGTGCTGCACTGTCGGAGGTTCAGTACTGAGGGAGTGGCGCACTGTCGGAGGGTCAGTACTGAGGGAGTGCTGCACTGTCGGAGGCTGAGTACTGAGGGAGTGCTGCACTGTCGGAGGGTCAGTACTGAGGGAGTGCTGCACTGTCGGAGTGTCAGTACTGAGGGAATGCTGCACTTTCAGTGGGTCAGTACTGAGGGAGTGCTGCACTGTCAGTGGGTCAGTACTGAGGGAGTGCTTCACTGTCGTAGGGTCAGTACTGAGGGAGTGCTTCACTGTCGTATGGTCAGTACTGAGGGAGTGCTGCACTGTCAGTGGGTCAGTACTGAGGGAGTGCTGCACTGTCAGTGGGTCAGTACTGAGGGAGTGCTTCACTGTCGGAGGATCAGTACTGAGGGATTGCCGCACTGTCGGAGGGTCAGTACTGAGGGAGCGCCGCACTGTCAGAGGGTCAGTACTGAGGGAGTGCTGCGTTGTCAGAGGGTCAGTACTGAGGGAGTGCTGCACTGTCGGAGGGTCAGTACTGTGGGAGTGCTGCGCTGTCGGATGGTCAGTACTGAGGGAATGCCACACTGTCAGAGGGTCAGTACTGAGGGAGTGCTGCACTGTCAGAGGGTCAGTACTGAGGGAGTGCTGCACGGTCAGAGGGTCAGTTCTGAGGGAGTGCTGCACTGCCGGAGTGTCAATACTGAGGGAGTGCTGCACTGCCAGAGGGTCTGTACTGAGGGTGTGCTGCACTGTCAGAAGGTCAGTACTTAGGGAGTGCTGCACTGTCAGTGGGTCAGTATGGAGGGAGTGCCGCACTATCGGAAGGTCAGTACTGAGGGAGTGCCGCACTGTCAGAGGGTCAGCACTGAGGGAGTGCTGCACTGCCAGAGGGTCAGTATTGAGGGAGTGCCGCACTATCGGAAGGTTAGTACTGAGGGAGTGCCGCACTATCAGAGGGTCAGTACTGAGGGAGTGCTGCACTGTGGGAGGGTCAGTCCTGAGGGAGTGCCGCACTGTCGGAGGGTCAGTACTGAGGGAGTGCTGCACTGTTGGTGAGTCAGTACTGAGGGAGTGCTGCTCTGTCAGAACTTCAGTACTGAGGGAGTGCCGCACTGTCGAAGGGTCATTACTGAAGGAATGCTGCACTGTCAGTTGGTCAGTACTGAGGGAGTGCTGCACTGTCAGTGGGTCAGTACTGAGGGAGTGCTTCACTGTCGGAGTGTCAGTACTGAGGGAGTGCTGCACCGTCAGTGGGTCAGTACTGAGGGAGTGCTGCACTGTCAGTGGGTCAGTACTGAGGGAGAGCCTCACTGTCGGAGGGTCAGTACTGAGGGAGTGCCGCACTGTCGGAGGGTCAGTACTGAGGGAGTGGCTCCCTGTCGGAGGGTCAGTACTGAGGGAGTGCCGCACTGTCGGAGGGTCAGTACTGAGGGAGTGCCGAACTGTCGGAGGGTCAGTACTGAGGGAGTGGCGCACTCTCCGAGGGTCAGTACTGAGGGAGTGCTGCACTGTCGGAGGGTCAGTACTGAGGGAGTGCTGCACTGTCCGAGGGTCAGTACTGAGGGAGTGGCGCACTGACGGAGGGTCAGTACTGAGGGAGTGCTGCACTGTCGGAGGGTCAGTACTGAGGAAGTGCTGCACTGTCGGAGGGTCAGTACTGAGGGAGTGCTGCACTGTCGGTGGGTCAGTACTGAGGGAGTGCTGCACTGTCGGAGGGTCAGTACTGAGGGAGTGCTGCACTGTCGGAGGGTTCAGTACTGAGGGAGTGCTGCACTGTCGGAGGGTCAGTACTGAGGGAGTGCTGCACTGTCGGAGGGTCAGTACTGTGGGAGTGCTGCACTGTCGGAGGGTCAGTAATGAGGGAGTGCTGCACTGTCGGAGGGTCAGTACTGAGGGATTGCTGCACTGCCAGAGGGTCAGTACTGAGGGAGTGCTGCACTATCAGAGGGTCAGTACTGAGTGAGTGCTGCACTGTCAGAGGGTCAGTAGTGAGGGTGTGCTGCACTGTCAGAAGGTCAGTACTGAGGGAGTGTTGCACTGTCAGAGGGTCAGTACTGAGTGAGTTCTGCACTGTCAGAGGGTCAGTACTGAGGGTGTGCTGCACTGTCAGAAGGTCAGTATTGATGGAGTGCCGCACTATCGGAAGGTCAGTACTGAGGGAGTGCCGCACTGTCAGAGGGTCAGTACTGAGGGAGTGCTGCACTGTGGGAGGGTCAGTACTGAGGGAGCGCTGCACAGTCAGAGGGTCAGTACTGAGGGAGTGCCGCACTGTCGGAGGGTCAGTACTGAGGGAGTGCTGCACTGTTGGAGGGTCAGTACTGAGGGAGTGCTGCTCTGTCAGAACGTCAGTACTGAGGGAGTGCCGCACTGTCGGAGGGTCAGTACTGAGGGAATGCTGCACTTTCAGTCGGTCAGTACTGAGGGAGTGCTGCACTGTCAGTGGGTCAGTACTGAGGGAGTACTTCACTGTCGTAGGGTCAGTACTGAGGGAGTGCTGCACTGTCAGTGGGTCAGTACTGAGGGAGTGCTGCACTGTCAGTGGGTCAGTACTGAGGGAGTGCTGCACTGTCAGTGGGTTAGTACTGAGGGAGTGCTTCACTGTCGGAGGATCAGTACTGAGGGAGTGCTGCACTGTCGGAGGGTCAGTACTGAGGGAGCGCCGCACTGTCAGAGGGTCAATACTGAGGGAGTGCTGGACTGCCAGAGGGTCTCTACTGAGGGTGTGCTGCACTGTCAGAAGGTCAGTACTGAGGGATTGCTGCACTGTCAGAAGGTCAGTACTGAGGGAGTGATGCACTGTAGGAGGGTCAGTAATGAGGGAGTGCTGCACTGTGGGAGTGTCAGTACTGAGGGAGCGCTGCACTGTCAGAGGTTCAGTACTGAGGGAGTGCCGCACAGTCGGAGGGTCAGTACTGAGGGAGTGCTGCACTGTTGGAGGGTCAGTGCTGAGGGAGTGCTGCACTGTCAGAACGTCAGTACTGAGGGAGTGCCGCACTGTCGGAGGGTCAGTACTGAGGGAATGCTGCACTGTCAGTGGGTCAGCACTGAGGGAGAGCTGCACTGTCAGTGGGTGAGTACTGTGGGAGTGCTTCACTGTCGTAGGGTCAGTACTGAGGGAGTGCTGCACTGTCAGTGGGTCAGTACTGAGGGAGTGCTTCACTGTCGGAGGGTCAGTACTGAGGGAGTGCCGTACTGTCGGAGGGTCAGTACTGAGGGAGTGGCTCCCTGTCGGAGGGTCAGTACTGAGGGAGTGCCGCACTGTCGGAGGGTCAGTACTGAGGGAGTGCTGCACTGTCGGAGGGTTCAGTACTGAGCGAGTGGCGCACTGTCGGAGGGTCAGTACTGAGGGAGTGCTGCACTGTCGGAGGGTCAGTACTGAGGGAGCGCTGCACTGTCGGAGGGTCAGTACTGAGGGAGTGCTGCCCTGTTGGAGGGTCAGTACTGAGGGAAAGCTGCACTTTCAGTGGGTCAGTACTGAGGGAGTGCCGCACTGTCGGAGGGTCAGTACTGAGGGAGTGCTGCACTGTCAGTGGGTCAGTACTGAGGGAGTGCTGCACTGTCAGTGGGTCAGTACTGAGGGAGTGCTGCACTGTCAGTGGGTCAGTACTGAGGGAGTGCTTCACTGTCGGAGGATCAGTACTGAGGGAGTGCTGCGTTGTCAGAGGGTCAGTACTGAGGGAGTGCTGCGTTGTCAGAGGGTCAGTACTGAGGGAGTGCTGCACTGTCGGAGGGTCAGTACTGAGGGATTGCTGCACTGCCGGAGGGTCAATACTGAGGGAGTGCTGCACTGTCAGAGGGTCAGTACTGAGGGAGTGCTGCTCTGTCAGAAGGTCAGTACTGAGGGAGTGCTGCACTGTCGGAGGGTCAGTACTGAGGGATTGCTGCACTGCCGGAGGGTCAATACTGAGGGATTGCTGCACTGTCAGAAGGTCAGTATTGAGGGAGTGCTGCACTGTCAGAACTTCAGTACTGAGGGAGTGCCGCACTGTCGAAGGGTCAGTACTGAAGGAATGCTGCACTGTCAGTTGGTCAGTACTGAGGGAGTGCTGCACTGTCAGTGGGTCAGTACTGAGGGAGTGCTGCTCTGTCAGAAGGTCAGTACTGAGGGAGTGCTGCACTGTCGGAGGGTCAGTACTGAGGGATTGCTGCACTGCCGGAGGGTCAATACTGAGGGATTGCTGCACTGTCAGAAGGTCAGTATTGAGGGAGTGCTGCACTGTCAGAACTTCAGTACTGAGGGAGTGCCGCACTGTCGAAGGGTCAGTACTGAAGGAATGCTGCACTGTCAGTTGGTCAGTACTGAGGGAGTGCTGCACTGTCAGTGGGTCAGTACTGAGGGAGTGCTTCACTGTCGGAGTGTCAGTACTGAGGGAGTGCTGCACCGTCAGTGGGTCAGTACTGAGGGAGTGCTGCACTGTCAGTGGGTCAGTACTGAGGGAGAGCCTCACTGTCGGAGGGTCAGTACTGAGGGAGTGCCGCACTGTCGGAGGGTCAGTACTGAGTGTCGGAGGGTCAGTACTGAGGGAGTGCCGCACTGTCGGAGGGTCAGTACTGAGGGATTGCTGCACTGCCGGAGGGTCAATACTGAGGGAGTGCTGGACTGCCAGAGGGTCTCTACTGAGGGTGTGCTGCACTGTCAGAAGGTCAGTACTGAGGGATTGCTGCACTGTCAGAAGGTCAGTACTGAGGGAGTGCTGCACTGTAGGAGGGTCAGTAATGAGGGAGCGCTGCACTGTCAGAAGGTCAGAACTGAGGGAATGCTGCACTGTCAGAAGGCCAGTACTGAGGGAGTGCTACACTGTCAGAGGGTCAGTACTGAGGGAGTGCTGCACTGTCAGAAGGTCAGTACTGAGGGAGTGCTGCACTGTCGGAGGGTCAGTACTGAGTGAATGCTGCACTGTCGGAGGGTCAGTACTGTGGGAGTGCTGCGCTGTCGGATGGTCAGTACTGAGGGAATGCCACACTGTCAGAGGGTCAGTACTGAGCGAGTGCTGCACTGTCAGAGGGTCAGTTCTGAGGGAGTGCTGCACTGCCGGAGGGTCAATACTGAGGGAGTGCTGCACTGCCAGAGGGTCTGTACTGAGGGAGTGCTGCTCTGTCAGAACGTCAGTGCTGAGGGAGTGCCGCACTGTCGAAGGGTCAGAACTGAGGGAATGCTGCACTGTCAGTGGGTCAGTACTGAGGGAGTGCTGCACTGTCAGTGGGTCAGTACTGAGGGAGTGCTTCACTGTCGGAGGGTCAGTACTGAGGGAGTGCTGCACTGTCAGTGGGTCAGTACTGAGGGAGTGCTGCACTATAAGAGGGTCAGTGCTGTGGGAATGCCGGACTTTCGAAGGGTCAGTACTGTGGGAGTGCTGCACTGTAGGAGGGTCAGTACTGAGGGAGCGCTGCACTGTCAGAAGGTCAGTACTGAGGGAGTGCTGCACTGTCAGAGGATCAGTGCTGAGGGAGTGCTGCACTGTCAGAAGGTCAGTACTGAGGGAGTGCTGCGCTGTCGGAGGGTCACTACTGAGGGAGTGCTGCACTGTCGGAGGGTCTGTACTGAGGGTGTGCTGCACTATAATAAGAGGGTCAGAGCTGTGGGAAAGCAGCACTTTCGGAGGGTCAGTACTGAGGGAGCGCCGCACAGTCAGAGGGTCAGTACTGAGGGAGTGCTGCACTGTGGGAGTGTCAGTACTGAGGGAGCGCTGCACTGTCAGAGGGTCAGTACTGAGGGAGTGCCGCACAGTCGGAGGGTCAGTACTGAGGGAGTGCTGCACTGTTGGAGGGTCAGTACTGAGGGAATTCTGCACTGTCAGTGGGTGAGTACTGTGGGAGTGCTTCACTGTCGTAGGGTCAGTACTGAGGGAGTGCTGCACTGTCAGTGGGTCAGTACTGAGGGAGTGCTTCACTGTCGGAGGGTCAGTACTGAGGGAGTGCCGTACTGTCGGAGGGTCAGTACTGAGGGAGTGGCTCCCTGTCGGAGGGTCAGTACTGAGGGTGTGCCGCACTGTCGGAGGGTCAGTACTGAGGGAGTGCTGCACTGTCGGAGGGTTCAGTACTGAGCGAGTGGCGCACTGTCGGAGGTTCAGTACTGAGGGAGTGCTGCACTGTCGGAGGGTCAGTACTGAGGGAGTGCTGCACTGTCGGAGGGTCAGTACTGAGGGAGTGCTGCCCTGTCGGAGGGTCAGTACTGAGGGAGTGCTGCACTGTAGGAGGGTCAGTACTGAGGGAATGCTGCACTTTCAGTGGGTCAGTACTGAGGGAGTGCCGCACTGTCGGAGGGTCAGTACTGAGGGAATGCTGCACTTTCAGTGGGTCAGTACTGAGGGAGTGCTGCACTGTCAGTGGGTCAGTACTGAGGGAGTGCTGCACTGTCAGTGGGTCAGTACTGAGGGAGTGCTGCACTGTCAGTGGGTCAGTACTGAGGGAGTGCTTCACTGTCGGAGGATCAGTACTGAGGGAGTGCCGCACTGTCAGAGGGTCAGTACTGAGGGAGTGCTGCGTTGTCAGAGGGTCAGTACTGAGGGAGTGCTGCGTTGTCAGAGGGTCAGTACGGAGGGAGTGCTGCTCTGTCAGAAGGTCAGTACTGAGGGAGTGCTGCACTGTCGGAGGGTCAGTACTGAGGGATTGCTGCACTGCCGGAGGGTCAATACTGAGGGATTGCTGCACTGTCAGAAGGTCAGTACTGAGGGAGTGCTGCACTGTCAGAACTTCAGTACTGAGGGAGTGCTGCACTGTCAGTGGGTCAGTACTGAGGGAGAGCCTCACTGTCGGAGGGTCAGTACTGAGGGAGTGCCGCACTGTCGGAGGGTCAGTACTGAGGAATTGGCTCCCTGTCGGAGGGTCAGTACTGAGGGAGTGCCGCACTGTCGGAGGGTCAGTACTGAGGGAGTGCTGCACTGTCGGAGGGTCAGTACTGAGGGAGTGCTGCACTGTCCGAGGGTCAGTACTGAGGGAGTGGCGCACTCTTGGAGGGTCAGTACTGAGGAAGTGCTGCACTGTCGGAGGGTCAGTACTGAGGGAGTGCTGCACTGTCGGAGGGTCAGTACTGAGGGAGTGCTTCACTGTCGGAGGGTCAGTACTGAGGGAGTGCTGCACTGTCGGAGGGTCAGTACTGAGGGAGTGCTGCACTGTCAGAGGGTCAGTAATGAAGGAGTGCTGCACTGTCGGAGGGTCAGTACTGAGGGAGTGCTGCACTGCCAGAGGGTCAGTACTGAGGGTGTGCTGCACTGTCAGAGGGTCAGTACTGAGTGACTGCTGCACTGTCAGAGGGTCAGCAGTGAGGGTGTGCTGCACTGTCAGAAGGTCAGTACTGAGGGAGTGCTGCACTGTCAGAGGGTCAGTACTGAGTGAGTTCTGCACTGTCAGAGGGTCAGTACTGAGGGTATGCTGCACTGTCAGAAGGTCAGTATTGAGGGATTGCCGCACTATCGGAAGGTCAGTACTGAGGGAGTGCCGCACTGTCAGAGGGTCAGTACTGAGGGAGTGCTGCACTGTGGGAGGGTCAGTACTGAGGGAGCGCTGCACTGTCAGAGGTTCAGTACTGAGGGAGTGCCGCACTGTCAGAGGGTCAGTACTGAGGGAGTGCTGCACTGTGGGAGGGTCAGTACTGAGGGAGCGCTGCACAGTCAGAGGGTCAGTACTGAGGGAGTGCCGCACTGTCGGAGGGTCAGTACTGAGGGAGTGCTGCACTGTTGGAGGGTCAGTACTGAGGGAGTGCTGCTCTGTCAGAACATCAGTACTGAGGGAGTGCCGCACTGTCGGAGGGTCAGTACTGAGGGATAGCTGCACTGTCAGAAGGTCAGTACTGAGGGAATGCTGCACTATCAGAAGGCCAGTACTGAGGAAGTGCTGCACTGTAGGAGGGTCAGTAATGAGGGAGCGCTGCACTGTCAGAAGGTCAGTACTGAGGGAATGCTGCACTGTCAGAAGGCCAGTACTGAGGGAGTGCTGCACTGTCAGAAGGTCAGTACTGAGGGAGTGCTGCGCTGTCGGAGGGTCAGTACTGAGGTAGTGCTGCACTGTCGGAGGGTCAGTACTGAGTGAATGCTGCACTGTCGGAGGGTCAGTACTGTGGGAGTGCTGCGCTGTCGGATGGTCAGTACTGAGGGAATGCCACACTGTCAGAGGGTCAGTACTGAGGGAGTGTTGCACTGTCAGAGGGTCAGTACTGAGGGAGTGCTGCACTGTCAGAGGGTCAGTTCTGAGGGAGTGCTGCACTGCCGGAGGGTCAATACTGAGGGAGTGCTGCACTGCCAGAGGGTCAGTACTGAGGATGTGCTGCACTGTCAGAAGTTCAGTACTGAGGGAGTGCTGCACTGTGGGAGGGTCAGTACTGAGGGAGTGCCGCACTGTCGGAGGGTCAGTACTGAGGGAGTGCCGCACTGTCGAAGGGTCAGAACTGAGGGAATGCTGCACTGTCAGTGGGTCAGTACTGAGGGAGTGCTGCACTATAAGAGGGTCAGTGCTGTGGGAATGCAGCACTTTCGGAGGGTCAGTACTGAGGGAGTGCTGCACTGTAGGAGGGTCAGTACTGAGGGAGCGCTGCACTGTCAGAAGGTCAATACTGAGGGAGTGCTGCACTGTCAGAGGGTCAGTACTGAGGGAGTGCTGCACTGTCAGAGGATCAGTGCTGAGGGAGTGCTGCACTGTCAGAAGGTCAGTACTGAGGGAGTGCTGCGCTGTCGGAGGGTCACTACTGAGGGAGTGCTGCACTGTCAGAGGGTCTGTACTGAGGGTGTGCTGCACTATAATAAGAGGGTCAGTGCTGTGGGAAAGCAGCACTTTCGGAGGGTCAGTACTGAGGGACTGCCGCACTGTCAGAGGGTCAGTACTGTGGGAGTGCTGCACTGTGGGAGTGTCAGTACTGAGGGAGCGCTGCACTGTCAGAGGGTCAGTACTGAGGAAGTGCCGCACAGTCGGAGGGTCAGTACTGAGGGAGTGCTGCACTGTTGGAGGGTCAGTACTGAGGGAGTGCCGCACTGTCGGACGGTCAGTACTGAGGGAATGCTGCACTGTCAGAACGTCAGTACTGAGGGAGTGCCGCACTGTCGGACGGTCAGTACTGAGGGAATGCTGAACTGTCAGTGGGTCAGCACTGAGCGAGAGCTGCACTGTCAGTGGGTGAGTACTGTGGGAGTGCTTCACTGTCGTAGGGTCAGTACTGAGGGAGTGCTGCAATGTCAGTGGGTCAGTACTGAGGGAGTGCTGCACTGTCAGTGGGTCAGTACTGAGGGAGTGCTTCACTGTCGGAGGGTCAGTACTGAGGGAGTGCCGTACTGTCGGAGGGTCAGTACTGAGGGAGTGGCTCCCTGTCGGATGGTCAGTACTGAGGGAGTGCCGCACTGTCGGAGGGTCAGTACTGAGGGAGTGCTGCACTGTCAGAAGGTCAGTACTGAGGGAGTGCTGCACTGTCAGAGGGTCAGTACTGAGGGACTGGCGCACTGTCGGAGGGTCAGTACTGAGGGAGTGCTGCACTGTCGGAGGGTTCAGTACTGAGGGAGTGGCGCACTGTCGGAGGTTCAGTACTGAGGGAATGCTGCACTTTCAGTGGGTCAGTACTGAGGGAGTGCTTCACTGTTGTAGGGTCAGTACTGAGGGAGTGCTTCACTGTCGTAGGGTCAGTACTGAGGGAGTGCTGCACTGTCAGTGGGTCAGTACTGAGGGAGTGCTGCACTGTCAGTGGGTCAGTACTGAGGGAGTGCTGCACTGTCAGTGGGTCAGTACTGAGGGAGTGCTTCACTGTCGGAGGATCAGTACTGAGGGATTGCCGCACTGTCGGAGGGTCAGTACTGAGGGAGCGCCGCACTGTCAGAGGGTCAGTACTGAGGGAGTGCTGCGTTGTCAGAGGGTCAGTACTGAGGGAGTGCTGCTCTTTCAGAAGGTCAGTACTGAGGGAGTGCTGCACTGTCGGAGGGTCAGTACTGAGGGAGTGCTGGACTGCCAGAGGGTCTCTACTGAGGGTGTGCTGCACTGTCAGAAGGTCAGTACTGAGGGAGTGCTGCACTGTCATAAGGTCAGTACTGAGGGAGTGCTGCACTGTAGGAGGTTCAGTAATGAGGGAGCGCTGCACTGTCAGAAGGTCAGTACTGAGGGAATGCTGCACTGTCAGAAGGCCAGTACTGAGGGAGTGCTACACTGTCAGAGGGTCAGTACTGAGGGAGTGCTGCACTGTCAGAAGGTCAGTACTGAGGGAGTGCTGCGCTGTCGGAGGGTCAGTACTGAGGGAGTGCTGCACTGTCGGAGGGTCAGTACTGAGTGAATGCTGCACTGTCGGAGGGTCAGTAGTGTGGGAGTGCTGCGCTGTCGGATGGTCAGTACTGAGGGAATGCCACACTGTCAGAGGGTCAGTACTGAGGGAGTGTTGCACTGTCAGAGGGTCAGTACTAAGGGAGTGCTGCACTGTCAGAGGGTCAGTTCTGAGGGAGTGCTGCACTGCCGAAGGGTCAGTACTGAGGATGTGCTGCACTGTCAGAAGTTCAGTACTGAGGGAGTGCTGCACTGTGGGAGGGTCAGTACTGAGGGAGTGCTGCACTGTGGGAGGGTCAGTCCTGAGGGATTGCCGCACTGTCGGAGGGTCAGTACTGAGGGAGTGCTGCACTGTTGGAGCGTCAGTACTGAGGGAGTGCTGCTCTGTCAGAACGTCAGTACTGAGGGAGTGCCGCACTGTCGAAGGGTCAGAACTGAGGGAATGCTGCACTGTCAGTGGGTCAGTACTGAGGGAGTGCTGCACTGTCAGTGGGTCAGTACTGAGGGAGTGCTTCACTGTCGGAGGGTCAGTACTGAGGGAGTGCTGCACTGTCAGTGGGTCAGTACTGAGGGAGTGCTGCACTGTCAGTGGGTCAGTACTGAGGGAGTGCTGCACTGTCAGTGGGTCAGAACTGAGGGAGAGCCTCACTGTCGGAGGATCAGTACTGAGGGCGTGCCGCTCAGTCGGAGGGTCAGTACTGAGGGAGTGGCGCACTGTCGGAGGGTCAGTACTGAGGGAGTGCCTCACTGTCGGAGAGTCAGTACTGAGGGAGTGCCGAACAGTCGGAGGGTCAGTACTGAGGGAGTGGCGCACTGTCGGAGGGTCAGTACTGAGGGAGTGCTGCACTGTCGGAGGGTCAGTACTGAGGGAGTGCTGCACTGTCGGAGGGTCAGTACTGAGGGAGTGGCGCTCTGTCGGAGGGTCAGTACTGTGGGAGTGCTGCACTGTCGGAGGGTCAGTACTGAGGAAGTGCTGCACTGTCGGAGGGTCAGTACTGAGGGAGTGCTGCACTGTCGGTGGGTCAGTACTGAGTGAGTGCTGCACTGTCGGAGGGTCAGTACTGAGGGAGTGCTGCACTGTCGGAGGGTCAGTACTGAGGGAGTGCTGCACTGTCGGAGGGTCAGTACTGAGGAGTGCTGCACTGTTGGAGGGTCAGTACTGAGGGAGTGCTGCACTGTCGGAGGGTCAGTACAGAGGGAGAGCTGCACTGCCGGAGGGTCAGTACTGAGGGAGTGCTGCACTGCCAGAGGGTCTGTACTGAGGGTCTGCTGCTCTGTCAGAGGGTCAGTACTGAGTGAGTGCTGCACTGTCAGAGGGTCAGTACTGAGGGTGTGCTGCACTGTCAGAAGGTCAGTACTGAGGGAGTGCTGCACTGTCAGAGGGTCAGTACTGAGGGAGTGCTGCACTGTCAGAGGATCAGTGCTGAGGGAGTGCTGCACTGTCAGAAGGTCAGTACTGAGGGAGTGCTGCGCTGTCGGAGGGTCACTACTGAGGGAGTGCTGCACTGTCAGAGGGTCTGTAGTGAGGGTGTGCTGCACTATAAGAGGGTCAGTGCTGTGGGAATGCAGCACTTTCGGAGGGTCAGTACTGAGGGAGGGCTGCACTGTCAGAGGGTCAGTACTGAGGGAGTGCTGCGTTGTCAGAGGGTCAGTACTGAGGGAGTGCCGTACTATCGGAAGGTCAGTACTGAGGGAGTGCCGCACTGTCAGAGGGTCAGTACTGAGGGAGTGCCGCACTGTCGGAGGGTCAGTACTGAGGGAGTGCTGCACTGTTGGAGGGTCAGTACTGAGGGAGTGCTGCTCTGTCATAACGATAGTACTGAGGGAGTGCCGCACTGTCGGAGGGTCAGTAACGAGGGAGTGCTGCACTGTCAGTGGGTCAGTACTGAGGGAGTGCTGCACTGTCAGTGGGTCAGTACTGAGGGAGTGCTTCACTGTCGGAGGGTCAGTACTGAGGGAGTGCTGTACTGTCGGAGGGTCAGTACTGAGGGACTGGCGCACTGTCGGAGGGTCAGTACTGAGGGAGTGCCGCACTGTCGGAGCGTCAGTACTGAGGGAGTGCTGCACTGTTGGAGGGTCAGTACTGAGGGAGTGCTGCACTGTCAGAACGTCAGTACTGAGGGAGTGCCGCACTGTCGGAGGGTCAGTACTGAGGGAGTGCTGCACTTTCAGTGGGTCAGTACTGAGGGAGTGCTTCACTGTCGGAGGGTCAGTACTGAGGGAGTGCTGCACTGTCGAGGGTCAGTACTCAGGGAGTGCTGCACTGTCGGAGGGTCAGTACTGAGGGAGTGCTGCACTGTCGGAGGGTCAGTACTGAGGGAGTGCTGCACTGTCGGAGGGTCAGTACTGAGGGAGTGCTGCACTGTCGGAGGGTCAGTACTGAGGGAGTGCTGCACTGTCGGAGGGTCAGTACTGAGGGACTGCTGCACTGCCGGAGGTTCAGTACTGAGGGAGTGCTGCACTGCCAGAGGGTCTGTACTGAGGGTGTGCTGCACTGTCAGAGGGTCGGTACTGAGTGAGTGCTGCACTGTCAGAGGGTCAGTACTGAGGGTGTGCTGCACTGTCAGAAGGTCAGTACTGAGGGAGTGCTGCACTGTCAGTGGGTCAGTACTGAGGGAGTGCTGCACTGTCAGTGGGCCAGTACTGAGGGAGTGCTTCACTGTCGGAGGATCAGTACTGAGGGATTGCCGCACTGTCGGAGGGTCAGTAATGAGGGAGCGCCGCACTGTCAGAGGGTCAGTACTGAGGGAGTGCTGCGTTGTCAGAGGGTCAGTACTGAGGGAGTGCTGCTCTTTCAGAAGGTCAGTACTGAGGGAGTGCTGCACTGTCGGAGGTTCATTACTGAGGGAGTGCTGGACTGCCAGAGGGTCTCTACTGAGGGTGTGCTGCACTGTCAGAAGGTCAGTACTGAGGGAGTGCTGCACTGTCATAAGGTCAGAACTGAGGGAGTGCTGCACTGTAGGAGGTTCAGTAATGAGGGAGCGCTGCACTGTCAGAAGGTCAGTACTGAGGGAATGCTGCACTGTCAGAAGGCCAGTACTGAGGGAGTGCTACACTGTCAGAGGGTCAGTACTGAGGGAGTGCTGCACTGTCAGAAGATCAGTACTGAGGGAGTGCTGCGCTGTCGGAGGGTCAGTACTGAGGGAGTGCTGCACTGTCGGAGGGTCAGTACTGAGTGAATGCTGCACTGTCGGAGGGTCAGTACTGTGGGAGTGCTGCGCTGTCGGATGGTCAGTACTGAGGGAATGCCACACTGTCAGAGGGTCAGTACTGAGGGAGTGTTGCACTGTCAGAGGGTCAGTACTAAGGGAGTGCTGCACTGTCAGAGGGTCAGTTCTGAGGGAGTGCTGCACTGCCGAAGGGTCAGTACTGAGGATGTGCTGCACTGTCAGAAGTTCAGTACTGAGGGAGTGCTGCACTGTGGGAGGGTCAGTACTGAGGGAGTGCTGCACTGTGGGAGGGTCAGTCCTGAGGGATTGCCGCACTGTCGGAGGGTCAGTACTGAGGGAGTGCTGCACTGTTGGAGAGTCAGTACTGAGGGAGTGCTGCTCTGTCAGAACGTCAGTACTGAGGGAGTGCCGCACTGTCGAAGGGTCAGAACTGAGGGAATGCTGCACTGTCAGTGGGTCAGTACTGAGGGAGTGCTGCACTGTCAGTGGGTCAGTACTGAGGGAGTGCTGCACTGTCAGTGGGTCAGTACTGAGGGAGTGCTGCACTGTCAGTGGGTCAGAACTGAGGGAGAGCCTCACTGTCGGAGGATCAGTACTGAGGGCGTGCCGCTCAGTCGGAGGGTCAGTACTGAGGGAGTGGCGCACTGTCGGAGGGTCAGTACTGAGGGAGTGCCTCACTGTCGGAGAGTCAGTACTGAGGGAGTGCCGAACAGTCGGAGGGTCAGTACTGAGGGAGTGGCGCACTGTCGGAGGGTCAGTACTGAGGGAGTGCTGCACTGTCGGAGGGTCAGTACTGAGGGAGTGCTGCACTGTCTGAGGGTCAGTACTGAGGGAGTGGCGCTCTGTCGGAGGGTCAGTACTGTGGGAGTGCTGCACTGTCGGAGGGTCAGTACTGAGGAAGTGCTGCACTGTCGGAGGGTCAGTACTGAGGGAGTGCTGCACTGTCGGTGGGTCAGTACTGAGTGAGTGCTGCACTGTCGGAGGGTCAGTACTGAGGGAGTGCTGCACTGTCGGAGGGTCAGTACTGAGGGAGTGCTGCACTGCCGGAGGGTCAGTACTGAGGGAGTGCTGCACTGTCGGAGGGTCAGTACTGAGGAGTGCTGCACTGTTGGAGGGTCAGTACTGAGGGAGTGCTGCACTGTCGGAGGGTCAGTACAGAGGGAGAGCTGCACTGCCGGAGGGTCAGTACTGAGGGAGTGCTGCACTGCCAGAGGGTCTGTACTGAGGGTGTGCTGCTCTGTCAGAGGGTCATTACTGAGTGAGTGCTGCACTGTCAGAGGGTCAGTACTGAGGGTGTGCTGCACTGTCAGAAGGTCAGTACTGAGGGAGTGCTGCACTGTCAGAGGGTCAGTACTGAGGGAGTGCTGCACTGTCAGAGGATCAGTGCTGAGGGAGTGCTGCACTGTCAGAAGGTCAGTACTGAGGGAGTGCTGCGCTGTCGGAGGGTCACTACTGAGGGAGTGCTGCACTGTCAGAGGGTCAGTACTGAGGGAGTGCTGCACTGTCGGAGGGTCAGTACTGAGGGAGTGCTGCACTGTCGGAGGGTCAGTACTGAGGGAGTGCTGCACTGTCAGAGGGTCTGTAGTGAGGGTGTGCTGCACTATAAGAGGGTCAGTGCTGTGGGAATGCAGCACTTTCGGAGGGTCAGTACTGAGGGAGGGCTGCACTGTCAGAGGGTCAGTACTGAGGGAGTGCCGCACTATCGGAAGGTCAGTACTGAGGGAGTGCCGCACTGTCAGAGGGTCAGTACTGAGGGAGTGCCGCACTGTCGGAGGGTCAGTACTGAGGGAGTGCTGCACTGTTGGAGGGTCAGTACTGAGGGAGTGCTGCTCTGTCATAACGATAGTACTGAGGGAGTGCCGCACTGTCGGAGGGTCAGTAACGAGGGAGTGCTGCACTGTCAGTGGGTCAGTACTGAGGGAGTGCTGCACTGTCAGTGGGTCAGTACTGAAGGAGTGCTTCACTGTCGGAGGGTCAGTACTGAGGGAGTGCTGTACTGTCGGAGGGTCAGTACTGAGGGAGTGCTTCACTGTCGGAGGGTCAGTACTGAGGGAGTGCTGCACTGTCGAGGGTCAGTACTCAGGGAGTGCTGCACTGTCGGAGGGTCAGTACTGAGGGAGTGCTGCACTGTCGGAGGGTCAGTACTGAGGGAGTGCTGCACTGTCGGAGGGTCAGTACTGAGGGAGTGCTGCACTGTCGGAGGGTCAGTACTGAGGGAGTGCTGCACTGTCGGAGGGTCAGTACTGAGGGACTGCTGCACTGCCGGAGGTTCAGTACTGAGGGAGTGCTGCACTGCCAGAGGGTCTGTACTGAGGGTGTGCTGCACTGTCAGAGGGTCGGTACTGAGTGAGTGCTGCACTGTCAGAAGGTCAGTACTGAGGGAGTGCTGCACTGTCAGAGGGTCAGTACTGAGTGAGTGCTGCACTGTGAGAGGGTCAGTACTGAGGGTGTGCTGCACTGTCAGAATGTCAGTATTGAGGGAGTGCCGCACTATCGGAAGGTCAGTACTGAGGGAGTGCCGCACTGTCAGAGGGTCAGTACTGAGGGAGTGCTGCACTGTGGGAGGGTCAGTACTGAGGGAGCGCTGCACTGTCAGAGGGTCAGTACTGAGGGAGTGCTGCACTGTGGGAGGGTCAGTACTGAGGGAATTCTGCACTGTCAGTGGGTGAGTACTGTGGGAGTGCTTCACTGTCGTAGGGTCAGTACTGATGGAATGCTGCACTGTCAGTGGGTCAGTACTGAGGGAGTGCTTCACTGTCGGAGGGTCAGTACTGAGGGAGTGCCGTACTGTCGGAGGGTCAGTACTGAGGGAGTGGCTCCCTGTCGGAGGGTCAGTACTGAGGGAGTGCCGCACTGTCGGAGGGTTCAGTACTGAGCGAGTGGCGCACTGTCGGAGGTTCAGTACTGAGGGAGTGCTGCACTGTCGGAGGGTCAGTACTGAGGGAGTGCTGCACTGTCGGAGGGTGAGTACTGAGGGAGTGCTGCACTGTCGGAGGGTCAGTACTGAGGGAGTGCTGCACTGTAGGAGGGTCAGTACTGAGGGAATGCTGCACTTTCAGTGGGTCAGTACTGAGGGAGTGCCGCACTGTCGGAGGGTCAGTACTGAGGGAATGCTGCACTTTCAGTGGGTCAGTACTGAGGGAGTGCTGCACTGTCAGTGGGTCAGTACTGAGGGAGTGCTGCACTGTCAGTGGGTCAGTACTGAGGGAGTGCTGCACTGTGGGAGGGTCAGTACTGAGGGAGTGCTTCACTGTCGGAGGATCAGTACTGAGGGAGTGCCGCACTGTCAGAGGGTCAGTACTGAGGGAGTGCTGCGTTGTCAGAGGGTCAGTACTGAGGGAGTGCTGCGTTGTCAGAGGGTCAGTACGGAGGGAGTGCTGCTCTGTCAGAAGGTCAGTACTGAGGGAGTGCTGCACTGTCGGAGGGTCAGTACTGAGGGATTGCTGCACTGCCGGAGGGTCAATACTGAGGGATTGCTGCACTGTCAGAAGGTCAGTACTGAGGGAGTGCTGCACTGTCAGAACTTCAGTACTGAGGGAGTGCCGCACTGGCGAAGGGTCAGTACTGAAGGAATGCTGCACTGTCAGTTGGTCAGTACTGAGGGAGTGCTGCACTGTCAGTGGGTCAGTACTGAGGGAGTGCTTCACTGTCGGAGTGTCAGTACTGAGGGAGTGCTGCACCGTCAGTGGGTCAGTACTGAGGGAGTGCTGCACTGTCAGTGGGTCAGTACTGAGGGAGTGCCGCACTGTCGGAGGGTCAGTACTGAGGAATTGGCTCCCTGTCGGAGGGTCAGTACTGAGGGAGTGCCGCACTGTCGGAGGGTCAGTACTGAGGGAGTGCTGCACTGTCAGTGGGTCAGTACTGAGGGAGTGCTGCACTGTCCGAGGGTCAGTACTGAGGGAGTGGCGCACTCTCGGAGGGTCAGTACTGAGGGAGTGCTGCACTGTCGGAGGGTCAGTACTGAGGAAGTGCTGCACTGTCGGAGGGTCAGTACTGAGGAAGTGCTGCACTGTCGGAGGGTCAGTACTGAGGGAGTGCTGCACTGTCGGAGGGTCAGTACTGAGGGAGTGCTTCACTTTCGGAGGGTCAGTACTGAGGGAGTGCTGCACTGTCGGAGGGTCAGTACTGAGGGAGTGCTGCACTGTCGGAGGGTCAGTAATGAAGGAGTGCTGCACTGTCGGAGGGTCAGTACTGAGGGAGTGCTGCACTGCCAGAGGGTCAGTACTGAGGGTGTGCTGCACTGTCAGAGGGTCAGTACTGAGTGACTGCTGCACTGTCAGAGGGTCAGTAGTGAGGGTGTGCTGCACTGTCAGAAGGTCAGTACTGAGGGAGTGCTGCACTGTCAGAGGGTCAGTACTGAGTGAGTTCTGCACTGTCAGAGGGTCAGTACTGAGGGTGTGCTGCACTGTCAGAAGGTCAGTATTGAGGGATTGCCGCACTATCGGAAGGTCAGTACTGAGGGAGTGCCGCACTGTGAGAGGGTCAGTACTGAGGGAGTGCTGCACTGTGGGAGGGTCAGTACTGAGGGAGCGCTGCACTGTCAGAGGTTCAGTACTGAGGGAGTGCCGCACTGTCAGAGGGTCAGTACTGAGGGAGTGCTGCACTGTGGGAGGGTCAGTAATGAGGGAGCGCTGCACAGTCAGAGGGTCAGTACTGAGGGAGTGCCGCACTGTCGGAGGGTCAGTACTGAGGGAGTGCTGCACTGTTGGAGGGTCAGTACTGAGGGAGTGCTGCTCTGTCAGAACATCAGTACTGAGGGAGTGCCGCACTGTCGGAGGGTCAGTACTGAGGGAATGCTGCACTTTCAGTGGGTCAGTACTGAGGGAGTGCTGCACTGTCAGTGGGTCAGTACTGAGGGAGTGCTTCACTGTCGTAGGGTCAGTACTGAGGGAGTGCTGCACTGTCAGTGGGTCATTACTGAGGGAGTGCTGCACTGTCAGTGGGTCAGTACTGAGGGAGTGCTGCACTGTCAGTGGGTCAGTACTGAGGGAGTGCTTCACTGTCGGAGGATCAGTACTGAGGGATTGCCGCACTGTCGGAGGGTCAGTACTGGGGGAGTGCTGTGTTGTCAGAGGGTCAGTACTGAGGGAGTGCTGCACTGTCAGAGGGTCAGTACTGAGGGAGTGCTGCACTGTCGGAGGGTCAGTACTGAGGGATTGCTGCACTGCCGGAGGGTCAATACTGAGGGAGTGCTGGACTGCCAGAGGGTCTCTACTGAGGGTGTGCTGCACTGTCAGAAGGTCAGTACTGAGGGATAGCTGCACTATCAGAAGGCCAGTACTGAGGAAGTGCTGCACTGTAGGAGGGTCAGTAATGAGGGAGCGCTGCACTGTCAGAAGGTCAGTACTGAGGGAATGCTGCACTGTCAGAAGGCCAGTACTGAGGGAGTGCTGCACTGTCAGAAGGTCAGTACTGAGGGAGTGCTGCGCTGTCGGAGGGTCAGTACTGAGGGAGTGCTGCACTGTCGGAGGGTCAGTACTGAGTGAATGCTGCACTGTCGGAGGGTCAGTACTGTGGGAGTGCTGCGCTGTCGGATGGTCAGTACTGAGGGAATGCCACACTGTCAGAGGGTCAGTACTGAGGGAGTGTTGCACTGTCAGAGGGTCAGTACTGAGGGAGTGCTGCACTGTCAGAGGGTCAGTTCTGAGGGAGTGCTGCACTGCCGGAGGGTCAATACTGAGGGAGTGCTGCACTGCCAGAGGGTCAGTACTGAGGATGTGCTGCACTGTCAGAAGTTCAGTACTGAGGGAGTGCTGCACTGTGGGAGGGTCAGTACTGAGGGAGTGCCGCACTGTCGGAGGGTCAGTACTGAGGGAGTGCCGCACTGTCGAAGGGTCAGACTGAGGGAATGCTGCACTGTCAGTGGGTCAGTACTGAGGGAGTGCTGCACTATAAGAGGGTCAGTGCTGTGGGAATGCAGCACTTTCGGAGGGTCAGTACTGAGGGATTGCTGCACTGTAGGAGGGTCAGTACTGAGGGAGTGCTGCACTGTCAGAAGGTCAGTACTGAGGGAGTGCTGCACTGTCAGAGGGTCAGTACTGAGGGACTGGCGCACTGTCGGAGGGTCAGTACTGAGGGAGTGCTGCACTGTCGGAGGGTTCAGTACTGAGGGAGTCGCGCACTGTCGGAGGTTCAGTACTGAGGGGTTGGCGCACTGTCGGAGGGTCAGTACTGAGGGAGTGCTGCACTGTCGGAGGGTGAGTACTGAGGGAGTGCTGCACTGTCGGAGGGTCAGTACTGAGGGAGTGCCGCACTGTCGGAGGGTCAGTCTGAGGGAGTGCTGCACTGTTGGAGGGTCAGTACTGAGGGAGTGCTGCTCTGTCAGAACGTCAGTACTGAGGGAGTGCCGCACTGTCGGAGGGTCAGTACTGAGGGAATGCTGCACTTTCAGTGGGTCAGTACTGAGGGAGTGCTGCACTGTCAGTGGGTCAGTACTGAGGGAGTGCTGCACTTTCATTGGGTCAGTACTGAGGGAGTGCTTCACTGTCGTAGGGTCAGTACTGAGGGAGTGCTTCACTGTCGTAGGGTCAGTACTGAGGGAGTGCTTCACTGTCAGAGGGTCAGTACTGAGGGAGTGCTTCACTGTCGTAGGGTCAGTACTGAGGGAGTGCTGCACTGTCAGTGGGTCAGTACTGAGGGAGTGCTGCACTGTCAGTGGGTCAGTACTGAGGGAGTGCTGCACTGTCAGTGGGTCAGTACTGAGGGAGTGCTTCACTGTCGGAGGATCAGTACTGAGGGAGTGCTGTACTGTCGGAGGATCAGTACTGAGGGAGCGCTGCACTGTTGGAGAGTCAGTACTGAGGGATTGCCGCACTGTCGGAGGGTCAGTACTGAGGGAGCGCCGCACTGTCAGAGGGTCAGTACTGAGGGAGTGCTGCGTTGTCAGAGGGTCAGTACTGAGGGAGTGCTGCTCTTTCAGAAGGTCAGTACTGAGGGAGTGCTGCACTGTCGGAGGTTCAGTACTGAGGGAGTGCTGGACTGCCAGAGGGTCTCTACTGAGGGTGTGCTGCACTGTCAGAAGGTCAGTACTGAGGGAGTGCTGCACTGTCATAAGGTCAGTACTGAGGGAGTGCTGCACTGTAGGAGGTTCAGTAATGAGGGAGCGCTGCACTGTCAGAAGGTCAGTACTGAGGGAATGCTGCACTGTCAGAAGGCCAGTACTGAGGGAGTGCTACACTGTCAGAGGGTCAGAACTGAGGGAGTGCTGCACTGTCAGAAGGTCAGTACTGAGGGAGTGCTGCGCTGTCGGAGGTTCAGTACTGAGGGAGTGCTGCACTGTCGGAGGGTCAGTACTGAGTGAATGCTGCACTGTCGGAGGGTCAGTACTGTGGGAGTGCTGCGCTGTTGGATGGTCAGTACTGAGAGAATGCCACACTGTCAGAGGGTCAGTACTGAGGGAGTGTTGCACTGTCAGAGGGTCAGTACTAAGGGAGTGCTGCACTGTCAGAGGGTCAGTTCTGAGGGAGTGCTGCACTGCCGAAGGGTCAGTACTGAGGATGTGCTGCACTGTCAGAAGTTCAGTACTGAGGGAGTGCTGCACTGTGGGAGGGTCAGTACTGAGGGAGTGCTGCACTGTGGGAGGGTCAGTCCTGAGGGATTGCCGCACTGTCGGAGGGTCAGTACTGAGGGAGTGCTGCACTGTTGGAGAGTCAGTACTGAGGGAGTGCTGCTCTGTCAGAACGTCAGTACTGAGGGAGTGTCGCACTGTCGAAGGGTCAGAACTGAGGGAATGCTGCACTGTCAGTGGGTCAGTACTGAGGGAGTGCTGCACTGTCAGTGGGTCAGTACTGAGGGAGTGCTTCACTGTCGGAGGGTCAGTACTGAGGGAGTGCTGCACTGTCAGTGGGTCAGTACTGAGGGAGTGCTGCACTGTCAGTGGGTCAGTACTGAGGGAGTGCTGCACTGTCAGTGGGTCAGAACTGAGGGAGAGCCTCACTGTCGGAGGATCAGTACTGAGGGCGTGCCGCTCAGTCGGAGGGTCAGTACTGAGGGAGTGGCGCACTTTCGGAGGGTCAGTACTGAGGGAGTGCCTCACTGTCGGAGAGTCAGTACTGAGGGAGTGCCGAACAGTCGGAGGGTCAGTACTGAGGGAGTGGCGCACTGTCGGAGGGCCAGTACTGAGGGAGTGCTGCACTGTCGGAGGGTCAGTACTGAGGGAGTGCTGCACTGTCGGAGGGTCAGTACTGAGGGAGTGGCGCTCTGTCGGAGGGTCAGTACTGTGGGAGTGCTGCACTGTCGGAGGGTCAGTACTGAGGAAGTGCTGCACTGTCGGAGGGTCAGTACTGAGGGAGTGCTGCACTGTCGGTGGGTCAGTACTGAGTGAGTGCTGCACTGTCGGAGGGTCAGTACTGAGGGAGTGCTGCACTGTCAGTGGGTCAGTACTGAGGGAGTGCTTCACTGTCGGAGGGTCAGTACTGAGGGAGTGCTGCACTGTCAGTGGGTCAGTACTGAGGGAGTGCTGCACTGTCAGTGGGTCAGTACTGAGGGAATGCTGCACTGTCAGTGGGTCAGTACTGAGGGAGTGCTGCACTATAAGAGGGTCAGTGCTGTGGGAATGCAGCACTTTCGGAGGGTCAGTACTGAGGGAGTGCTGCACTGTAGGAGGGTCAGTACTGAGGGAGCGCTGCACTGTCAGAAGGTCAATACTGAGGGAGTGCTGCACTGTCAGAGGGTCAGTACTGAGGGAGTGCTGCACTGTCAGAGGATCAGTGCTGAGGGAGTGCTGCACTGTCAGAAGGTCAGTACTGAGGGAGTGCTGCGCTGTCGGAGGGTCACTACTGAGGGAGTGCTGCACTGTCAGAGGGTCTGTACTGAGGGTGTGCTGCACTATAATAAGAGGGTCAGTGCTTTGGGAAAGCAGCACTTTCGGAGGGTCAGTACTGAGGGACTGCCGCACTGTCAGAGGGTCAGTACTGTGGGAGTGCTGCACTGTGGGAGTGTCAGTACTGAGGGAGCGCTGCACTGTCAGAGGGTCAGTACTGAGGGAGTGCCGCACAGTCGGAGGGTCAGTACTGAGGGAGTGCTGCACTGTCGGACGGTCAGTACTGAGGGAATGCTGCACTGTCAGAACGTCAGTACTGAGGGAGTGCCGCACTGTCGGACGGTCAGTACTGAGGGAATGCTGAACTGTCAGTGGGTCAGCACTGAGCGAGAGCTGCACTGTCAGTGGGTGAGTACTGTGGGAGTGCTTCACTGTCGTAGGGTCAGTACTGAGGGAGTGCTGCACTGTCAGTGGGTCAGTACTGAGGGAGTGCTTCACTGTCGGAGGGTCAGTACTGAGGGAGTGGCTCCCTGTCGGATGGTCAGTACTGAGGGAGTGCCGCACTGTCGGAGGGTCAGTACTGAGGGAGTGCTGCACTGTCAGAAGGTCAGTACTGAGGGAGTGCTGCACTGTCAGAGGGTCAGTACTGAGGGACTGGCGCACTGTCGGAGGGTCAGTACTGAGGGAGTGCTGCACTGTCGGAGGGTTCAGTACTGAGGGAGTCGCGCACTGTCGGAGGTTCAGTACTGAGGGGTTGGCGCACTGTCGGAGGGTCAGTACTGAGGGAGTGCTGCACTGTCGGAGGGTGAGTACTGAGGGAGTGCTGCACTGTCGGAGGGTCAGTACTGAGGGAGTGCCGCACTGTCGGAGGGTCAGTCTGAGGGAGTGCTGCACTGTTGGAGGGTCAGTACTGAGGGAGTGCTGCTCTGTCAGAACGTCAGTACTGAGGGAGTGCCGCACTGTCGGAGGGTCAGTACTGAGGGAATGCTGCACTTTCAGTGGGTCAGTACTGAGGGAGTGCTGCACTGTCAGTGGGTCAGTACTGAGGGAGTGCTGCACTTTCAGTGGGTCAGTACTGAGGGAGTGCTTCACTGTCGTAGGGTCAGTACTGAGGGAGTGCTTCACTGTCGTAGGGTCAGTACTGAGGGAGTGCTTCACTGTCAGAGGGTCAGTACTGAGGGAGTGCTTCACTGTCGTAGGGTCAGTACTGAGGGAGTGCTGCACTGTCAGTGGGTCAGTACTGAGGGAGTGCTGCACTGTCAGTGGGTCAGTACTGAGGGAGTGCTGCACTGTCAGTGGGTCAGTACTGAGGGAGTGCTTCACTGTCGGAGGATCAGTACTGAGGGAGTGCTGTACTGTCGGAGGATCAGTACTGAGGGAGCGCTGCACTGTTGGAGAGTCAGTACTGAGGGATTGCCGCACTGTCGGAGGGTCAGTACTGAGGGAGCGCCGCACTGTCAGAGGGTCAGTACTGAGGGAGTGCTGCGTTGTCAGAGGGTCAGTACTGAGGGAGTGCTGCTCTTTCAGAAGGTCAGTACTGAGGGAGTGCTGCACTGTCGGAGGTTCAGTACTGAGGGAGTGCTGGACTGCCAGAGGGTCTCTACTGAGGGTGTGCTGCACTGTCAGAAGGTCAGTACTGAGGGAGTGCTGCACTGTCATAAGGTCAGTACTGAGGGAGTGCTGCACTGTAGGAGGTTCAGTAATGAGGGAGCGCTGCACTGTCAGAAGGTCAGTACTGAGGGAATGCTGCACTGTCAGAAGGCCAGTACTGAGGGAGTGCTACACTGTCAGAGGGTCAGAACTGAGGGAGTGCTGCACTGTCAGAAGGTCAGTACTGAGGGAGTGCTGCGCTGTCGGAGGTTCAGTACTGAGGGAGTGCTGCACTGTCGGAGGGTCAGTACTGAGTGAATGCTGCACTGTCGGAGGGTCAGTACTGTGGGAGTGCTGCGCTGTCGGATGGTCAGTACTGAGGGAATGCCACACTGTCAGAGGGTCAGTACTGAGGGAGTGTTGCACTGTCAGAGGGTCAGTACTAAGGGAGTGCTGCACTGTCAGAGGGTCAGTTCTGAGGGAGTGCTGCACTGCCGAAGGGTCAGTACTGAGGATGTGCTGCACTGTCAGAAGTTCAGTACTGAGGGAGTGCTGCACTGTGGGAGGGTCAGTACTGAGGGAGTGCTGCACTGTGGGAGGGTCAGTCCTGAGGGATTGCCGCACTGTCGGAGGGTCAGTACTGAGGGAGTGCTGCACTGTTGGAGAGTCAGTACTGAGGGAGTGCTGCTCTGTCAGAACGTCAGTACTGAGGGAGTGTCGCACTGTCGAAGGGTCAGAACTGAGGGAATGCTGCACTGTCAGTGGGTCAGTACTGAGGGAGTGCTGCACTGTCAGTGGGTCAATACTGAGGGAGTGCTTCACTGTCGGAGGGTCAGTACTGAGGGAGTGCTGCACTGTCAGTGGGTCAGTACTGAGGGAGTGCTGCACTGTCAGTGGGTCAGTACTGAGGGAGTGCTGCACTGTCAGTGGGTCAGAACTGAGGGAGAGCCTCACTGTCGGAGGATCAGTACTGAGGGCGTGCCGCTCAGTCGGAGGGTCAGTACTGAGGGAGTGGCGCACTTTCGGAGGGTCAGTACTGAGGGAGTGCCTCACTGTCGGAGAGTCAGTACTGAGGGAGTGCCGAACAGTCGGAGGGTCAGTACTGAGGGAGTGGCGCACTGTCGGAGGGTCAGTACTGAGGGAGTGCTGCACTGTCGGAGGGTCAGTACTGAGGGAGTGCTGCACTGTCGGAGGGTCAGTACTGAGGGAGTGGCGCTCTGTCGGAGGGTCAGTACTGTGGGAGTGCTGCACTGTCGGAGGGTCAGTACTGAGGAAGTGCTGCACTGTCGGAGGGTCAGTACTGAGGGAGTGCTGCACTGTCGGTGGGTCAGTACTGAGTGAGTGCTGCACTGTCGGAGGGTCAGTACTGAGGGAGTGCTGCACTGTCGGAGGGTCAGTACTGAGGGAGTGCTGCACTGCCGGAGGGTCAGTACTGAGGGAGTGCTGCACTGTCGGAGGGTCAGTACTGAGGGAATGCTGCACTGTCAGAACGTCAGTACTGAGGGAGTGCCGCACTGTCGGACGGTCAGTACTGAGGGAATGCTGAACTGTCAGTGGGTCAGCACTGAGCGAGAGCTGCACTGTCAGTGGGTGAGTACTGTGGGAGTGCTTCACTGTCGTAGGGTCAGTACTGAGGGAGTGCTGCACTGTCAGTGGGTCAGTACTGAGGGAGTGCTTCACTGTCGGAGGGTCAGTACTGAGGGAGTGGCTCCCTGTCGGATGGTCAGTACTGAGGGAGTGCCGCACTGTCGGAGGGTCAGTACTGAGGGAGTGCTGAACTGTCAGAAGGTCAGTACTGAGGGAGTGCTGCACTGTCAGAGGGTCAGTACTGAGGGACTGGCGCACTGTCGGAGGGTCAGTACTGAGGGAGTGCTGCACTGTCGGAGGGTTCAGTACTTAGGGAGTCGCGCACTGTCGGAGGTTCAGTACTGAGGGGTTGGCGCACTGTCGGAGGGTCAGTACTGAGGGAGTGCTGCACTGTCGGAGGGTGAGTACTGAGGGAGTGCTGCACTGTCGGAGGGTCAGTACTGAGGGAGTGCCACACTGTCGGAGGGTCAGTCTGAGGGAGTGCTGCACTGTTGGAGGGTCAGTACTGAGGGAGTGCTGCTCTGTCAGAACGTCAGTACTGAGGGAGTGCCGCACTGTCGGAGGGTCAGTACTGAGGGAATGCTGCACTTTCAGTGGGTCAGTACTGAGGGAGTGCTGCACTGTCAGTGGGTCAGTACTGAGGGAGTGCTGCACTTTCAGTGGGTCAGTACTGAGGGAGTGCTTCACTGTCGTAGGGTCAGTACTGAGGGAGTGCTTCACTGTCGTAGGGTCAGTACTGAGGGAGTGCTTCACTGTCAGAGGGTCAGTACTGAGGGAGTGCTTCACTGTCGTAGGGTCAGTACTGAGGGAGTGCTGCACTGTCAGTGGGTCAGTACTGAGGGAGTGCTGCACTGTCAGTGGGTCAGTACTGAGGGAGTGCTGCACTGTCAGTGGGTCAGTACTGAGGGAGTGCTTCACTGTCGGAGGATCAGTACTGAGGGAGTGCTGTACTGTCGGAGGATCAGTACTGAGGGAGCGCTGCACTGTTGGAGAGTCAGTACTGAGGGATTGCCGCACTGTCGGAGGGTCAGTACTGAGGGAGCGCCGCACTGTCAGAGGGTCAGTACTGAGGGAGTGCTGCGTTGTCAGAGGGTCAGTACTGAGGGAGTGCTGCTCTTTCAGAAGGTCAGTACTGAGGGAGTGCTGCACTGTCGGAGGGTCAGTACTGAGGGAGTGCTGGACTGCCAGAGGGTCTCTACTGAGGGTGTGCTGCACTGTCAGAAGGTCAGTACTGAGGGAGTGCTGCACTGTCATAAGGTCAGTACTGAGGGAGTGCTGCACTGTAGGAGGTTCAGTAATGAGGGAGCGCTGCACTGTCAGAAGGTCAGTACTGAGGGAATGCTGCACTGTCAGAAGGCCAGTACTGAGGGAGTGCTACACTGTCAGAGGGTCAGAACTGAGGGAGTGCTGCACTGTCAGAAGGTCAGTACTGAGGGAGTGCTGCGCTGTCGGAGGTTCAGTACTGAGGGAGTGCTGCACTGTCGGAGGGTCAGTACTGAGTGAATGCTGCACTGTCGGAGGGTCAGTACTGTGGGAGTGCTGCGCTGTCGGATGGTCAGTACTGAGGGAATGCCACACTGTCAGAGGGTCAGTACTGAGGGAGTGTTGCACTGTCAGAGGGTCAGTACTAAGGGAGTGCTGCACTGTCAGAGGGTCAGTTCTGAGGGAGTGCTGCACTGCCGAAGGGTCAGTACTGAGGATGTGCTGCACTGTCAGAAGTTCAGTACTGAGGGAGTGCTGCACTGTGGGAGGGTCAGTACTGAGGGAGTGCTGCACTGTGGGAGGGTCAGTCCTGAGGGATTGCCGCACTGTCGGAGGGTCAGTACTGAGGGAGTGCTGCACTGTTGGAGAGTCAGTACTGAGGGAGTGCTGCTCTGTCAGAACGTCAGTACTGAGGGAGTGTCGCACTGTCGAAGGGTCAGAACTGAGGGAATGCTGCACTGTCAGTGGGTCAGTACTGAGGGAGTGCTGCACTGTCAGTGGGTCAGTACTGAGGGAGTGCTTCACTGTCGGAGGGTCAGTACTGAGGGAGTGCTGCACTGTCAGTGGGTCAGTACTGAGGGAGTGCTGCACTGTCAGTGGGTCAGTACTGAGGGAGTGCTGCACTGTCAGTGGGTCAGAACTGAGGGAGAGCCTCACTGTCGGAGGATCAGTACTGAGGGCGTGCCGCTCAGTCGGAGGGTCAGTACTGAGGGAGTGGCGCACTTTCGGAGGGTCAGTACTGAGGGAGTGCCTCACTGTCGGAGAGTCAGTACTGAGGGAGTGCCGAACAGTCGGAGGGTCAGTACTGAGGGAGTGGCGCACTGTCGGAGGGTCAGTACTGAGGGAGTGCTGCACTGTCGGAGGGTCAGTACTGAGGGAGTGCTGCACTGTCGGAGGGTCAGTACTGAGGGAGTGGCGCTCTGTCGGAGGGTCAGTACTGTGGGAGTGCTGCACTGTCGGAGGGTCAGTACTGAGGAAGTGCTGCACTGTCGGAGGGTCAGTACTGAGGGAGTGCTGCACTGTCGGTGGGTCAGTACTGAGTGAGTGCTGCACTGTCGGAGGGTCAGTACTGAGGGAGTGCTGCACTGTCGGAGGGTCAGTACTGAGGGAGTGCTGCACTGCCGGAGGGTCAGTACTGAGGGAGTGCTGCACTGTCGGAGGGTCAGTACTGAGGAGTGCTGCACTGTTGGAGGGTCAGTACTGAGGAAGTGCTGCACTGTCGGAGGGTCAGTACAGAGGGAGTGCTGCACTGCCAGAGGGTCTGTACTGAGGGTGTGCTGCTCTGTCAGAGGGTCAGTACTGAGTGAGTGCTGCACTGTCAGAGGGTCAGTACTGAGGGTGTGCTGCACTGTCAGAAGGTCAGTACTGAGGGAGTGCTGCACTGTCAGAGGGTCAGTACTGAGGGATTGCTGCACTGTCAGAGGATCAGTGCTGAGGGAGTGCTGCACTGTCAGAAGGTCAGTACTGAGGGAGTGCTGCGCTGTCGGAGGGTCACTACTGAGGGAGTGCTGCACTGTCAGAGGGTCTGTAGTGAGGGTGTGCTGCACTATAAGAGGGTCAGTGCTGTGGGAATGCAGCACTTTCGGAGGGTCAGTACTGAGGGAGGGCTGCACTGTCAGAGGGTCAGTACTGAGGGAGTGCTGCGTTGTCAGAGGGTCAGTACTGAGGGAGTGCCGCACTATCGGAAGGTCAGTACTGAGGGAGTGCCGCACTGTCAGAGGGTCAGTACTGAGGGAGTGCTGCACTGTCAGAGGGTCAGTACTGAGGGAGTGCTGCATTGTCAGAGGGTCAGTACTGAGGGAGTGCCGCACTGTCGGAGGGTCAGTACTGAGGGAGTGCTGCACTGTTGGAGGGTCAGTACTGAGGGAGTGCTGCTCTGTCATAACGATAGTACTGAGGGAGTGCCGCACTGTCGGAGGGTCAGTAACGAGGGAGTGCTGCACTGTCAGTGGGTCAGTACTGAGGGAGTGCTGCACTGTCAGTGGGTCAGTACTGAGGGAGTGCTTCACTGTCGGAGGGTCAGTACTGAGGGAGTGCTGTACTGTCGGAGGGTCAGTACTGAGGGACTGGCGCACTGTCGGAGGGTCAGTACTGAGGGAGTGCCGCACTGTCGGAGGGTCAGTACTGAGGGAGTGCTGCACTGTTGGAGGGTCAGTACTGAGGGAGTGCTGCACTGTCAGAACGTCAGTACTGAGGGAGTGCCGCACTGTCGGAGGGTCAGTACTGAGGGAGTGCTGCACTTTCAGTGGGTCAGTACTGAGGGAGTGCTTCACTGTCGGAGGGTCAGTACTGAGGGAGTGCTGCACTGTCGAGGGTCAGTACTCAGGGAGTGCTGCACTGTCGGAGGGTCAGTACTGAGGGAGTGCTGCACTGTCGGAGGGTCAGTACTGAGGGAGTGCTGCACTGTCGGAGGGTCAGTACTGAGGGAGTGCTGCACTGTCGGAGGGTCAGTACTGAGGGAGTGCTGCACTGTCGGAGGGTCAGTACTGAGGGACTGCTGCACTGCCGGAGGTTCAGTACTGAGGGAGTGCTGCACTGCCAGAGGGTCTGTACTGAGGGTGTGCTGCACTGTCGGAGGGTCGGTACTGAGTGAGTGCTGCACTGTCAGAGGGTCAGTACTGAGGGTGTGCTGCACTGTCAGAAAGTCAGTACTGAGGGAGTGCTGCACTGTCAGTGGGTCAGTACTGAGGGAGTGCTGCACTGTCAGTGGGTCAGTACTGAGGGAGTGCTTCACTGTCAGAGGGTCAGTACTGAGGAAGTGCTGCACTGTCAGAGGGTCAGTACTGAGGGAGCGCCGCACTGTCAGAGGGTCAGTACTGAGGGAGTGCTGCGTTGTCAGAGGGTCAGTACTGAGGGAGTGCTGCTCTTTCAGAAGGTCAGTACTGAGGGAGTGCTGCACTGTCGGAGGGTCAGTACTGAGGGAGTGCTGGACTGCCAGAGGGTCTCTACTGAGGGTGTGCTGCACTGTCAGAAGGTCAGTACTGAGGGAGTGCTGCACTGTCATAAGGTCAGTACTGAGGGAGTGCTGCACTGTAGGAGGTTCAGTAATGAGGGAGCGCTGCACTGTCAGAAGGTCAGTACTGAGGGAATGCTGCACTGTCAGAAGGCCAGTACTGAGGGAGTGCTACACTGTCAGAGGGTCAGTACTGAGGGAGTGCTGCACTGTCAGAAGGTCAGTACTGAGGGAGTGCTGCGCTGTCGGAGGGTCAGTACTGAGGGAGTGCTGCACTGTCGGAGGGTCAGTACTGAGTGAATGCTGCACTGTCGGAGGGTCAGTACTGTGGGAGTGCTGCGCTGTCGGATGGTCAGTACTGAGGGAATGCCACACTGTCAGAGGGTCAGTACTGAGGGAGTGTTGCACTGTCAGAGGGTCAGTACTAAGGGAGTGCTGCACTGTCAGAGGGTCAGTTCTGAGGGAGTGCTGCACTGCCGAAGGGTCAGTACTGAGGATGTGCTGCACTGTCAGAAGTTCAGTACTGAGGGAGTGCTGCACTGTGGGAGGGTCAGTCCTGAGGGATTGCCGCACTGTCGGAGGGTCAGTACTGAGGGAGTGCTGCACTGTTGGAGAGTCAGTACTGAGGGAGTGCTGCTCTGTCAGAACGTCAGTACTGAGGGAGTGCCGCACTGTCGAAGGGTCAGAACTGAGGGAATGCTGCACTGTCAGTGGGTCAGTACTGAGGGAGTGCTGCACTGTCAGTGGGTCAGTACTGAGGGAGTGCTTCACTGTCGGAGGGTCAGTACTGAGGGAGTGCTGTACTGTCGGAGGGTCAGTACTGAGGGACTGGCGCACTGTCGGAGGGTCAGTACTGAGGGAGTGCCGCACTGTCGGAGGGTCAGTACTGAGGGAGTGCTGCACTGTTGGAGGGTCAGTACTGAGGGAGTGCTGCACTGTCAGAACGTCAGTACTGAGGGAGTGCCGCACTGTCGGAGGGTCAGTACTGAGGGAATGCTGCACTTTCAGTGGGTCAGTACTGAGGGAGTGCTTCACTGTCGGAGGGTCAGTACTGAGGGAGTGCTGCACTGTCGAGGGTCAGTACTCAGGGAGTGCTGCACTGTCGGAGGGTCAGTACTGAGGGAGTGCTGCACTGTCGGAGGGTCAGTACTGAGGGAGTGCTGCACTGTCGGAGGGTCAGTACTGAGGGAGTGCTGCACTGTCGGAGGGTCAGTACTGAGGGAGTGCTGCACTGTCGGAGGGTCAGTACTGAGGGACTGCTGCACTGCCGGAGGTTCAGTACTGAGGGAGTGCTGCACTGCCAGAGGGTCTGTACTGAGGGTGTGCTGCACTGTCAGAGGGTCGGTACTGAGTGAGTGCTGCACTGTCAGAGGGTCAGTACTGAGGGTGTGCTGCACTGTCAGAAGGTCAGTACTGAGGGAGTGCTGCACTGTCAGAGGGTCAGTACTGAGTGAGTGCTGCACTGTGAGAGGGTCAGTACTGAGGGTGTGCTGCACTGTCAGAATGTCAGTATTGAGGGAGTGCCGCACTATCGGAAGGTCAGTACTGAGGGAGTGCCGCACTGTCAGAGGGTCAGTACTGAGGGAGTGCTGCACTGTGGGAGGGTCAGTACTGAGGGAGCGCCGCACTGTCAGAGGGTCAGTACTGAGGGAGTGCTTCACTGTCGGAGGGTCAGTACTGAGGGAGTGCTGTACTGTCGGAGGGTCAGTACTGAGGGACTGGCGCACTGTCGGAGGGTCAGTACTGAGGGAGTGCCGCACTGTCGGAGGGTCAGTACTGAGGGAGTGCTGCACTGTTGGAGGGTCAGTACTGAGGGAGTGCTGCACTGTCAGAACGTCAGTACTGAGGGAGTGCCGCACTGTCGGATGGTCAGTACTGAGGGAGTGCTGCACTTTCAGTGGGTCAGTACTGAGGGAGTGCTTCACTGTCGGAGGGTCAGTACTGAGGGAGTGCTGCACTGTCGAGGGTCAGTACTCAGGGAGTGCTGCACTGTCGGAGGGTCAGTACTGAGGGAGTGCTGCACTGTCGGAGGGTCAGTACTGAGGGAGTGCTGCACTGTCGGAGGGTCAGTACTGAGGGAGTGCTGCACTGTCGGAGGGTCAGTACTGAGGGAGTGCTGCACTGTCGGAGGGTCAGTACTGAGGGACTGCTGCACTGCCGGAGGTTCAGTACTGAGGGAGTGCTGCACTGCCAGATGGTCTGTACTGAGGGTGTGCTGCACTGTCGGAGGGTCGGTACTGAGTGAGTGCTGCACTGTCAGAGGGTCAGTACTGAGGGTGTGCTGCACTGTCAGAAAGTCAGTACTGAGGGAGTGCTGCACTGTCAGTGGGTCAGTACTGAGGGAGTGCTGCACTGTCAGTGGGTCAGTACTGAGGGAGTGCTTCACTGTCGGAGGATCAGTACTGAGGGATTGCCGCACTGTCGGAGGGTCAGTACTGAGGGAGCGCCGCACTGTCAGAGGGTCAGTACTGAGGGAGTGCTGCGTTGTCAGAGGGTCAGTACTGAGGGAGTGCTACTCTTTCAGAAGGTCAGTACTGAGGGAGTGCTGCACTGTCGGAGGGTCAGTACTGAGGGAGTGCTGGACTGCCAGAGGGTCTCTACTGAGGGTGTGCTGCACTGTCAGAAGGTCAGTACTGAGGGAGTGCTGCACTGTCATAAGGTCAGTACTGAGGGAGTGCTGCACTGTAGGAGGTTCAGTAATGAGGGAGCGCTGCACTGTCAGAAGGTCAGTACTGAGGGAATGCTGCACTGTCAGAAGGCCAGTACTGAGGGAGTGCTACACTGTCAGAGGGTCAGTACTGAGGGAGTGCTGCACTGTCAGAAGGTCAGTACTGAGGGAGTGCTGCGCTGTCGGAGGGTCAGTACTGAGGGAGTGCTGCACTGTCGGAGGGTCAGTACTGAGTGAATGCTGCACTGTCGGAGGGTCAGTACTGTGGGAGTGCTGCGCTGTCGGATGGTCAGTACTGAGGGAATGCCACACTGTCAGAGGGTCAGTACTGAGGGAGTGTTGCACTGTCAGAGGGTCAGTACTAAGGGAGTGCTGCACTGTCAGAGGGTCAGTTCTGAGGGAGTGCTGCACTGCCGAAGTGTCAGTACTGAGGATGTGCTGCACTGTCAGAAGTTCAGTACTGAGGGAGTGCTGCACTGTGGGAGGGTCAGTCCTGAGGGATTGCCGCACTGTCGGAGGGTCAGTACTGAGGGAGTGCTGCACTGTTGGAGAGTCAGTACTGAGGGAGTGCTGCTCTGTCAGAACGTCAGTACTGAGGGAGTGCCGCACTGTCGAAGGGTCAGAACTGAGGGAATGCTGCACTGTCAGTGGGTCAGTACTGAGGGAGTGCTGCACTGTCAGTGGGTCAGTACTGAGGGAGTGCTTCACTGTCGGAGGGTCAGTACTGAGGGAGTGCTGTACTGTCGGAGGGTCAGTACTGAGGGACTGGCGCACTGTCGGAGGGTCAGTACTGAGGGAGTGCCGCACTGTCGGAGGGTCAGTACTGAGGGAGTGCTGCACTGTTGGAGGGTCAGTACTGAGGGAGTGCTGCACTGTCAGAACGTCAGTACTGAGGGAGTGCCGCACTGTCGGAGGGTCAGTACTGAGGGAATGCTGCACTTTCAGTGGGTCAGTACTGAGGGAGTGCTTCACTGTCGGAGGGTCAGTACTGAGGGAGTGCTGCACTGTCGAGGGTCAGTACTCAGGGAGTGCTGCACTGTCGGAGGGTCAGTACTGAGGGAGTGCTGCACTGTCGAAGGGTCAGTACTGAGGGAGTGCTGCACTGTCGGAGGGTCAGTACTGAGGGAGTGCTGCACTGTCGGAGGGTCAGTACTGAGGGAGTGCTGCACTGTCGGAGGGTCAGTACTGAGGGACTGCTGCACTGCCGGAGGTTCAGTACTGAGGGAGTGCTGCACTGCCAGAGGGTCTGTACTGAGGGTGTGCTGCACTGTCAGAGGGTCGGTACTGAGTGAGTGCTGCACTGTCAGAGGGTCAGTACTGAGGGTGTGCTGCACTGTCAGAAGGTCAGTACTGAGGGAGTGCTGCACTGTCAGAGGGTCAGTACTGAGTGAGTGCTGCACTGTGAGAGGGTCAGTACTGAGGGTGTGCTGCACTGTCAGAATGTCAGTATTGAGGGAGTGCCGCACTATCGGAAGGTCAGTACTGAGGGAGTGCCGCACTGTCAGAGGGTCAGTACTGAGGGAGTGCTGCACTGTGGGAGGGTCAGTACTGAGGGAGCGCCGCACTGTCAGAGGGTCAGTACTGAGGGAGTGCCGCACTGTCGAAGGGTCAGAACTGAGGGAATGCTGCACTGTCAGTGGGTCAGTACTGAGGGAGTGCTGCACTGTCAGTGGGTCAGTACTGAGGGAGTGCTTCACTGTCGGAGGGTCAGTACTGAGGGTGTGCTGCACTGTCAGTGGGTCAGTACTGAGGGAGTGCTGCACTGTCAGTGGGTCAGTACTGAGGGAGTGCTGCACTGTCAGTGGGTCAGAACTGAGGGAGAGCCTCACTGTCGGAGGATCAGTACTGAGGGCGTGCCGCTCAGTCGGAGGGTCAGTACTGAGGGAGTGGCGCACTGTCGGAGGGTCAGTACTGAGGGAGTGCCTCACTGTCGGAGAGTCAGTACTGAGGGCGTGCCGAACAGTCGGAGGGTCAGTACTGAGGGAGTGGCGCACTGTCGGAGGGTCAGTACTGAGGGAGTGCTGCACTGTCGGAGGGTCAGTACTGAGGGAGTGCTGCACTGTCGGAGGGTCAGTACTGAGGGAGTGGCGCTCTGTCGGAGGGTCAGTACTGTGGGAGTGCTGCACTGTCGGAGGGTCAGTACTGAGGAAGTGCTGCACTGTCGGAGGGTCAGTACTGAGGGAGTGCTGCACTGTCGGTGGGTCAGTACTGAGTGAGTGCTGCACTGTCGGAGGGTCAGTACTGAGGGAGTGCTGCACTGTCGGAGGGTCAGTACTGAGGGAGTGCTGCACTGCCGGAGGGTCAGTACTGAGGGAGTGCTGCACTGTCGGAGGGTCAGTACTGAGGAGTGCTGCACTGTTGGAGGGTCAGTACTGAGGGAGTGCTGCACTGTCGGAGGGTCAGTACAGAGGGAGAGCTGCACTGCCGGAGGGTCAGTACTGAGGGAGTGCTGCACTGCCAGAGGGTCTGTACTGAGGGTGTGCTGCTCTGTCAGAGGGTCATTACTGAGTGAGTGCTGCACTGTCAGAGGGTCAGTACTGAGGGTGTGCTGCACTGTCAGAAGGTCAGTACTGAGGGAGTGCTGCACTGTCAGAGGGTCAGTACTGAGGGAGTGCTGCACTGTCAGAGGATCAGTGCTGAGGGAGTGCTGCACTGTCAGAAGGTCAGTACTGAGGGAGTGCTGCGCTGTCGGAGGGTCACTACTGAGGGAGTGCTGCACTGTCAGAGGGTCTGTACTGAGGGAGTGCTGCACTGTCGGAGGGTCAGTACTGAGGGAGTGCTGCACTGTCGGAGGGTCAGTACTGAGGGAGTGCTGCACTATCAGAGGGTCTGTAGTGAGGGTGTGCTGCACTATAAGAGGGTCAGTGCTGTGGGGATGCAGCACTTTCGGAGGGTCAGTACTGAGGGAGGGCTGCACTGTCAGAGGGTCAGTACTGAGGGAGTGCTGCGTTGTCAGAGGGTCAGTACTGAGGGAGTGCCGCACTATCGGAAGGTCAGTACTGAGGGAGTGCCGCACTGTCAGAGGGTCAGTACTGAGGGAGTGCCGCACTGTCGGAGGGTCAGTACTGAGGGAGTGCTGCACTGTTGGAGGGTCAGTACTGAGGGAGTGCTGCTCTGTCATAACGATAGTACTGAGGGAGTGCCGCACTGTCGGAGGGTCAGTAACGAGGGAGTGCTGCACTGTCAGTGGGTCAGTACTGAGGGAGTGCTGCACTGTCAGTGGGTCAGTACTGAGGGAGTGCTTCACTGTCGGAGGGTCAGTACTGAGGGAGTGCTGTACTGTCGGAGGGTCAGTACTGAGGGACTGGCGCACTGTCGGAGGGTCAGTACTGAGGGAGTGCCGCACTGTCGGAGGGTCAGTACTGAGGGAGTGCTGCACTGTTGGAGGGTCAGTACTGAGGGAGTGCTGCACTGTCAGAACGTCAGTACTGAGGGAGTGCCGCACTGTCGGAGGGTCAGTACTGAGGGAATGCTGCACTTTCAGTGGGTCAGTACTGAGGGAGTGCTTCACTGTCGGAGGGTCAGTACTGAGGGAGTGCTGCACTGTCGAGGGTCAGTACTCAGGGAGTGCTGCACTGTCGGAGGGTCAGTACTGAGTGAGTGCTGCACTGTCGGAGGGTCAGTACTGAGGGAGTGCTGCACTGTCGGAGGGTCAGTACTGAGGGAGTGCTGCACTGTCGGAGGGTCAGTACTGAGGGAGTGCTGCACTGTCGGAGGGTCAGTACTGAGGGACTGCTGCACTGCCGGAGGTTCAGTACTGAGGGAGTGCTGCACTGCCAGAGGGTCTGTACTGAGGGTGTGCTGCACTGTCAGAGGGTCGGTACTGAGTGAGTGCTGCACTGTCTGAGGGTCAGTACTGAGGGTGTGCTGCACTGTCAGAAGGTCAGTACTGAGGGAGTGCTGCACTGTCAGAGGGTCAGTACTGAGTGAGTGCTGCACTGTGAGAGGGTCAGTACTGAGGGTGTGCTGCACTGTCAGAATGTCAGTATTGAGGGAGTGCCGCACTATCGGAAGGTCAGTACTGAGGGAGTGCCGCAGTGTCAGAGGGTCAGTACTGAGGGAGTGCTGCACTGTGGGAGGGTCAGTACTGAGGGAGCGCCGCACTGTCAGAGGGTCAGTACTGAGGGAGTGCTGCACTGTGGGAGGGTCAGTACTGAGGGAGCGCCGCACTGTCAGAGGGTCAGTACTGAGGGAGTGCTGCGTTGTCAGAGGCTCAGTACTGAGGGAGTGCCGCACTATCGGAAGGTCAGTACTGAGGGAGTGCCGCACTGTGAGAGGGTCAGTACTGAGGGAGTGCTGCACTGTGGGAGGGTCAGTACTGAGGGAGCGCTGCACTGTCAGAGGGTCAGTACTGAGGGAGTGCTGCACTGTCAGAGGGTCAGTACTGGGGAATTGCTGCACTGTCAGAGGGTCAGTACTGGGGAATTGCTGCACTGTCGGAGGGTCAGTACTGAGGGAGTGCTGCCATGAATTGAAGGTTTAATCAGCAGCCCAGAGGGTTCCTGTCCCTTTAACCAGAGGCAGGTGGGGAGCAGTAATTAGAGTTCAGCTGAGGCAGATCAAACTCAAGCTGGAGCTGGAGCTGCGAATGGAGGTGAATGCGGGGGACGGGGGGGAGCTGGGCAGGCGGAGAGCAGGGCAGGGGGGGGAGAGCAGGGCGGTGGGGAGAGCTGGGCGGTGGGGAGAGGAGGGCCGGGTGAGAGCAGGGCGGGGTAGAGCTGGGTGGGGGGAGAGCAGGGCGGGGGAGGTGGAGAGCAGTTGGGGGGAGAGCAGCGAGGGGCAAGAGCAATTCCATTGGAGAGTGGGGGCAGGGGGGGAGAGCAGGGGTGGGGGAGCCAGGTAGACGGAGAGCGGGGGCGGAGGGAGAGAGAATGGGGCAGAGGCGGGTCTCCCCCTCTCCCTCTCTCCCCCTCTCCCCCCCTCTCCTCCCCCTCCTCTCCCTCCTCTCCCTCCTCTCCCTCCACCCCTCATCCCCTCTCCCCTCACCATGAATCAATATCAGGCCTCTCTACGCCCCACCAGGAGCTCACCCTCCCCTCCTCCCCATCTCCCCTCCTCCCCATCTCCCCTCCTTCGCCTCGTCCCCGCACTCTCCAGTCCCCCATGTCTTGCCCATCTCACCCCCAACTGGAGACCCCTCTGTCTGGTGCCTTTCCCAGTCTAGTTGCCCCCCTCCTTGCAGCTGGACCCCTCTGATGCACCCTCCTTATCCTAAGGTTCCCTCCTTCCTCTCCATCCCCCCCCACCCATTCGTGCCCCCCCCCACCGACTCGCCCCCATCACCCCCTCACCCTAGGCCCCTCTCCCACTTCCATTCCCACTTCCACCACCACTTGCCCTCTTCACCAGCTCGAGCCCTAACATGAGGGGGTGAGGGTGAGGGGTTGGGGTTGTGGGTGAGGGTGTGGGGTTGGGGGTGAGGGGTTGGGGATGAGGGTGAGGGGTGTAGGGTTGGAGTTTGGGGCTGGGGTGAGTGGTTGGGGATTTGGGTTGGGGGTGAGGGTGAATGAATGAGGGGTTGGGGGTTGAGAATTAGGGGATGAGGGTAATGGTTGGGGTGAGGGGATGAGGGGTGAGGGGTTGGGGGTGTGGGTGTTGGGGGTCACGGTTGTGGGGTGTGAGGTGAGGGGGAAGGGTTGTGGGGAGGGGTTGGGGTGGGGGGGGTGTGGGGGTAGGAGGGTGTGAGGGTGGGGGTTGGAGTGAGGTGTTGGGGGTGGGAATGAGGGGTTGAGTGGGGGGGGTAGAGGGTGTGGATGTTGGTGCTGTGGGGTGAGGGTGAGGGGTTGGGTGGGGGGTAGGGGTTGTGGGGGGGTGTGGAGGTAGGGGGTGTGGGGGGTAGGGTGTGAGGGGTTGGGGGTGTGGGAGTGGGGGTAGGGTGTGAGGGGTTGGGGGTGTGGGAGTGGGGGTAGGGTGTGGGGGGTAGGGGGTGTGGGAGTGGGGGTAGGGTGTGGGGGGTTGGGGGTGTGGGAGTGGGGGTAGGGTGTGAGGGGTTGGGGGTGTGGGAGTGGGGGGTAGGGTGTGAGGGGTTGGGGGTGTGGGAGTGGGGGGTAGGGTGTGAGGGGTTGGGGGTGTGGGAGTGGGGGTAGGGTGTGAGGGGTTGGGGGGTGTGGGAGTGGGGGTAGGGTGTGAGAGGGGTTGGGGGTGTGGGAGTGGGGGTTGGGGTGTGAGGGGTTGGGGGTGTGGGAGGTGGGGGTTGGGTGGTGGGGGTAGGGGGGTGTGGGAGTGGGGATTGAGGGTGAGGGCGAGGGGTTGGGGTGTAGGGGTGTGCGGTGAGGGGGAGGGGTTGGGGGGAGGGGTTGGGTGGGGGGTTGTGGGGGTGGGGATTGGGTGTGAGGGGGAGAGGTGTGGGGGTTGTGGGGTGTGGGGGAGGGGTTGGGTGGGGGCTGTGGGGGTGGGGATTGGTGTGAGGGGTAGAGGTGTGGGGGTTGTGGGTTGTGGCGTTGTGGGTTGTGGGGTTGTGGGTTGTGGGGTGTGGGGTGTGGGGGAGGGGTTGGGTGGGGGGTGTGTGAGTGGGGGTTGGGGGTGAGGGGGGAGGGGTTGGGTGGGGGGTGTGGGGGTAGGGGGTGTGGGAGTGGGGGTTGGGTGTGGGGATTGGGGGTGTGGGGGAGGGGGTGTGGGGTGAGGGGGAGGGGTTGGGGGGAGGGTTGGGTGGGCGGTGTGGGGGGTGTGGATTGGTGTGAGGGGGAGAGGTGTGGGGGTTGGGGGTTGTGGGTTGTGGGGTGTGGGGGGAGGGGTTGGGGGTGAGGGGTTGGGGGTGTGGGGAGTGAGGATTGGGGGGTGAGGGGTAGGGGTTGGGTAGGGGGGTGTGGGAGTGGGGATTGGGGGTGAGGGGGAGGGGTTGGGTGGGGGGGTGTGGGAGTGGGTGTTGGGGGTGAGGGGGAGGTGTTGGGGGTGTGGGAGTGGGTGTTGGGGAGTAGGGGGTGTGGGAGTGGGGGTTGGGGGTGTGGGAGTGGGGGGTGTGGGAGTGGGGGTTGGGGGGTGTGGGTGTTGGGGGTCAGGGTTGGGGGGTTGGGAGTGAGAGGGAGGGGTTGGGTGGGGGGTGTGGGAGTGGGGGTTGGGGGTGAGGGGTCAGGGTGGTGGGGGTGAGGAGGGGGTGAGGGGGGGGGTTGGGGGGTGGGTGGGGGCTGTGGGGGTCAGGGTTGGGGGGTGGAGGGCTCAGGGTTGGGGGGGTGAGGGTCAGGGGTGGGGGGGTGGGGGGGTGTGGGGGTCAGGGGTTGGGGGGTGGGGGTCAGGGGTGGGGGGTGAGGGCTCAGGGTTGGGGGGGTGGGGGGTCGGGTGGGGGGGTGGGGGGGTGAGGGGTCAGGGTTGGGGGGGGTGAGGGGGTCAGGGGTTGGGGGGGGTGGGGGGGTGATTATTTATGTCTGTCATTCTCCTGCTTTGATTCAGAATCGTGGATTTCAGGAATCGTGGGGCTTTCAAGTGTTTTCTTGAAGACTAAAGTTTCTTAATTGGCTGAAGAGGGGCCGAGTGGATCCCTGACCGATTGGCTGAAGAGGGGCCGAGTGGATCCCTGACCGATTGGCTGAAGAGGGGCCGAGTGGATCCCTGATCGATTGGCTGAAGAGGGGCCGAGTGGATCCCTGATCGATTGGCTGAAGAGGGGGCCGAGTGGATCCCTGATCGATTGGCTGAAGAGGGGGCCGAGTGGATCCCTGGCTTTCTCTATCCAACTTGAGCTCTTTGTCCTTTTGCTCCTTGACCTCCTGATGGATGAAGAGATTCTCTTTGAGGGAACAAGGACGCCTGATTTCTCCCTCCTGGAGCTCCTGTCTCCCCCGTGTCTGGAGCCCCCGTCTCCCCCCGTGTCTGGAGCCCCCCGTCTCCCCCGTGTCTGGAGCCCCCGTCTCCCCCCCCGTGTCTGGAGCCCCCCTGTCCTCCCCCGTGCTCGCTCACTTTCCCTACATTCCCAATCCAAGCCGGTAGCAGGGGAACAGCCGGCACTGGACTACAAGTGTGTGACAGGTGGGTGTCTACGCCTCCCACCCCATCCTGCCCCGGGGCTGGGATCAGTTTCTTGGTCAATCCCCTGCGCTAGACACAAGTTGAATCCTGGATCACTCCCAAATACCCAGTAACCCCAAATATCTCGTGATCTTCACCTGCTCTGACACTCACTTTCTGCACCAGAACCCATCAGCACCCAGGGCTGTCACAGACCTTGTCAGGAATAAGCACAGTGAGGACTTACTAAAAGCCCCTATGCCTCTGTACACAGCCTCACCCACTGAGCACTTCATCTGCTGGGCTCATGTTAATCTAACTCTCTTTATAAACTTTGATTTAAAATGTGAGGGTATGATGAAGTAGTTTGCAGATGAGATGGACCATTGTCCGTGAGGTTGATGCTGAGGGAGAAAACTGTACAATGCAGGAAAATATAAATGGACTGGTCAAGGGGGCAGAAAAGTGGCAAATGGAATTCAATCTGGAAAAGTGTGAGGTGATGTATTTGGTGAAAGTTCATGAGACACAGAAAACACAACAAACGTTGGAAATGATTGCTGGGCCTTCCACAATTTCCAATCTAGACTGATCGCTTGGATGAAGGGACAGAATAAAAACAAAAAACTGCGGATGCTGGAAAATCCAAAACAAAAACAGAATTTCCTGGGAAAAACTCAGCAGGTCTGGCAGCATCGGCGGAGAAGAAAAGAGTTGACGTTTCGAGTCCCTCATGACCCTTCGACAGAACTAGGTGAATCCAAGGAAGGGGTGAAATATAAGCTGGGTTTAAGGTGGTGGTGGTGGGGGTGGGGTTGGGTGGGGGGAGAGAAGTGGAGGGGGGGTTGGTGTGGTTGTAGGGACAAACAAGCAGTGATAGAAGCAGATCATCAAAAGATGTCAGTGACAATGGTACAATAGAACACATAGGTGTTAAAGTTAAAGTTGGTGATATTATCTAAACGAATGTGCTAATTAAGAATGGATGGTAGGGCACTCAAGGTACAGCTCTAGTGGGGGTGGGGGGAGCATAAAAGATTTTAAAATATTTAAAAATAATGGAAATAGGTGGGAAAAAGAAAAATCTATATAATTTAATGGAAAAAAAAACAAAAAAAAGGGGGGGAAACAGAAAGGTGGTGGGGATGGGGGGAGGGAGCTCACGACCTAAAGTTGTTGAATTCAATATTCAGTCTGGAAGGCTGTAAGGTGCCTAGTCGGAAGATGAGGTGCTGTTCCTCCAGTTTGCGTTGGGCTTCACTGGAACAATGCAGCAAGCCAAGGACAGACATGTGGGCAAGAGAGCAGGGTGGTAGTGTTAAAATGGCAAGCGACAGGGAGGTTTGGGTCATTCTTGCGGACAGACCGCAGGTGTTCTGCAAAGCGGTCGCCCAGTTTACGTTTGGTCTCTCCAATGTAGAGGAGACCACATTGGGAGCAACGAATGCAGTAGACTAAGTTGGGGGAAATGCAAGTGAAATGCTGCTCTTCACCTGAAAGGAGTGTTTGGGCCCTTGGACAGTGAGGACGAGAGGAAGTGAAGGGGCAGGTGTTACATCTTTTGCGTGGGCATGGGGTGGTGCCATAGGAGGGGGTTGAGGAGTAGGGGGTGATGGAGGAGTGGACCAGGGTGTCCCGGAGGGAGCGATCCCTACGGAATGCCGACGGGGAGTGAAGGGAAGATGTGTTTGATGGAGGCATCATGCTGGAGTTGGCGGAAATGGCGGAGGATGATCCTTTGAATGTGGAACAAAAACAGAATTACCTGGATAAACTCAGCAGGTCTGGCAGCATCGGCGGAGAAGAAAAGAGTTGACGTTTCGAGTCCTCGTGACCCTTCGACAGAACTTGAGTTCGAGTCCAAGAAAGTGTTGAAATATAAGCTGGTTTAAGGTGTGTGGGGGGGGGGGTGGGAGAGAGAGAGAAAGAGAGAGAGAGAAGTGGAGGGGTGGGGTGTGGTTGTAGGGACAAACAAGCAGTAACGTCAACTCTTTTCTTCTCTGCCGATGCTGCCAGACCTGCTGAGTTTTTCCAGGTAATTCTGAGTTTTTGTTTTGGATTTCCAGCATCCGCAGTTTTTTTGTTTTTATCTTTGAATGCGGAGGCTGGTGGGGTGATAAGTGAGGACAAGGGGGACCCTATCATGTTTCTGGGAGGGAGGAGAAGGCGTGAGGGCGGATGCGCGGGAGATGGGCCGGACACGGTTGAGGGCCCTGTCAACGACCGTGGGTGGAAAACCTCGGTTAAGGAAGAAGGAGGATATGTCAGAGGAACTGTTTTTGAAGGTAGCATCATCGGAACAGATGCGACGAAGGCGAAGGAACTGAGAGAATGGGAATATTCCTCTGACACCTTACGTCACATCAACAATTTCCTGTTCCCTGGCCCCAACCGCTTCCTCTTCACCATGGACGTCCAATCCCTCTACACCTCCATCCCCCACCAGGATGGTCTGAGGGCCCTTAGCTTCTTCCTCGAACAGAGGCCCGAACAATCCCCATCCACCACTACTCTCCTCCGTCTGGCTGAACTTGTTCTCACACTGAACAATTTCTCCTTCAACTCCTCTCACTTCCTCCAAATAAAAGGTGTGGCTATGGGTACCCGCATGGGCCCCAGCTATGCCTGTCTCTTTATGGGATATGTGGAACATTCCTTGTTGCAGTCCTACTCCGGCCCCCTTCCACAATTCTTTCTCCAGTACATCGATGATTACTTCGGTGCCGCTTCATGCTCTCGACTTGGAAAAATTTATTAATTTTGCTTCCAATCTCCACCCCTCCATCATTTTCACGTGGTCCATCTCTGACACTTCCCTTCCCTTCCTTGACCTCTCTGTCTCAATCTCTGGTGATAGACTGTCCACCAATATCCATTACAAGCCTACCGACTCCCACAGCTACCTCGACTACAGCTCCTCACACCCCGCTTCCTGTAAGGACTCCATCCCATTCTCCCAGTTCCTTCGCCTCTGTCGCATCTGTTCCGATGATGCTACCTTCAAAAACAGTTCCTCTGACATGTCCTCCTTCTTCCTTAACCGAGGTTTTCCACCCACGGTCGTTGACAGGGCCCTCAACCATGTCCGGCCTATCTCTCGCGCATCCGCCCTCACGCCTTCTCCCTCCCAGAAACATGATAGGGTCCCCCTTGTCCTCACTTATCACCCCATCAGCCTCCACATTCAAAGGATCATCCTCCGCCATTTCCGCCAACTCCAGCATGATGCCACCACCAAACACATCTTCCCTTCACCCCCCTTATCGGCATTCCGTAGGGATCGTTCCCTCCGGGACATCCTGGTCCATTCCTCCGTCATCCCCTACTCCTCAACCCCCACCTATGGCACCACCCCATGCCCACGCAAAAGATGTAACACCTGCCCCTTCACTTCCTCTCTCCTCACCGTCCAAGGGCCCAAACACTCCTTTTAAGTGAAGCAGCATTTCACTTGCATTTCCCCCAACTTAGTCTACTGCATTCGTTGCTCCCAATGTGGTCTCCTCTACATTGGAGAGACCAAACGTAAACTGGGCGACCGCTTTGCAGAACACCTGCGGTCTGTCCGCAAGAATGACCCAAACCTCCCTGTCGCTTGCCATTTTAACACTCCACCCTGCTCTCTTGCCCACATGTCTGTCCTTGGCTTGCTGCATTGTTCCAGTGAAGCTCAACGCAAACTGGAGGAACAGCACCTCATCTTCCGACTAGGCACTTTACAGCCTTCCGGTCTGAATATTGAATTCAACAACTTTAGGTCGTGAGCTCCCTCCCCCATCCCCACCCCCTTTCTGTTTCCCCCTTCCTTTTGTTTTTTTTTCCATTAAATTATATAGATTTTTCTTTTTCCCACCTATTTCCATTATTTTTAAATATTTTAAAATCTTTTGTGCTCTCCCCACCCCCACTAGAGCTGTACCTTGAGTGCCCTACCATCCATTCTTAATTAGCACATTCGTTTAGATAATATCACCAACTTTAACTTTAACACCTATGTGTTCTATTGTACCATTGTCACTGACATCTTTTGATGATCTGCTTCTATCACTGCTTGTTTGTCCCTACAACCACACCCCCCCTCCACTTCTCTCCCCCCACCCAACCCCCCACCCCACCACCTTAAACCAGCTTATATTTCAACCCTTCCTGGGATTCACCTAGTTCTGTCGAAGGGTCATGAGGACTCGAAACATCAACTCTTTTCTTCTCCACCGATGCTGCCAGATCAAGGTTCGTGGGAAAACAAGTTGTGAGGAGGAGAGAAAGAGTCTGCAAAGAGATGGAGATAGACTGAGCGAACCGGCAAAAAAGTGGCAGGTGGAGCATAATGTGGGAAAATGTGAGCTAGTTCACTTTGTCAAAAAGAATAGAAAAGCAGAACATGATTTGGATGGAGCAATATTGCAGAGCTCTGAGGTACCAAGGGGTCTGGGTGTCCTAGAACATGAATCGCAGGTACAGCCAGTGATTAGGAAGGCAACACAAGAACAAGAAAAATAGGAGCAGGAGTAGACCATTCGGCCCATCGAGCCTTCTCTGTCATTCAATATGTTCATGGCTGATCTTGGGCTCCAACTCCATTTTCCTCCTGCATTGATAAAGTTCATGTCTTTTAAAAAAAGATTCTCTTTTTCTTATTCAGAGTCACAGGATTTTAACAGGACAGAAGGAAAAGCAAGAATCCCAATACCACCCCTTGAGGAACTCTACTACAAACCTTCCTCCAGCCCGAAAAGTATCCATTAACAATTACTCTCTGCTTCCTATTTTTCAGCCAATTTTAAATCCACGTTGCTACTGTCCCTTTTATTCCATGAGCAATAACTTTTCTCACAAGTCTGTTGTGTGGCTCTGTGTCAAATGCCTTTTGAAAGTCCATGTACACCACATCAACAGCATTAACCTCATCAACCTTTTCTGTTACCTCTTCAAAAACTCCAGCAAGTTAGTTTAACGTGATTTCCCTTTAGAAATCCAGGCTGGCTCTTCCTTATCAACACATATTTTTCCATGTGACTACTAATTCTATCCCGAATAATTGTTTCTAGAAGTTTCCCTCACTACTGAAGTTAAACTGACTGGTCTGTAATTACTGGGCTTATCCTTACAACCTATTTTGAACAAGAGCGTAATGTTTGCAATTCTCCAGTCCTCTGGCACCTCCCCTGAGTCTAGGGAAGACTGAAAGATTATGGCCAGTGTCCCTGCAATTTCTACTCTCACTTCCTCCAATATCCTTGGATGCATCTCATCCGGTCCCGACTGTAAGTACCGATAGTTGATTCAAAACTTCCTCCTTATCAATTTTGAACCCTTCTAGTGACAGAGTTTCCTCGTCTGTCACCATGGCCTGGGTAAAATCTTTTTTATAATTCATTCACAGGATGTGGGTGTCACTGGCTGGGCCAGCATTTATTGCCCATCCCTAGCTGCCCTTGAGAAGGTGGTGGTGAGCTGCCTTCTTGAACTGCTGTAGTCCATGTGGTGTAGGTACACCCACAGTGCTGTTAGGGAGGGAGTTCCAGGATTTTGACCCAGTGACAGTGAAGGAACGGTGATATATTTCCAAGTCAGGATGGTGAGTGACTTGGAGGGGAACTTCCAGGTGGTGGTGTTCCCATCTATCTGCTGCCCTTGTCCTTCTAGATGGTGCTGGTTGTGGGTTTGGAAGGTGCTGTTGAAGGAGCCTTGGTGAATTCCTGCAGTGCATCTTGTAGATGGTACACACTGCTGCTACTGTGTGTCGGTGGTGGAGGGAGTGAATGTTTGTGGATGTGGTGCCAATCAAGTGGCTGCTTTGTCCTGGATGATCCAAAACAAAAACAGAATTACCTGGAAAAACTCAGCAGGTCTGGCAGCATTGGCGGAGAAGAAAAGAGTTGACGTTTTGAGTCTTCATGACCCTTCAACAGAACTGAGTGAATATTAGGAGAGGGATGAAATATGAGCTGGTTTAAGGTGGGGGGGGGGGGGGGTGGGGTGGGTGGTGGTGGGTGGGTGGGGGGAGAGAAGTGGAGGGGGGTGTTGATGTGGTTATGGGGACAAGCAAGCAGTGATAGGAGCAGATAATCAAAAAGTGTCACAGACAAAAGAACAAAGAGGTGTTAAAGTTGGTGATATTATCTAAACGAATGTGCTAATTAAGAATGGATGGTAGGGCACTCAAGGTACAGCTCTAGTGGGGGTGGGGTGGAAAGACTAGCAGGGCATAAAAGATTTAAAAAGAATGGAAATAGGTGGGAAAAGAAAAATCTATATAAATTATTGGAAAAAACAAAAGGAAGGGGAGAGAAACAGAAAGGGGGTGGGGATGGAGGAGGGAGCTCAAGATCTAAAGTTGTTGAATTCAATACTCAGTCCGGAAGGCTGTAAAGTGCCTAGTCGGAAGATGGGGTGCTGTTCCTCCAGTTTGTTCTGGATGGTGTCAAGCTTCTTGAGTGTTGTGGGAGCTGCACTCATCCAGGCAAGTGGGGAGTATTCCATCACATTCCTGACTTGTGCCTTGTAGACGGTGGACAGGCTTTGGGGAGTCAGGAGGTGAGTTACTCGTCGCACAATTCTTAATCTCTGACCTGCTCTTGTAGCCACAGTATTTATATGGCTAGTCCAGTTCAGTTTCTGGTCAATGGTAACCCCCAGGATGTTGGATGTTGAATGCCGGATCAGGCTTGAGGGGTTTACTCCTCCCGCCCCTATTTCTCATCTTCACAGATAATGAGTTGAGAAGACATACAGATACTTTCATGAATTCACGGGGTCCAGAGTTGATGTTGGGGCCTCCCAGGGTAACTCCCTCCTGACTGTATACCACCGTGCCCCCACCTCTGCTGGGCCTGTCCTGCCGGTGGGACAGGACATACCCAGGGATGGTGATGGTGGTGTCTGGGACATTATCTGTAAGGTATGATTCCGTGAGGATGACTATGTCAGGCTGTTTCTTTACTACTCTGCGAGATGCTCTCCCAATTTTGGCACTAGCCTCCAGATGTTAGTAAGGAGGACTTTGCAGGGTTGACAGGGCTGAGTTTGCCGTTGTCATTTCCGGTGCTGAGGTCGATGCCGGGTGGTCCGTCCGGTTTTATTCCTTTTTTTGTGACTTTGTAGCCGTTTGTTACAACTGAGTGTCTGGCTCGGACATTTCAGAGTCAACCACATTGCTGTGGGTCTGGAGTCACATGTAGGCCAGACCAGGTAAGGACGGCAGATTTCCTTCCCTAAGGACATTAGTGACCCAGATGGGTTTTTACAACAATCAACAATGGTTTCATGGTCATCATTAGACTTTTAATTCCAGATTTTTATTACATTCGAATCTACCTCCTTGGTAGAGGCGGATGCAAATATTAATTTAATACTTCAGCCATGGCCCCTTCGTCCATGTGTAAATTCCCTTTTAGGGCCTTACTCCTCCCTTTGCTCCCCATTTACTATTTATATGCCTGTAGAAGACTTTGGGATTCCCCTTTATGTTGGCTGCCAGTCTTTTCGTATAATCCCTCTTCACTTCTCTAATATACTTTTTCACCTCCTCTGAACCTTCTGTATTCCTCTTGGTTCTCAATTGTATTTTCTACTCGACACTTTTTCTTCTTTATCTTAATTCCTAACTCCTTTTTCATCCAGGATTTGTTTGTCCTACCTTTCCCTTTTGATAGAATATACCTTGACCGTGCCCTAACTGATTCTTTTTCAAAGGTAGCCCGTTGTTCAGCTACAGTTTTTCCCGTCAATCCTTGGTTCCAGTCTCTCCGGCCCAGCTCCGTTCCTGCCCCAGTGAAGTCGGCTCTTGTCTAGTTAATTATTGTGACTCCAGATTGCCTGTCGTCCTTTTCTATCATCATCCTAAACCTTACGATACAACGATCACTCTCTCCTAAATGTTCCCCCACTGAACTTGATCCACTTGGCCCGCCTCATTTCCCGGAGCCAGGTCCAACAGTGCGTCTTTTCTTGCTTATTCACTTAGCATTCCACGAGTCACACCTGCTAACTTGTGAATGTCCCAGTTATGCCTGCTCTATTTCCTGTCCATTAATTAACCCTCTTTCCATGTTAATATATCACCCCGAACCCTAGGGTGTAGATCACCAGGTCCTAGGGATTTGTCAAATTTAGCCCCTTAAGCTTCCTTAGTACTTTTTCTCTGCTCACATGAATTCACTTAAGTTCCTCCCTCTTATTAGTCCCTAGATTACTGCCGATTTCTGATATGGAACTTGTATTTCCTACTGTGAAGACAGACACACAATATTTGTTCAATGCCTTTGCCATTTCCTCACTGCCCACAATAATATTTTCTGTCTCTGATTCTAAGGAACCGATGTTGACTTTAGCAACTCTCTTCCTTTTTGTATATTTATAAAGGTTCTCAGTAGTATCGTGGTAATCTCACTGGACTACCAGGCTCATTGTTTACTTATTCTGTGATGGGATGTGGGTGTCACTAGCAAGGCTGGTGTTTGTTGCCCATCTCTAATTGCCCTTGAACTGAATGGCTTGCTAGACCATTTCAGAGGCAGTTAAGAGTGAATCGCATCGTTGTGGGTCTGGAGTCACATGTAGGCCAGACCAGGTAAGGACAGCAGATTCCCTTCCCCGAGCCAGCGGAGTTTTTATGATAATTGTCATGGACACTATTATTGAGACTAGCTTTATATTCCATAGTTTTATTAATAGAAATTAAATTGCGCCAGCTGTGATGTTGGGATTTGAACCCATGACCCCAGAGCATTAACCTGTGCCTCTGGGTTACAAGTCCAGTGACATTCCTACAATGCCACCATCTTCCCCTGAATGCCCTTGAGAAGGTGGTGGTGAGCTGCCTTCTTGAGCCGCTGCAGTCCATGTGGTGTAGGTACACCCACAGTGCTGTTAGGGAGGGAGTTCCAGGATTTTGACCCAGCGACAGTGAAGGAATGGCGGTATATTTCCAAGTCAGGATGGTGAGTGACTTGGAGGGGAACTTCCAGGTGGTGGTGTTCCCATCTATCTGCTGCCCTTGTCCTTCTAGATGGTAGCGGTCATGGGTTTGGAAGATGCTGTCGAAGGAGCCTTGGGGAATTCCTGCAGTGTATCTTGTAGATGGTACACACTGCTGTTACTGTGTGTCAGTGGTGGAGGGAGTGAATGTTTGTGGATGTGGTGCCAATCAAGCGGCTGCTTTGTCCTGGATGGTGTCCAGCTTCTTGAGTGTTGTGGGAGCTGCACTCATCCAAGCAAGTGGGGAGTATTCCATCACACTCCTGACTTGTGCCTTGTAGTTGGTGGACAGGCTTTGGGGAGTCAGGAGGTGAGTTACTTGTTGCACGATTCCCAGCCTCTGACCTGCTCTTGTAGCCACAGTATTTATATGGCTAGTCCAGTTCAGTTTCTGGTCAATGGTAACGCCCAGGATGTTGGATCAGGCTTGAGGGGTTTACTCCTACTCCTGCCCCTAATTCTCATCGTCACAGACAATGAGTTAAGAAGGCACACAGATACTTCCTTTATTAGCCAAGGCCTAGAGTATAAGGACCAGGAGTTTCTGTTGGGATTGTATGAAACACTAGTTAGGCCACAGCTAGAGTACTGTGTCCATTTCTAGCCACCACATTACAGGAAGGATGTGATTGCAGTAGAGAGGGTACAGATGAGATTTCTGAGACATGTGTCCACGACTGATGAACTTTAACTATGATTGTATAGGCTGGAACAGAGGAGGCTGAGGGGAGATTTAATTGAGATGAATAAAATAATGAGGGGCCTGGATGAAGTGGATAGGGAGAAGCTATTCCCATCAGTAGAGAGATGTTTAAAGTAATTAACAGAAGGATTATAGTGGAGCTGAAGAGAAATATTTTCACCCAGAGGGTGATGGGGTCTGGAACTCACTGCCTGGAGGGACGGTAGAGGCAGAAACCCTCATCACATTTAAAAAACACAGTTGGATGTGCACACGAGGTGCTGTAACCTACTGGGCTACAGACCCAAGAGCTGGAAAGTGGGATTGGATTGAATAGCTCTATTTTACACAGTATCACAGAATCTTTACAATGCAGAATGAGGCCATTCAGCCCATTATATCTGCACTGGCTTCTCTGAAAGATCATTCTACCTAGTCCCACTCCCCTGCCTGATCCCTGTAACCTTGCACATTCTCTCTTTTCAAGTAGCAATCCGATTCCCTATTGAATACCTCGATCAAACCTGCCTCCACCACCCTCTCAGGAAGTTTGTTCCAGACTCCAACCACCCTCTGGGTGAAACTAAAATCCTCATCACACTTACTCCTTTTGCCCATTATTTGAAACCTGTGTCTCGAGTTTGCTAATGGCAGTGGTGTATACACGCCCCCGAACAGTAATTACACCAGGTTAGGGTATCAAAGAAGAAAGAGTGAGAGCTTGTCAGGAAGGTAAGGTGATTACCATGGGGGACATAAATTGGAACAATCAGACAGACAAAGGTAGCATGGATGCCCAATTCATAGAATGTTTTTGGGATAATTTTTTAGATCGCACATTCTGGAGCCAACCGGAGATCAGGCTATATACGAATCCTGGTATTGTGCAATGAGATAGCATTAATTAATGATCTCCTCTGAAGGTGCCCCTAAGTAGCAGTGATCACAATATGATTCAATTTTACGTTCAGTTTGAGGGAGAGAAGACTGGGTCTAGCACTAGTCTTTTAGACTTACATAAGGGTAATTATCCAGGCATGAAAATGGAGTTAGCTAAAGTGAGCTGACAATTTAGATTAAGGGATTGCTCAATGGGGATCCAGTGGCTAATATTTAAAGGGATGTTTCAGAATACTCAGAACAGATACATTCCAAGCAGAAAGAAACATTCCAAAGGGAGGGACACCATCCGTGGTTAAACAAATAAGCTAAAGAGAGCATCAAACTTAAAGAAAAAGCATATAGTTACACAAAAGAAGGGTGGCAGGTCAGAAGTTTGGACAGGATATAAAAAAACAGCAAAGGATTAAAAAGGAGGGAGTACAGGAGAAACCTAGCCAGAAATATATAAACAGATAGTAAGAGTTTCTATAGATATTCAAAGAAGAAAAGAGTTAATAAAGTGAACATTGGTCCTGTAGAGAGTGAGTCTCGGGAATTAATAATGAACAATAAGGAGATGGCAGATGAATTAAATGGGTATTTTGCATCGGTCTTCAAAATAGAGAATACAAGTAACATCCCAGAAATAGCTGTAAATCAGGAATTGGAAGGGATGGAGGAAATCAAGAAAGTTACAGTCACCAGAGAAGTGGTAGAGTTCTAGAGTCATAGAGGTCCACAGCACAGTAAATGGCTCTTCGGCCCATCGAGTCTGTGCCAGTCAAACAAATACCTAACTATTCTAATCCCATTTTCCAGCACTAGGCCCATAGCCTTGTAGCCATGGCATTGCAAGTGCACATCCAAATACTTCTTAAATGTTATGAGGGTTTCTGCCTCTACCACCCTTTCAGGCAGTGATTTCCAGACTCCCACCACCCTCTGGGTGAAAACATTCTTCCTCACATCCTCCCTAAACCTCCGGCCTCCTACCTTAAATCTACGCCCCCTGATTATTGAACCCTCCACCAAGGGGAAAAGTTCCTTCCTGTCTACCGTATCTATGCCCCTCATAATTTTATACACCTCAATCATGTCCCCCCTCAATCTCCTCTGCTCCAGGGAAAATAACAACAGTCTATCCAATCTCTCCTCATAACTAAAACTCTCCAGCCCAGGCAACATCCTGGTAAATCTCCTCTGCACTCTCTCTCGTGCAATCACATCCTTCCTATACTGCGGATTCCAGAACTGCCCGCAATACTCTAGCTGTGGCCTAACCAGTGTTTTGTACAGTTCCAGCATAACCTCCCTGCTCTTATATTCTGTGCCACGGCTAATAAAGGCGAGTATCCCATACGCCTTCTTAACCACCTTATCTACCTGTCCTGCTACATTAAGGGACCGGTGGACATGCACACCAAGGTCCCTCTGATCCTCAGTACTTCCCAGGGTCCTACCATTCATCGTGTATTCCCGTGCCTTGTTTGTCCTGCCCAAGTGCATCACCTCACACTTATCTGGAGGGGGCATAAGTTCAAGGTGAGGGGCAGGAGGTTTAGGGGGGATGTGAGAGAAAACTTTTTTACCCAGAGGGTGGTGACGGTCTGGAATGTGCTGCCTGGGAGGGTGGTGGAGGCGGGTTGCCTCATATCCTTTAAAAAGTACCTGGATGAGCACTTGGCACATCATAACATTCAAGGCTATGGGCCAAGTGCTGGTAAATGGGATTAGGTAGGTAGGTCAGGTGTTTCTCACGTGTTGGTGCAGACTTGATGGGCTGAAGGGAACCTTCTGCACTGTGTGTTTCTGTGAAATTGCACTTGCCATTGATCAGCCCATCTGACCAGCCTGTCTATATCCTCCTGTAATCTAAGGCTATCATCCTCACTATTTACCACCCAACCAATTTTGATGTCATCCGCGACCTTACTGATCAACCCTCCTACATTCAAGTCTAAATTGTTTATATATACCACAAACAGAAAGGGACCCAACACCGATCCCTGTGGAACCCCACTGGACATAGGCATCCCCAGTCACAAAAACACCCCTCAACCATCACCCTATGCTTCCTGCCACTCAGCCAATTCTGGATCCAATTTGCCAAATTGCCTTAGATCCTGTGGGCTCTTAACTTCATTATCAGTCTCCCATGCGGGACCTTATCAAAAGCCTTGCTGAAGTCCAATTAGTCTACGTCAAATGCATTGTCCTCATCTACACACCTGGTCACCCCTTCAAAAAATTCAATCAAATTGGTCAGACATGACCTCCCCTTAACAAAACCATGCTGACTGTCCTTGATTAATCCCTGCCTCTCCAAGTGTAGATTAACTTTGTCCCTCAGAGTTGCTTCCAATAGTTTCCCCACCACTGACTGGCCTGTAGTTCCCTGGTTTATCCCTTCCTCCCTTCTTGAATAACGGTTCCACATTGGCTGTCCTCCAGTCCTCTGGCACCTCTCCTGTAGCCAGGGAGGTATTAAAAATTATTGCCGGCGCCCCTGCTATCTCCTCCTTTGCCTCATTCAACAGCCTGGGATACATTTCATCCGGGCCTGGAGATTTATCTACTTTTAAGCCTGCCAGACCAGTTAGAACCTCCTACCTTTCTATGCTAATTTCTTTATTTAAATCACAATCCTTCTGCCTGATTTCCATACCCATGTCGTCCCTCTCACTTGTGAACACTGACACACAGTATTCATTTAGAACCCTACCTACGTCTTCCGGCTCCACACACAAATTACCACCATCGTCCTTAATGGGCCCTACTCTTTCCCTAGTTATCCTCTTACTCTTAATTTACTTGTAAAGTAACTTTGGATTTTCCTTTATTTTACCTGCCAATGTTTTTTCATGCCCCCTTTTTGCTCTCCTAATTTCCTTTTTAAGTTCCCCCCTACACATTCTATACTCCTCTAGGGCTTCTGCTGTTTTGAACCCTCTGTATCTGCCATAAGCCTCCCTTTTTCTCTTTATCCAATCCTGTATATCCCTCGACATCCAGGATTCCCTGGATTTGTTGTTCCCACCCTTTGTCTTTACTGGAATATGTTGGCCCTGTACTCCTCCCTGTTTCCTTGTTGAATGAGTCCCACTGCTCTGACGTAGATTTACCTAGAAGTAGCTGCTCCCAGTCCACTCTGGCCAAATCATATCTGATCTTATTAAAATTGGCCTTCCCCCAATTTAGAACTTAGGTTACAGCCTTCCAGAGTTAACACTGAGTTCAACAACTTCAGATCCTGAACTCTCTCCTGTATCGCCACCCCCTTTCCGATCCCCCTTTTTCCAATAATTTATAATTTTTAAAAAATATATTTTTTTTGTATGTTTTTCTTTTCCCACCTATTTCTATTATTTTAAAATATATTTCCATCCATTGTTTTATCTCCACCTTTTAGCCTATTTCGATCCCTTCCCCCTACCCCACCCCCACTAGGGTTATCTATACCTCGCTCGTCCTTCATGTCACCATTAGCACATTCCTTAGATAATATCGCCACTGTCAACACCCCTTTGTCCTTTAGTCTATGACATCTTTGGTAATCTCTCTTTTGCCTCCACCTATCACTGGTGCTCTATCCAGCTCCCACCCCTCTCAACCAGCTTATACTTCACCTCATTTCTATTTTTCCTTAGTTCTGATGAAGAGTCATACGGACTTGAAACGTTAACTGTGTTCCTCTCCGCAGATGCTGTCAGACCTGCTGAGTTTTTTCAGCTATTTTTGTTTTTGTCCCCAATTTAGAACTCTGATTTCTGGCCCATCCTAGTCCTTTTCCATAACAACCTTGAATCTAACAGAGTTATGATCACTATCTGCAAAATGCTCCCCCACTGATACCTCTGCCACTTGCCTGGCTTCATTCCCTAAAATTAAGTCCAGGACCGCCCCCTCTCTTGTAGGACCTTCTACATACTGAACTAAAAAGCTGCATTTTAAGAATTCCGCTCCCTCTAAACCTTTCACACTATGACTAACCCAGTTAATGTTGGGGAAGTTGAAATCCCCCACTATTACTATCCTATTATTTTTACACTTCCCTGAAAGATGCCTACATATTTGCTTTTCTATTTCTCTCTGACTGTTTGGGGGCCTATAGTACACTCCCAGCAATGTGATTGCTCTTTATTTGCATTTCAGTTCTGTCCAAATGGCTTCATTTGAGGAGCCTTCTAAGATGTCATCCCTCCTCACTGCTGTAATTGATTCCTTGATCAATATTGCGATACCTCATCCTCTTTCACCTCCTTCCCTGTTTCACCTGAAGACCCTATATCCTGGAATATTGAGCTGCCAATCCTGCCCCTCTCTCAACCATGTCTCTGTGACAGCAATGACATCATACTTCCATGTGTTAATTTGTGCCCTCAACTCATCTGCTTATTTGCCAGACTCCTTGCATTAAAATAAATACCACCCAACCTTTCCAAACTGAGTAAATTGTTGCAGCTCCAGGCTGACAAGTGCCCAGGTCCTGATGGACTTCATCCTCGGGTCTTGAAAGAAGCAGCTAGGAGATAGTTGATGCATTAATTTTAATTTTCCAAAATTCCTCAGATTTGGGGAAAGCCACAGGGATCAGTGCTGGGACCTCAACTGTTTACAATTTATATAAAAGACTTCGATGAAGTGACCGAAGGGATGGTGGCTAAATGTGCTGATGACACAAAGATAGGTAGGAAAGTAAATTGTGAAGGGGACATAGGGAGGCTACAAAAAGATATAGATGGGTTAGGTGGGTGGGCAAAGGTCTGGCAAATGGAGTATAATATGGGAAAATGTGAAATTGTCCATTTTGGTAGGAAGAATAAAAGTGAATGGTGAGAGATTGCAGAGCTCTTGGATTCAGAGGGATCTGGGTGTCCTAGTGCATGAATCACAAAAGCCTAGTATGCAGGTACAGCAGGTAATTAGCAAAGCTAATAGAATATTATCATTTATTGTGAGGGGAATAGATTACAAAAGTGGAGAAGTTATGCTTCAGTTGTACAGGGGATTGGTGAGGCCACATCTGGAGTATTGTGTACAATCCTGGTCTCTTTATTTAAGGAAGGATGTAAATGCATTAGAAGCAGTTCAGAGAAGGTTTACTGGACTAATACTATGAGTGGGCAGGTGGTCTTATGAGGTAAGGCTGGACAGGTTAGGCTTGAATAGGATTTGATTGAAACATATAAGATCCTGAGGGGTCTTGACAGGGTGGATGTAGAGAGGATGTTTCCTCTTGTGGGAGAATCTAGAACTAGGGGGCACTGTTTAAAAATAAGGGGTCACTCATATAAAACAGAGCTGAGAATTTTTTCTCTCTGAGTGTTGTGAGTCTTTGGAACTGTCTTCCTGAAAAAGTGGTGGAAGCAGAGTCTTTGAATATTTTTAAGACACAGGTGGATAGAATCTTGATTAACAAGAGGGTGATAGGTGATTGGGGTAGGCAGGATGCAGATTTCAGGTTACTATCAGATCAGCCATGAGCTTATTAAATGGCAGTACAGGCTTGATGGGCTGAATGGCCTACTCCTCTTTGTTTGTATGTTTGTTTGTTCCATTAGATTGGAAAATAACAAATATAACTCCTTTGTTTAAAAAGGTAGGGAGATGGAGAGCAGGAAACTACAGGCCTTTTATAGTTTAACATCAGTCATAGGGAAACTGTTAGAAGCTATTATTAAGGATGTTATAGCAGGGCAGTTAGAAAAATTCAAGGCAATCAGACAGAGTCACCATGATTTTGTAAAAGGGAAATCATATTTAACCAATTTATTGGAGTTCTTTGAAGAGGTCACATGTGCTGTGGAAAAGGGGAACTGGTGGTTGTACTGTACTTAGATTTCCAGAAGGCATTTGATAAGGTGCCACATCAAAGGTTATTGTGAAAAATAAAAGCTCATGGTGTAGGGGGTAACATATTGAAGATTGGCTGGCTAACAGGAAGCAGAGAGTTGGCATAAATGGGTCTCTTTCTTGCTGGGAGGATGTGATGAGTGGAGTCCCACAGGGATCAGTGCTGGGACCTCAACTGTTTACAATCTATATAAATGACTTGGATGAAGGGACTGAGGGAATGGTGGATAAATTTGCTGATGACACAAAGATAGGTAGGAAAGTAAATTGTGAAGGGGTCATAAGGAGGTTACAAAATGATATAGATGGGTTAAGTGATTCGGCAAAGATGTGGCAAATGGAGTTTAATGTGAGGAAATGTGAAATTGTCCATTTTGGCAAGAAGAATAAAAAGACACGTATTAGCTAACATAGAAGCATAGAAACTAGGAGCAGGAGTAGGCCATTCGGCCCTTCGAGCCTGCTCCACCATTCAACATGATCATGGCTGATCCTCTATCTCAGCACTGTACTCCCACTCTCACCCCACACCCTTTGATGCCTTTAGAATCCAGAAATCTGTCTATTTCCTTCTTAAATATATTCAGTGACTTGGCTCCACAGCTTCTGTGGTAGAGAATTCCACAGATTCACCACCCTCTGAGTGAAGATGTTTCTGTCGAAGGGTCATGAGGACTCGAAACGTCAACTCTTTTCTTCTCCGCCGATGCTGCCAGACCTGCTGAGTTTTTCCAGGTAATTCTGTTTTTGTTTTAGGTTTCTCTTCATCTCAGTCCTGAATGGCCTACCCTATATCTTGAGACTATTATCCCTTGTTCTAGATCCCCCCAGCCAGAGGAAACATCATCCCTGCATCCAGTCTGTCCAACCCTGTCAGAATTTTATATGTTTCAATGAGATCCCCTCTCATTCTTCTAAACTCCAGTGAATACAGGCCTAGTCGGCCCAATCTCTGCTCATACAACAATCCTGCCATCCCAGGAATCAGTCTGGTGAACATTTGCTGCACTCCCTCTATGGTAAGTATATCCTTTCTTAGGTAAGGAGACCAAAACTGCACACAATACTCCAGATGTGGTCTCTCCAAGGCCCTGTACAGCTGCAGTAAGACATCCTTGCTCCAGTACTCAAGTCCTCTCGCAATGAAAGTCAGCATACCATTTGCCTCCTTAACTGCTTGCTGCACCTGTACGCTTGCTTTCAGTGATTGGTGTACAAGGACACCCAGGTCCCTTTGTACATCAACATTTCCCAATCTATCACCATTTAAATAATACTCTGCCTTTCTGTTTTTCCTAGCAAAGTGGATAACTTCACATTTATTCATTTAAACTGCATCTGCCATGTATTTGCCACTCACTCAACTTGTCTAAATCACCTTGAAGCCTCCTAACATCCTCCTCATCACTCACATTCCCACCTAGTTTTGTGTCATCAGCAAACTTGGAAATATTACATTTGGTTCCCTCATCCAAATCATTGTGAATAGCTGGGGCCCAAACACTGACCCCTGCGGTACCCCACTAGTCACTGCCTGTCACTCCGAAAAATAATCAATTTACCCCTATTCTCTGTTTCCTGTCTGCTAACCAATTCTCAATCCATGCCAATATATTACCCCCAATCCCATGTGCTTTAATTTTACACACTAACCTCTTATGTGAGACTATTAAAAGCTTTCTGAAAATCCAAATACACCACATCCACTGGTTCTCCCTTATCTATTCTGCTAGTTATGTCTCAAAAAACTCCAGCAGTTTTGTCCAACATGATTTCCCTTCATAAATCCATGTTGACTTTGTCTAATCCCATTGATATTTTCTAAGTGCCCTGTTATCTCATCCTTTATAATAGACTCGAGCATTTCCCCCACTACTGATGGTTAGGCACGGGATTAGGCACGGGATTAGGCACGGGATTAGGCACGGGATTAGGCACGGGATGGGTAGGCACAGGATTAGGCCGGAACATGAAGTTAAAATCAGATCAGCCATGACCTTGCTGAATGGTGGACCAGGCTTGAGGGGACAAGTGGTGTATTCCTGCTTCTAATTCATATGTTCATTTGTTTGTATTTTGTTATTGATGCTCTGTTGAAGGGGAACAGTTTCTCACTATTTACCCTGTCCATATCTCTCAGGATCTTCAATACCTCTATCAAGTCTCATCTCTTCATCTGCCACTTGGATGTAGTTGCCAGTTTTATCCTTGCAACCTTTTTGAACAAGGGTGTAACATTTGCAATTCTCCAATCCTCTGACACCTCCCCTGTGTCTAAGGAAGACTGCAAGATTATCACTAGGAATATAAAAACAGATACTCAGATTTTATAAATATTTTAAAGAGGAAGGAGTTAACAAAGTGAGCATTGGTCCTATAGAAAGTGAGTCTGGAGAACTGATAATGGAAAACAAGGAAATGGCAGATGAATTGACCAGGTATTTCACATCAGTTTTCACTATCGAGGATACAAGTAACATTCCAGAAGCAGCTACAAACCAGGAAATGGAAGGTAGGGAGGAACTCAGGAAAATTAGAATGAGCAGAGAAGTGGTACTGAGTAAACTGCTTATTCAAAAAGGGAGGGAGACAGAAAGTGGGAAACCACAGGCCAGTTAGTTTAACATCTGTCATAGGGAAAATGTTAGAAACTATTATTAAAGAAGCTATAGCAGGACACTTGGATAAGGTCAAGATAATCAGGTAGAGTCAATGTGGTTTTGTGAAAAGGGAATCATATTTAACCAATTTATTGGAGTTCTTTGAGGAAGTCACATGTTCTGTGGATGTGCTGTACTTAGATTTCCAGAAAACATTTGATAAGGTGCCACATCAAAGGTTATTGTGGAAAATAAAAGCTCATGGTGTAGGGGTAACATACTGGCATGGATAGAAGATTGGCTGTCTAACAGGCGACTTGCCTTCTTGAACCACAGGGACTGCAGCAGTTCAAGAAGGCAGCTCACCACCACCTTCTCAAGGGCAACTAGGGATGGGCAATAAATAAGTGAAACCCACATCCTGTGAATGAATAAAAAAAAAAAGCAGAGTTGGCATAAATGGGTCTTTTTCAGGTTGGCAAGATGTAACGAATGGTGTACCACAGGGATCAGTGTTGGGATCTTAACTGTTTACAAGTTATCGAAATGACTTGGATGAAGGGATGGTGGTATGGTTGCCAAATTTGCTGATGACACAAAGAGAGGTAGGAAAGTAAATTGTGAAGGGGACATAAGGAGGTTATGAACAGATATGGATAGACTAAGTGAGTGGGTAGAGATTTGGAAGATGTGTGAAAATGTGAGATTGTACATTTTGGCAGGAAGAATAAATGAGAAGCTTATTATCTAAATGGTGAGAGATTGCAGAGCTCTGAGATTCAGAGGGATCTGGGTGTCCTAGTGCATGAATCACAAAAGGTTAGTGTGCAGGTACAGCAGATAATTAGGAAAGCTAATAGAATGTTATCATTCATTGTGAGGGGAATTGATTACAAAAGTAGGGAGGTTATGCTTCAGTTACACAGGCATTGGTGAGACCACATCTGGAATATTGTGTACAGTATTGGTCTCCTTATTTAAGGAAGGATGTAAATGTATTAGAAGCAATTCAGAGAAGGTTTACCAGATTAATACCAGGAATGGATGAGTTGTCCTATGAGGAAAGGCTGGACAGGTTAGACTTGTATCCACTGGAATTTAGAAGAGTAAGAGGTGACTTGATTGAAATATAAAAGATCCTGAGGGGATTTGACAGGGTGGATGTGGAGAGAATGTTTCCTCATGTAGGAGAATCTAGAACTTGGATCATTGTTTAAAAATAAGGGATTGCTCATTTAAAACAGAGATGAGGTGAAATTTTTTCATTTACGTCATGAGTATTTGGAACTCTGTTCCTGAAAAGCTGGTGGAAACAGAGTCTTTGAATATTTTTAAGGCAGAGATTCTTGGTAAACAAAGAGGTGAAAGATTATCGGGGGTAGGCAGGATGCAGATTTCAGGTATGTCAGATATCAGATCAACCATGATCTTATTAAATGGTGGAGCAGACTCGAGGGGCTGAATGGTCTACTCCTGTTCCTCATGCATATGTTCAAATTCCTCTGCAATTTCCACTCTCACTTCCCTCAGCACCCTTGGATACATGTCATCCGGCCCTGGTATCTGATCTATTTCCAGTAAAGTTAGCCTTTTCAACACCTCCTTCCCCTCGATTGTAAGTTCTCCTACTGTACCACCATGGCCTGAGTAGCAAGTTCTTACTTTGTAAAGACAGATGCAAAGTGCTCGTTCAACACCTCTGCTTTTACTTCAGGCTCCAGTTACAAGACCCCTTTCATTTCCCCAATCGGCCCTAATCATTCTTTTCCCACCCTTTTATTTTTTATATGTTTATAGAAGACTTTGGGATTGCCTTTTGAATTGTTTTACAGCTAGCACGGACTCGATGGGTCTAATTACCGCCTGTTGTTGTGTAACTATTCTATGATTCTCTTTGAGGGGGGATGCCAGGAGGATATATTTTGTCTGATGATCATTACCCTTTGTTTTTTCTTTCTTGTTATTGCAGATTTCCCTCGGATCTGTTGCACCCTGAGCCTGAGGCCTCCTGTGAAGAGCCTGAGGCCTCCTGCCAGGTCCCTGAGTTTTCCATCCTCTGCCTTTTACAGGAAGCTGCCAAGTTAGAGCCCATGTCACCATCGCTCACAGGATCCACCTTTCAGAGCAACTTGGGAGCGACTGAGAATCGCAGGGAGAATACCAGCTTCGCTCCCTCATTCACCAGCCCCGAGGTGGGAGCAGGGAGCCCCAGGGTGGGGGGCTCTGGCATGGGGGCAGGGAACCATTTCCCCCAATATCCCAACACATGGTGTTCCACTGAGCACTCTGTGTGGGTGGGACAAAGCCCCCACAGTGAGGAGGGGTCTCACAGAATGAGGCAGCTTCTGGATCCTGAATCCATTGACAGCCAGAGTCAGGATAACTCGCTGCTGATCAATGAGAAAGGCAACAGGGATTCTGCCCCAGGACTTGCTCTGATTTCAGGGTATGGGAGAACTAATCCTGCAGGTGGGCACCCATGGAGCTCTGGTGATGGTGTGGGTCCAGGATGGGGAGTGGGGGAATTGCAGGAGGGGTCAGACACTGGTTGGGCCAATGCTCAGTGTCCCAGCCTTTTTCTGCAGAGCGAGGTCGGGACAATGAGTTGGGGCTACTGTACAGGGGGCAAAACTGAGACTGAAGTGAGGCAGAGATGGACAGGAGACCCTGGGGCAATTGCAGGAGTCTGCAGCCAGGAAGCCAATGGGAAGCAAGACAGCAGGTTGCTGGTAGGGGTCGGAGGTCAGGGAGAAATTGACCAGTGTCCAGCCCAGGGAGCCACATCTCTGGCCTCAGCGCCAGGAGCTGAAGCCAGGGTTTCCTGTCGGCCTGGGAACTCGAACTCCTTCACACCAACAGCACCACAGAGCACCAGGAGACCTCGGAAACAAGCAAACCCCCAGAGGAGTGCAGAGCAAGGAGATCCCAGTTTTGAAGGAGTGACTCTCCACATGGAGAGACACATTGTGAGTGATTGTGATTGTCAGCTCCACATCACTGCCCATTACAGGTAAGTCCCATGGGGTCCTCTGCCACCAGGGGTAGTTTGTCAGCACCCCGCAACCCCCCACTCCCCCCATCGGGGTCCCACTCCCCCTCTGCAACTCTGGGTACCACACTTCAGAGATAATATCAAGGCCTTGGATAAAGAAAAGGTTTACTAGGATAATACCTGGGATGACAGACTTCAGTTCTGAGGCGAACTTGGCAAAGTTAGGACTGTTTTCCTTAGAAGACTGAAGGATAAGGTATGAGCTAATATAAGTGTTCAAGATGATGAGAGGTTTTGATGGAGGAGAGAAATATTATTTCCTCTGTCAAGTGACTCAGATTAGACATTCAGAGTCATTGGCAAGATATCTAGAGGAGAGATGAGGTGAAACCTTTCAACTCAGTTGACAGGGTCTGGACTGCTTGGCCTGAGAAGGTAGTGGTTAGCTGACTCCATAAAGAAGTGTAAAAGCGAATTGAACAGGAACGTAAAGAGGAGGAACTTAGAGGGTTATGGACAAGAATTGAGGATCAGCATGACTGATCTTCCAAAGAGCCAACGCAGGCATGATGGGCTGAATAGAGACAATATGAAATAAACAGTACAATTTGAAAGGAGGTGAAGGAGCAGAGGGACTGGGTGTTTCTGTGTCTAAGTCATTGAAGGTGGCAGGACAGGTTGAAAGAACGGTTAAAAAGTATACAGTATCCTGGGCTTTATTGATAGGGACATGGAGTACAAGAGCCAGGAGGTTATAAAAGCTAAATACTGCAGCTGGTGGAAATCTGAAACAAAAACAGAAAATGCTGGAAAAGCTCAGCAGGTCTGACAAAAACAGAATCTGTTTCCAGTCCATAAGTTTCATAAGTCCATCTGTTTCCAGTCCATAAGTTTCATAAGTCCATCTGTTTCCAGTCCATAAGTTTCATAAGTCCATCTGTTTCCAGTCCATAAGTTTCATAAGTCCATCTGTTTCCAGTCCATAAGTTTCATAAGTCCATCTGTTTCCAGTCCATAAGTTTCATAAGTCCATCTGTTTCCAGTCCATAAGACCCTCCTTCAGAGCCAGGAGGTTATGTTGAACTTGTATAAATCACTAGTTCAGCCTCAGCTGGAGTATTGTGTCCAGTTCTGGGCACCGCACTTTAGGGAGGATGTGAAGGTAATGGGGAGAGTGTGGAAAAGATTCACGAGAATGGTTCCAGGGATGAGGAGCTTCTGTAATGAAAATAAATTGGAGAAGTTGGGACTGTTTTCCTTGGAGAAGAGAAGGCTGAGAGGAGATTTGATAGAGGGATTCAAAATCGTGAGGGGTCTGGACAGAGTTAATAGGGAGAAACTGTTCCCGCTCATGAATGGATAGAGAACGAGAGGCAGAGATTTAAGGTTATTGGTAAAAGAAGCAATAGTGAAATGAGGAGAAACTTTTTCACACAGCGAGTGTTTGCAATGCTCTGCCTGAGAGTTTTTTAAAATATTTGTTCTAGATATGGGCTTCGCTGGATGAGCCAGCATTTATTGCCCATCCCTAGTTGCCCTTGAGAAGGTGGTGGTGAGCTGCCTTCTTGAACCGCTGCAGTCCATGTGGTGTAGGTACACCCACAGTGCTGTTAGGGAGGCAGTTCCAGGATTTTGTCCGTGTGGTGTAGGTACACCCACAGCGCTGTTAGGGAGGCAGTTCCAGGATTTTGTCCGAAGGAACAATTCACTTGGTTCCGTTCCCTGTCTTCTCCCCGTAACCCTGCATATTCTTCCTTTTCAGGTAAGTCTAATTTCTTTTTGAATGCTTCAGTTGAAACTGTCTCCACCACAATCCACCCCCCTAGCCAAGCTATTCCAGTACAGCTACAACACTGACATCTACCCGGCTATGTGGAAAATTGCCCAGGTATGTCCTGTACACAAAAAGCAGGACAAATCCAACCCGACCAATTATCATCCCATCAGTCTACTCTCAATCATCAGTAAGGGGTCATCAACAGTGCTATCAAGCGACACTTGCTTAGCAATAACCTGCTCACTGACGCCCAGTTTGGGTTCCGCCAGGGCCACTCAGCTCCTGACCTCATTACAGCCTTGGTTCAAACATGGACAAAAGAGCTGACTCCAGTTTTGCTCGGGCTCCTTGATGCCACACTCGGTCAAATGCTGCCTTGATGTCAAGGGCAGTCACTCTCACCTCACCTCGGAAGTTCAGCTCTTTTGTCCATGTTTGAACCAGGTACAGGCCCGGTGAAGACACAATGGGCCGAATGGCCTCCTCCTGAGCTGTAACAATTCTTTGATACAAGATGCACTGCAGGAACTCACCAAGGCTCCTTCAACAGCTCTTTCCAAACCCACAACCACTACCATCTAGAAGGACAAGGGCAGCAGATAGATGGGAACACCACCACCTGGAAGTTCCCCTCCAAGTCACTCACCATCCTGACTTGGAAATATATCACCGTTCCTTCACTGTCGCTGGGTCAAAATCCTGAAACTCCCTCCCTAACAGCACTGTGGGTGTACCTACACCACATGGACTGCAGCGGTTCAAGAAGGCAGCTCACCACCACCTTCTCAAGGGCAACTAGGGATGGGCAATAAATGCTGGCCCAGCCAGCGACACTTCCATTCTATGAATGAATAAAAAAAGGTTTCTCTAATTTTTTGGTGACGTGCATCTTAATCCCGTTTAAACACCCTAAGTTCAGATTTCATTGAATTCTTTCTCCCTGCCTCCCCCCTTGTAAATTTCTCCACAACGTTCACCACTCTGGCCTAATCCAAGCTCCCTGTTTCCTTCAGTCCTGGACTTTATCAGAAGCTCCTGAAACTCCGGGCACATTGCAACAAACTTGAACCTCTGGCAAAGTTCAGCAGCTCTGAGGAGGACTCGCCTGCCACAGTCTGTAAGTGGAACTCTCTGCAGGCCTGAAGGTGGTGATGGGGGAGGAAGACATAGGGATAGAGAGAAATCAGTTAAACAGAAACAGGGAGAGGCCATTTAGTCTTTTTAACCGGTTCTGCTGCCACTCAGTAAGTTTATGGCTTATTTGCGAGCTAACTCCATATAGCTGCCTTTACCCCATACTCCTTAATCCCTTTTGTCCTCATCAACATCCTTCCACCTGTGTATGATGAAGGACTTGCAGCAAATCAAGTTCATCAGGGGTTGGGTAGCTTCATGTGGTGCAGTCCTGATGGTGAAGGCCAATCTGTGAGAGACAGGCTCTGCGTGCGGAGTGGTTATCTGGTGTCGTTGGGGATTTTTCTATTGGGTTTTGGGACATATTACCAAGCCTTTCTAGCCATGATTGTCATGTTGGCATACACCATCCCACAAGTGATGTCACCATTTCCCCCCTCATCAGCTAGTGATTCCCAGTTTCACAAACCAATGTTTATGGCCTTCATGTCGCACGTTCAAGTATCCTTAAATCGGATCTTTAGATGTCCCACTACCCTACCAGCTCTGGCTCCCTCGCCAGACTGAAATCTTGGGTGTATGCCTATGTTCCACCTGCAAATGTTTCCCAGCCAGATCACCTCTGCTTGATGAGTGCCAACTTATTAACTTTAGATAATAAAAATCTATAAACCTCAGAATCAAAAGGAACAAATGATCCAGCAACAGTTGCTGTTTGAGTTCCAAAGATCCAGCACCCTTTGTGTGAAAACATGGTGGGTGTTGTGAATTTCACTCCTATAAGGTCTGGCTCAGAATTTTTAGATTCTGTCCCTTAATATCCTGAAAACACCAAATCGATTCACTCTTTCATGTTCTAAATTCCTGCGAATGTAACATCATTTTGTATAATACGAACAGATGTGCAGAGTATTTCCTAAATGGTGAGAGATTGGAAAGTGTGGATGTACAAAGGGACCCGGGTGTTTTTGTCCATAAGACACTGAAAGCTAACATGCCGGTGCAGCAGGTGAATAGGAGCTAGTGGAATGTTAGCCTTTATCACAAGAGGATTTGAGTACAGGAGTAGTGAAGTCTTGCTTCAATTGTATAGAAGCTTGGTTAGACTGCACCTGGAGTACTATGTGCAGTTTTGATCCCCTTACCTCAGAAAGGACATTATTGTCATAGAGAGAGTGCAATGAAGGTTCTCCAGACTTGTTTCAGGGATGATGGGACTGTCTTATGAAGAGAGATTGGGCAAACTGGGCCTGTATGCTCTAGTTTCGAAGAATGAGAGGTGATCTCATTGAAACTTACAAAATACTTAAAGGAATAGACAGGGTAGATGCAGGTAAGATGTTTACCCTGGTTGGGGAGTCTAGAATCGGGGGACACAATCTCAAAATAGAGGGTAAGCCACTTAGGACTGAGATAGGGGGAAATTTCTTTCCTCAGAGGGTTGTGAATTTTTGGAGTTCTCTGCTCCAGAGGGTTGTGGAAACTCAATCATTGAAGTATGTTTAAAGCAGAGACTGACAGATTTCTAAATACCAGTGATATAAAGGGATAGGGGGATAGTGTGGTGAAAAGGCATTGGTGGATGATCAGCTATGATCATATAGGATGGTGGAGCAGGTTCGATGGGCTGAATGGCCTAATCCTACTCCTATGTTCTTAATCTCTCCCTGTAATTGAACCCCTGGAGTCCAGGTCTCATTCTGACCAATCCACACGGCACTCCCTCTGAGGCCAATATATCCTTCCTAGGGTGTGGTGCCCAGAACGGCTCACAGTCACTCCAGGTGTGGTTTAAACAGCCTTAGTTGAAGCAGACTTCTACCCTCTTGTGTTCTAACCCTCGAGATAGGAAGCCAGCATTTCATTAACCTTTTTGATAAGTTTCTGTACCTGTTCGTGACATTTTACCTGGACCACCATGTCTCTTTGGACCCCATTGCTTCTAATCTTTCACCATCTAGAAAGTAGACTGCAAGAGAAGGATGGAGGAGGCTGTGGGGGGAGACTGAGGGAGAGGGCAAGACAGTGGGAGGGGGAGGGCAAATGGGAGGACAGAAAGCAGAGGGACAGAGAGGTGGGAGCTTGAGGAATGAGAGAAGGTGGGGGGGACACAGGGGGGAGGGTGGGATAGATAGTGAAATGGAGGGAAGTTGCAGGTAGCAGGGGAGAAGTTGTGTTCAGGCTAGACAGTTTCTGGGCAGTGATGGGTCCATGTCCTGTTTGTGTTACAGATGGGAAAAGCTGTGCATCATGTGGCACTGTGAAAACACCGCTGTGGAGAGATGCTGAAGATGGAACACCTCTCTGTAATGCATGTGGAATCAGGTATCATGTGGGAACAAGAGACTGGGGCAAGCAAGCCATTTCAATCCTCACCCAACACACTTCAATATTCTGACTCTCACTGGGATAAAGGTCCCACACACACTGACTGTCACTGGGGTACAGGTCCCACACACACACTGACTGTCACTGGGGTACGGGTCCCACACACACTGACTCTCACTGGGGTACAGGTCCCACACACACTGACTCTCACTGGGGTACGGGTCCCACACACACTGACTCTCACTGGGGTACAGGTCCCACACACACTGACTCTCACTGGGGTACAGGTCCCACACACACTGACTCTCACTGGGGTACGGGTCCCACACACACTGACTCTCACTGGGGTACGGGTCCCACACACACTGACTCTCACTGGGGTACAGGTCCCACACACACTGACTCTCACTGGTGTACATGTCCCACACACACTGACTCTCACTGGGGTACGGGTCCCACACACACTGTCTCGCACTGGGGTACTGGTCCCACACACACTGACTCTCACTGGGGTACGGGTCCCACACACACTGACTCTCACTGGGGTACGGGTCCCACACACACTGACTCTCTCTATTTGCACAGGTACAAAAAGTATCGGATTCGCTGCTCCAATTGTTGGCACATCCCGAAGAAGGAGGGCAAATCATTTATTCGCTGTGTGCGATGTGGTGATCCTCTGAAACTGCACCCCAATGAGCGGAAAGTGGCTCATCACTGATAGACACGTTACTGTGTGGACCGTGTGTGGAACTGGAAATATACAGCAAGCCATTGAAGATGGGCTGCATGTAAACATGGTGAAGGGGCACTCACTGTAACCACACAGATGCTGACTCTGGGCTTTGGTGTAAAAATGGGATGGACCAGTCAGCTGGGGATTGGGGCTTGTGTGTTTGGGATGCTGTCACATAGGGGTGAATCTACAGTCTCAATCCAGGGCTGCAATGCTCTTGTTTTGTGATGTTGAGAATGATTAGTTTCTGTATTCTAAATCCTGGCAGATTAAATTTGCGTATGTTATGATGAGGTTAGTTTGGAGCGGGTGTGAGACTTTAATCAGGGGGCAGTGAATGAAATAATGGCAAGATTCTGAAACTCTAATTGGAGCGTCCCTCACATTCCTCATCCTTGCTGCTGTGTAATATTTTTCTCATATTCTTTGCTTTTTGATCTCTCCCAATAAACTATCCAGTGTTTTTTTTCTGGAGAGCAGCACCTAATTCAAAGCAGTCTTTCTATTTTGTCTGAATCCAATGTGTTCATTCACTCATTCTGGTAGAAATCACAGAACCGTCCTTACTGTGCCCTCTGCTCCCCCTCGCCCCACTCCCCCATCAGTCCCTGTGCCCTGCCCTCCCCTTCCCATCCCATGTTCCTCATTACTCCCCCCAGGCCCTCTCCTCACCCTTCTCCTCCTTTAAAAAAAAGCTCCCTCTCCCAGATTCCCCTCTTATCAATGTTTGTCCACTTGCCTTGAATGTGCATTGGGGAACGTTCTCACTCTGCATGTCTGCTGCTGATTCTCTCTCAGGATAAATCCCCTCCATCTCATCTTGTCCTTCAATAGCATGGGGTCTCTCTGAGCCCTTGTGTACTGAACACGTACCTGTTCTACTCTTCACCACTCCCATTGCCTACATGCCCCTCTCCCACCCCCAGTCACACTGCCACCTAGGAGCAGGAGTAGTCCATTCGGCCCCACAAGTCTGTTGTACCATTCAATATGATCAGCCTTAACCCCACTCTGTGACCGCTCTCCCTAACCCTTCATTGACCATTGTATTGATCCAAAATAAATACTCAATGACTGAGCTTTCACAGCCCTCTGGGGTAGAGAATTCCAAAGATTCACCACCCTCTGAGTGAGGAAATCCCTCCTCATCTCAGTCCCTGAACGATGGGATCCTTACCCTGAGGCTGGGCCCCCGTGTTTTAGATTCGCCCCCACAGGCCAGAGAAGGAAAAATAAAATGTATCCTTCATGGGATGTGGGTGTTACTGGCAAGGCCAGCATTTGGTGCCCATCCCTAATTGCCCTTGAACTGAGAGTCTTGCTGGGCCATTTCAGAGGGTATCTAAGGGCCAACCACATTGCTGTGGGTCTGGAGTCACATGTAGGCCAGACCAGGTAAGGACAGCAGATTCCATTCCCTCAGGACCATTCATGAACCAGATGGGGTTTTACAACAATCAATGACAGTTTCATGGTCACCATCACTGAGATTAGCTTTCAATTCCAGGTTTAGTAATTGAATTTAAATTCCACCAGCTGCCATGGTGAGATTGGAACCCATGTCCCCCATTTCCCTGGGTTCCTCGTTCAGGTGATATCACCAATGTATAGCCAAGTGGTTATGGTACTGGGTTTGTAACCCCAAGATCGAGAGTTCAAATCTCACAATGGGAAACAATGTTACTTCATCTGAAATAGATGGAAATGGGTTTGTGCTCAAAAGAGTATCAAAAGTTCAAATCTCACAATGGCAAACTACAAAACAATCTCCTACTTGGTTAGCAGATCCAAATCTTTTGGAGTTTCTGGTCAATGGTGACTCCAGGATTTGGTGGTGGTGGTGAGATCAGTGATGGTGATGCCTCCTTTCTCTACCTCCTTGACTCTTTTTCTCTCTCTCTCTCTCTCTCTCTCACCCTGTCCCTTCTGTGACCCCCCTTCTCTCTCTCTCCCCCCCAACCCACATCTCCCCTTCTCTCTCTCCCCCTTCCCCCACAACCACCTCTCAATCTCTTTCCTGTAACTCTGTTCTCTCTCTCCTTACATCGTCTCCCCTTTGCAATTCCCCCTTCTGCACATGAACCCCTTTCTCCTACAACAATACCCCATCTCTCACTCTCCCTGCGATGCTGCAATCTCTCTCTCTGTCTCTCACTCACTGTCTCTCTCTTTCTATCTCTCTCCCTGCGATGATCTCTCTCTCTCTCTTTCTCTATCTCTCTCTCCTGTGACCCTCTTTACCTCTCTTTCTGTGCTCTGTGGCCATTTGACTCAGTGCCTCACTCTCAATTCCCCTGCAGGTTAACTTGGCGTTTAGGCCACATTGAAACTGTTGGGCACAGAATGATGAATCTGGTTTTGTTTGGGTTTTCCCTCAGTAACAGAATTCAGTTCACTTGGATAGCACCAGGGGAACTTCATTAATCCTCTGGGATTGATGCAATCGTTTTAATTCAGGATCTTTCTGCTAATCCCCTTTGTTTTCACTCTGTTTGAACTCTGGCTCTCTCTCCAATCCTCCAATAGGATTCTGCCCAGCTGTGTCTTTATCCAATCAGCTCTCAACCAGGTGCTTGCATCAGCTCCTGAATCCCCACTCTATAAATCCCACACCCATTGCCCCACACAGCACACACAGACAGGCCAGAGCAGACCCTGGATCGGCTTGTTCCAGGTGAGTCAGCACTCTCACTCAGTCCTCTCCCTCCCTCCCTCCCTCCCTCCCTCCCTCCCTCTCTACCTCTCTCTCCCTCCCTCTCTCCCTCTCCCTCCCTCTCTCCCTCCCTCTCTCCCTCCCTCTCTACCTCTCTCGCCCTCTCTCTCTCCCCCTCCCTCCCTCTCTACCTCTCTCTCTACCTCTCTCTCCTCCCCCCCTCCCTCCCTCCCTCTCCCTCTCTCTCCCTCTCTCCCCCTCCCTCTCTCTCTACCTCCCTCTCAGCTTTTCTCCCACTCTCTCTCCCACTCTCCCTCCCTCCCCCCCTTCCCTCTCTCTCTCCCCCCAATGTTCTCCACACCTGCTCTCCGTCTCTTCCCTATTCACCCCCGCACACTTTATCTCTCCCCCCCGCACACTTTATCTCTCCCCCCCGCACTCTTTATCTCTCCCCCACACTCTTTATCTCTCCCCCCCCCGCACACTTTATCTCTCCCCCCCCCCGCACTCTTTATCTCTCCCCCCCCCCGCACTCTTTATCTCTCCCCCCCCACACTCTTTATCTCTCCCCCCCGCACACTTTATCTCTCCCCCCCGCACACTTTATCTCTCCCCCCCGCACACTTTATCTCTCCCCCCCGCACACTTTATCTCTCCCCCCCCACACTCTTTATCTCTCTCCCCCCCCCGCACACTTTATCTCTCCCCCCCGCACTCTTTATCTCTCCCCCCGCACTCCCCCCCGCATTCTTTATCTCTCCCCCCGCCACTCTTTATCTCTCCCCCCCCGCACTCTTTATCTCTCCCCCCTGCACTCTTTATCTCTCCCCCCTGCACTCTTTATCTCTCCCCCCTGCACTCTTTATCTCTCCCCCCGCACTCTTTATCTCTCCCCCCTGCACTCTTTATCTCTCCCCCCGCACTCTTTATCTCTCCCCCCCGCACTCTTTATCTCTCCCCCCCGCACTCTTTATCTCTCCCCCCGCACTCTTTATCTCTCCCCCACACTCTTTATCTCTCCCCCCGCACTCTTTATCTCTCCCCCCGCACTCTTTATCTCTCCCCCCGCACTCTTTATCTCTCCCCCCGCACTCTTTATCTCTGCCCCCCCCGCACTCTTTATCTCTGCCCCCCCCGCACTCTTTATCTCTGCCCCCCCCGCACTCTTTATCTCTGCCCCCCCCGCACTCTTTATCTCTCCCCCCCGCACTCTTTATCTCTCCCCCCCCGCACTCTTTATCTCTCCCCCCCGCACTCTTTATCTCTCCCCCCCGCACTCTTTATCTCTCCCCCCCCGCACTCTTTATCTCTCCCCCCCCGCACTCTTTATCTCTCCCCCCCGCACTCTTTATCTCTCCCCCCACGCACTCTTTATCTCTCCCCCCCCGCACTCTTTATCTCTCCCCCCGCACTCTTTATCTCTCTCCCCCCCCGCACTCTTTATCTCTCTCCCCCCCCGCACTCTTTATCTCTCTCTCCCCCCCGCACTCTTTATCTCTCTCCCCCCCCGCACTCTTTATCTCTCTCCCCCCCCGCACTCTTTATCTCTCTCCCCCCCGCACTCTTTATCTCTCCCCCCCCCCGCACTCTTTATCTCTCCCCCCCCCCGCACTCTTTATCTCTCCCCCCCCGCACTCTTTATCTCTCCCCCCCCCGCACTCTTTATCTCTCCCCCCCCCCCCCAATCCCTCCTGACTCTTTTCCCCCTCACCCGCCTCACCCTAAGATTTCTGAATTTGGGACCAGAGATACATAAATCAGGCAGTCAACCAATTCCTAAGTAACTTTAAATAGTTTTTATTAAAAAGCAGCAGGTAAGATATGATGTATAAATCAGACAAAAGGTATTTGTGCAGAGACGGCTGAGAATGGTTTACTGATCCCGGAGGTACAGAGCCTGCTGAACTCAGTAGTTTGTGAAGGCAGAATTCAGTCAGGGAACCTGTCCCCTGGACCTTCCTCCACCTCCTCTTCTCCCTGTCCCATCTGAAGAAGACAGTTGTCCCCTCGCCAACGCTTCCCCCCTGCCCCCGAGCGCCGGTCACTACGCCCCTGCCCCCGAGCGCCGGTCACTACGCCCCTGCCCCCGAGCGCCGGTCACTACCCCCCCCCGCCCCCGAGCGCCGGTCACTACCCCCCCGCCCCCGAGCGCCGGTCACTACCCCCCCCCCGCCCCCGAGCGCCGGTCACTACCCCCCCCGCCCCCGAGCGCCGGTCACTACCCCCCCCCCTTGCCCCTGAGCGCCGGTCACTACGCCCCCGCCCCCCGAGCGCCGGTCACTACCCCCCCTGCCCCCGAGCGCCGGTTATAGGAAGGATGTGAACACATTGGAGAGAGTGCAGAAGAGGTTTACAAGAATGGTTCCAGGGATGAGAAACTTCAGCTATGAGGATAGATTGGAGAGGTTGGGACTGTTCTCCTTGGAGAGAAGAAGGCTGAGAGGAGATTTGATAGAGATGTTCAAAATCATGAGGGGGCTGGACAGAGTAGATAGGGAGAAGCTGTTCCCACTGGTAAAAGAATCAAGAACGAGGGCACAGATTTACCTCCCCTCTGAACCTTCTGTATCCCTCTTGGTTCCCAATTGTATTTTCTACCTGACACCTGTCAGAAGCACACATTTTCTTTATCTTAATTTCTATCTCCTTTTTCATCCAGAGAGCTCTGGGTTTGTTTGCCCTACCTTTCCCTTTCGATAGGGATATACCTTGACTGTGCCCTAACTGACTCTTTTTGAAGGTAGCCCATTGCTCAGCTACAGTTTTTCCTGCCAATCTTTCATTCCAGTCTATCTGGCCCCGCTCCGTTCTTGCCCCGTCGAAGTCGCCTCTCCCCCAGTTAATTATTCTGAGTCCGGATTGCACATTGTCGTTTTCTATCATCATCCAAAACCTTACGATACAATGATCACGCTCTAAATGTCCCCCCACAGGCACTTGATCCACTTGGCCCACCTCATTTCCAGGAACCAGGTCTAACAGTGCATCTTTTCCTGTTGGATTGGACACATACTGCTGTAGAAAGTTCTCCTCAACACAGTCTAGGAACTTTTACCCCTCTCCACCCTTTACACTACCACAGTGCCAGTCTACATTCGGGTATTAAAGCCACCCATTATAACTGCACGTAATGCCTGCATCTCTCTGAAGATTTGTTCTTCTGCACCAATCTCACTATTTGACAGTCTGTAGACTACACCGAGCAATGTAATTACATCCTTTTTGTTCCTTAGCTCTATCTCTCCTCCCCCCCCCATGCCTCTCCCCCTGCCACCCCTCTTTCTCCCCCCCCCCACCCCTCTTTCTCCCCCCCCCCACCCCTCTTTCTCCCCCCCCCCACCCCTCTTTCTCTCCCCCCCCCACCCCTCTTTCTCCCCCCCCACCCCTCTTTCTCCCCCCCCCCACCCCTCTTTCCCATCCCCCACCCCTCTTTCTCCCCCCCCCACCCCTCTTTCTGCCCCCCCAGCCCCACCCCAACCTCTCTCCTCCCTCACCCCCCCCTCCTCCCTCTTCCCCAACCTCTCTCCTCCCTCACCCCCCCCCCCCACTCTCTCCTCCCTCTTTCCCACCTCTGTCTCCAACACCGCCCCCCTCCGACGTTCTCTGTCGTACTCCCGGATCTCCCACTCTTGACCATTTCTGTCTGGATAAACTGTGATTGTCTCAAGCTGTCTGCCTCTCCCATTCTCCCTCTCCTGCCTCTCTTGCCCGTACCCAGCTCATCCTCTTCTCTCACCTCTATACCCTTTCCATAATGTGCCAACCAGTGTAACACACAATACCCTGTCTGCTAACCCTAAACCAAGCACCCATACCCATTTAGCATGACTTTCTCTATGTTTATTAGTTCTGTCCCTGCAGAAATAAGTCCAGTGCTTGGTTTGTTTTTAAGGCCTTGCCACCCACTGGATTGTATTTGGTGTATTTGTTTTCTGAGATCCCTTTGATCCTGGACCCCACCCAAGCTCTCTCATTCCGAGTTATTAGTGGCCTCCCTATTCTCCCTACCACCTGGCATTTATCTGTGGTGATTCACACATCTGCCACCCGGAATAGTGACAGGAGGAGGAACATTTTTACACAGGTTTGGGTCTGGAGTGCACGACCTGAGCGTGTGATGGACCAGGTTCAGCTGAAGCATTCAAAAAGGAATCAGACTGATTAAAGAATAGAAAAAGCTTCACGGCGACAGAGAAAAGCCAAGCAATTGGCACTAAGTTAATCGTTCTTGTAGAAAGCCAACAGAGCATGATGGGCCGAATCAGCACCGCCTGTGCAGTGACCTTTCTAAGAAACATATAAAAAATAGGAACAGGAGTAGACCATTCGGCCCATCGAGGCCTGCTCCGTCATTCAATATGATCCTGGCTGGTCATCAGCCTTAACTCTATTTTCCTGCCCAATCCCCATATCCTGTAATTCCCTGAGAGACCAAAACTCTGTCTATCCCGGTCTTAAACATCTTCACTGATAGAGCAACCACAACCCTCTGGGACAGAGAATTCCAAAGGTTTACAACATTTTAAGTGAAGAAATTTCTCCTCCTCTCAATCTCTTACCCTGAGACTGAGCCCCCGTGTTTTAGATCCCCACCCAGTGGGAACAATCTCAGTGTCCACCCTGTCAAACCCCTTCAGAATCTTGTACGTTTCAATGAAATCACATCTCATTCATCCAAAGTTGAGTGAATGTTGACCCAATTTACTCAGCCTCTCATCATAGGACACCCCCCTCATCCCAGGGGCCAATCGAGTGAACCTTGGCTGTCCCCCCTCCAATGTAAGAATATCCTTTCCTAAACGTGGAGACCAAAACTGCCCCACACGATTCCAGATGTGGTCTCACCCAAACCCTGTACAGCTGGAGTGAGACTTCTTTATTCTTGTACCCCAATCACACTATAATAAAGACCATTTGCTTTCCTAACTCCCAAAAATACTGCGGTGAGTAACTCACCACCTGTCCTCCCCAAAGCCTGTCCACCATCTACAAGGCACAAGTCAGGAGTGTGATGGAATACTCCCCCACTTGCCTGGATGAGTGCAGCTCCCACAACACTCAAGAAGCTCGACACCATCCAGGACAAAGCAGCCCCCGCTTGATTGGCACCACATCTACAAACATTCACTCCCTTCACCACTAACGCACAGTAGCAGCAGTGTGTACCATCTACAAGATGCACTGCAGGAATTCACCAAGGCTCCTTACACAGCACCTTCCAAACCCACTACCACTACCATCTAGAAGGACAAGGGCAGCAGATAGATGGGAACACCACCAGCTGGAAGTTCCCCTCCGAGTCACTCACCATCCTGACATGGGGCAGGATTTTCTGGACTGGTAGTGGGGGGGTCAGGCCCAGGAGTGGCTGGAACCAGCCCGCTATTTCACGCTGGCTGGCCAATTAACGCACTGCAAGGAGCTCAGCGCGGTGGGGATGGGGCAGGAGGAGCTCAGCGCTGCGGGGGTGGGGGTAGGGGGGGCGGGGGTGGGGGGTAGGGGGTGGGAGTGGGGGTGGGGTGGGGGGAGGGTGGGGGTTGGGGCAGGGGGTGGGGATGGGGGGCAGTGGGATTTGGGGCAGGGGGTGGGAGTGGGGGTGGGGTTAGGGGGCAGGGGGTGGGGGGTGTGGTGGGGGGCAGGGGGGCGGGGAGTGGGGGGCAGGGGGGCGGGGAGTGGGGGGCAGGGGGGCGGGGGGGGGCGGGGCTGGGGCTGGGGGCAGGGGCTGGGGGGTGGGGACGGGGGCAGGGTGCAGGGGGTGTGGGTGGGGGCAGGGGGTGGGGGCGGGGGGCGGGGGCAGGGTGTGTGGGTGGGGGCAGGGGGGCGGGGGGTGGGGGCAGGGGCAGGGTGCAGGGGGGTGTGGGGGGGTGGGGGGTGGGGGGTGGGGGGTGGGGTCCCGGGGGTAGCATGCGCTGGAAGCTGCCTGAGGACACGGAGCTGTCTCGGGGGTGAAGAATTGTTCACAGACAAATACAGATTTTAAAAATGAGAGGAATGTGTCCCCACATGTGACTCAGTCACATGAACAGGGCCATATTAAACATGTCGTGTAGTAATTATTTTGTTTTAGTTACTGTTGGAAACCTCATCCTGCCCGTGAATGAAGCTTCATAAAAATACAAAGGTTGCCTGACTGATTCGTCCGCCCACCGAACGCCAGTTTGGATGGACAGTGAAAATTAACATTCAGTTATTTGATTGAGGGCCTTAATAGGCCTTCTAACTGTCAGGTGCACTGTGAACTCTCACATACACCCACCAACTCAAATACCATGTGAGTGAGCCCTGACGATGGGACACTTACCCAACATCACCACAAGCTACTTTACACCCAATCGGGTGGGGCACAAGACCACATGCAGGATGTAAAATCCTGCCCTTGGAGATCCTTCACTGTCACTGGGTCAAAACCCTGGAACTCCCTCCCTAACAGCACCGTGGGTGTACCTACACCAGACGGACAAAATCCTGGATCTCCCTCCCTAACAGCACTGTGGGTGTACCTTACACCAGACGGACAAAATCCTGGAACTCCCTCCCTAACAGCACTGCGGGTGTACCTACACCACATGGACTGCAGCGGCTCAAGAAGGCAGCTCACCACCACCTTCTCAAGGGCAACTAGGGCTGGGTAATAAATGCTGGCCCAGCCAGTGACACCCACATCCCGTGAAAACATTAAAAAGTTGGCCCTCCCCCCGATTAATTATTGATTATTGGGATTTCACGTCCTTTTTCTGTAAATAATCTAAACCTTACAATGCAGTGTTCACAGGCCCCCTGAATATTCCCCAAGTGACACAATCCATTTGGAGCACTCATCCCCAGGAAGCAGCCCTGGTAGTGCCTCCTGTCTCATTGGGCTACAAACAAACTCATGTAGAAAATTCTCTTAAACACACAGGAGAACCTCTCCCCCTTGCATTATTAATATCCCAGTTTATAGTCGGATAATTAAATAAACTCTCCTGTTATAAATGATCTACAGGTTTTGCAGCTCTCTGTAGTTTCTTTGTAGATGTGTTCCTCTTTCCTCAGTATCTTTCCCACCCTTTGGTAAACCCTGTTGCCCTCTGTTTATTTTTGAGTTCAGGGCTGTTACAAAACTGGGAGCTTGCAGCTGTTTGTCATGTCCAGAGACGCAATGCGAGGACATTTCATTCTCCTCATCTTCCTGCACTTCATACAACCTGCAGCAGCTCCTGGGTAAGATCATCGTTCATGGACTGTGCACTGAACAGGGGAACTAACAGGGGACAGAGCCATGCAGCTGTCAGCATGGCAAATAGGTTCCATCTCGCTCCAGGTCCAGTCTCGCTCCGGGTCCAGTCTCACTCCGGGTCCAGTCTCGCTCCGGGTCCAGTCTCGCTCTGGGTCCAGTCTCGCTCCGGGTCCAGTCTCGCTCCGGGTCAAATATCGCTCCGGGGTCCGGTCTCGCTCCGGGTCGAATCTCGCTCCGGGGTCCCGTCTCGCTCCTGGGTCCAGTCTCGCTCCGGGTCCCGTCTCGCCCCGGGTCCCGTCTCGCCCCGGGTCCCGTCTCGCTCCGGGTCCAGTCTCGCTCCGGGTCCAGTCTCGCTCCGGGTCGAATCTCGCTCCGGGTCGATTTTCGCTCCGGGTCCAGTCTCGCTCCGGGTCCAGTCTCGCTCCGGGTCCCGTCTCGCCCCGGGTCCCGTCTCGCCCCGGGTCCCGTCTCGCCCCGGGTCCCGTCACGCCCCGGGTCCAGTCTCGCCCCGGGTCCAGTCTCGCCCCGGGTCCAGTCTCGCCCCGGGTCCAGTCTCGCCCCGGGTCCAGTCTCGCCCCGGGTCCAGTCTCGCCCCGGGTCCAGTCTCGCCCCGGGTCCAGTCTCGCCCCGGGTCCAGTCTCGCTCCTGGTTGAATCTCGCTCCGGGTTGAATCTCGCTCCGGGTTGAATCTTGCTCCGGGTCCGGTCTCGCTCCGGGTTGAATCTCGCTCCGGGTTGAATCTCGCTCCGGGTTGAATCTCACTTTGGGTTTGTATTGCTGTGTGTCCTGCAGACACTGGTGTGAGAGGACAGTGCAGATGTCTCGGTTGGAGCTGGTTACTCCGAGGGAACAGCAAACTGTCCCCTGTGCCCACGTTTACCATTATAACCTGGATGGATGGAGCTTGGATCAGGATCAAATGCGGAGCGTCCATGGAGGGGATGAGGGAATCTCCAGATATTACAGCGAGTCTGGACCTTCCTCTCTCTGCTTCATCCACAAGTGAGTGTGTGAACACAAACACCATCTCTCTGCCCTGCTGCTGTTCCTCTCCCCCATCCTCCTCCCCGCACTCCAGCCTCTCACATGAACTGGGAGCTGTAGGGCTGTACCCCCTCTGCCCCCAATCTCCACTCCCTCCTCTCTCACCCCTCACACCCAATAATCTCTCCTCCCCCACCCCCCGCTCCTGCTCCTCCCCTCCTACTCTCCCCTGCCTTACCCTCCCTGCTTTCACTCGAGCCCCTCTCTCAATCCCACCCACCATCTCGCTCCCTCTCCGCTCGCTCCGTTACCCAGGTACTTGGTGCTGGCAAGTTAACTGACCCCTCACCTGCCCAAGGCTTGGTCAGTGAGTGAACTTACTGAGCCCTCTGCCCAGAATTGTTCTCAATACTCCAGACATTGAGAAAGTTGCAGTGTGATCTCTTTGTTTTAAGATTTTCTTCCTCTATGTTTATTCCCGAGTAACCCACACACTCCTTAAGCACCATTTTAATTTGTTCTGCTACCAGTAAGGATTTGGCTACCTGGAGGCTAAGGCTCTCGCTGTTTATCAAAACCTTTCCAGATTCACCTATTGATGGTGTTGTGTCCTTTCAGAGTGCAGCATTTCACACAATCTAACCCCAGGCACAGTCCAATCCTATTTAGCCTTCTCCCAATCATTACAATTTCACAAAACTGTACGAATTTGAATTGAAGTACTCAATATTGTAATTCTGATTGTAAGTATAGGCCCCCAAATCTCTCCTGGCTGCTTTGATTGGTTTGTGTTCTGGATACCTTCTGATTGTTCCAGTCAGTTTAAATGTTAATCTTTTCATAAACTCAAAATATCCTTCCTTAAATGTGGAGACCGAAACTGCACACAGGATTCCAGATACAGTCTCACCAAAACCCGAACAACTGTAACATGACTTCTTTACTTCTGTGTCCAATCCCCTTACAATAAAGACCAACATGATATTTGCCCTCCTAATGACTTACTGCACCTGCATGTTAACTTTCTGTGTTCTTTCTATGACTAAACTTTCCTTCACTGTCACTGCGTCAAAATCCTGGAACTCCCTCCCTAACAGCACTGTGGGTGTACCTACACCACATGGACTGCAGCGGTTCAAGAAGGCAGCTCACCCCCACCTTCTCAAGGGCAATTAGGGATGGGCAATAAATGCTGGCCCAGCCAGCGACGCCCATATCCTGTGAATGAATAGAAACACACCCAGGTCTCTCTCAATATCAACATTTACACATTTTACACTTGCGTTTCTATTCATATGATCAAAGTGAATAACTTCATATTTCTCATAACGTATCACATCTGCTATCCTGCTGCCAACCTACTTAACCTGCCGATATCTCTTTGCAGTCTCTTTGTGTCCTCCCCACAACATACATTCCCACCTAGTTTTGTATTGTCAGTAAACATTAATACATTTACTCTCTAACCCTTTGTCGAAGTCATTAAAATAGATTCTAAATAGCTGAGGCCCCAGCATAGATCCTTGTGGCACTCCCACTTGAGAATACCCCATTAACCCCGACTCTCTGCTTCCTGTCTGTTAAGCAACTATCCATGTAAAACATCACCCCCAACTATCCACGCTAAACATCCCCCCAACTATCCTCACTAAACATCACCCCCAACTATCCTCACTAAACATCACCCCCCAACTATCCTCACTAAACATCACCCCCAACTATCCTCACTAAACATCACCCCCAACTATCCTCACTAAACATCACCCCCAACTATCTTCACTAAACATCACCCCCAACTATCCTCACTAAACATCACCCCCAACTATCCTCACTAAACATCACCCCCAACTATCCTCACTAAACATCACCCCCAACTATCTTCACTAAACATCACCCCCAACTATCCTCACTAAACATCACCCCCAGCTATCCTCACTAAACATCACCCCCAACTATCTTCACTAAACATCACCCCCAACTATCCTCACTAAACATCACCCCCAACTATCTTCACTAAACATCACCCCCAACTATCCTCACTAAACATCACCCCCAACTATCCTCACTAAACATCACCCCCAACTATCCTCACTAAACATCACCCCCAACTATCTTCACTAAACATCACCCCCAACTATCCTCACTAAACATCACCCCCAACTATCCTCACTAAACATCACCCCCAACTATCCTCACTAAACATCACCCCCAACTATCTTCACTAAACATCACCCCCAACTATCCTCACTAAACATCACCCCCAGCTATCCTCACTAAACATCACCCCCAACTATCTTCACTAAACATCACCCCCAACTATCCTCACTAAACATCACCCCCAACTATCTTCACTAAACATCACCCCCAACTATCCTCACTAAACATCACCCCCAACTATCCTCACTAAACATCACCCCCAACTATCCTCACTAAACATCACCCCCAACTATCTTCACTAAACATCACCCCCAACTATCCTCACTAAACATCACCCCCAACTATCCTCACTAAACATCACCCCCAACTATCCTCACTAAACATCACCCCCAACTATCTTCACTAAACATCCCCCCCAACTATCCTCACTAAACATCACCCCCAACTATCCTCACTAAACATCACCCCCAACTATCCTCACTAAACATCCCCCCCAACTATCCTCACTAAACATCACCCCCAACTATCCTCACTAAACATCCCCCCCCAACTATCCTCACTAAACATCACCCCCAACTATCCTCACTAAACATCACCCCCAACTATCCTCACTAAACATCACCCCCAACTATCCTCACTAAACATCACCCCCAACTATCTTCACTAAATATCACCCCCAACTATCCACACAAATCATCACCCCCAACTATCCTCACTAAACATCACCCCCAACTATCCACACAAATCATCACCCCCAACTATCCTCACTAAACATCACCCCCAACTATCCACACAAATCATCACCCCCAACTATCCTCACTAAACATCACCCCCAACCATCCTCACTAAACATCACCCCCAACTATCCTCACTAAACATCACCCCCAACTATCCTCACTAAACATCACCCCCAACTATCCTCACTAAACATCACCCCAACTATCCTCACTAAACATCACCCCCAACTATCCTCACTAAACATCACCCCCAACTATCCGCACAAAACATCACCCCCAACTATCCTCACTAAACATCACCCCCAACTATCCACACTAAACATCACCCCCAACTATCCTCACTAAACATCACCCCCAACTAACCTCACTAAACATCACCCCCAACTATCCTCACTAAACATCACCCCCAACTATCCTCACTAAACATCACCCCCAACTATCCACACTAAACATCCCCCCCAACTATCCTCACTAAACATCACCCCCAACTATCCTCAATAAACATCACCCCCAACTATCCTCACTAAACATCACCCCCAACTATCCTCACTAAACATCCCCCCCAACTATCCTCACTAAACATCACCCCCAACTATCCTCACTAAACATCACCCCCAACTATCCTCACTAAACATCCCCCCCAACTATCCTCACTAAACATCCCCCCCAACTATCCTCACTAAACATCACCCCCAACTATCCTCACTAAACATCACCCCCAACTATCCTCACTAAACATCACCCCCAACTATCCTCACTAAACATCACCCCCAACTATCCTTATTAATAATCACCCCCAACTATCCTCACTAAACATCCACCCCAACTATCCTCACTAAACATCACCCCCAACTATCCTCACTAAACATCACCCCCAACTATCCTTATTAATCATCACCCCCAACTATCCACACTAAACATCAGCCCCAACTGCATGAGCCCTTTTCTTGCCTTCTAACCTTTCTTATGGCACCTTATCACATGCCTTTTGGAAATCCAGACATACCATATCTATTGTTTCCCCTTTATCTTTTTTTCCTAGTTACATCATCAAAACCTCTTAATAAATTTGTCAAACAGTATTTCCTGTCAGTAAAACCATCTTGACTTATTCTAATCCTTTCTAATACATTGTTAAGACTTAACAATAGATTTCAGCGTTTTCGCTATGACTGATGTCAGACTATCTGCTCTGTCGTTCTGTTTTCTCTTCAATCCTTTCTTGAATAGCAGTGTTACATTTACTAACTTCCAAATGACTGGGAGCATTCCAGAGGCTACATTTTGTGAAGTCAGAGCCAGCACCTTCACTGTCTCTGCAGCGATCTCCTTTCGAACTCTAGGCTGTAAGCCATCAGATCCCTGGGGTTTGTTAGATTTTAGTTCCTTCAGTTTCTCCAATACTTTTTCTCCATCGATATTAATTGCCTAATTTCTTCTCTCGTTTCAGCCTCTCAGTTACTGCTGGAATTTCTGGAATGAATCTTTTCTGTCGTTCTATTTTTTCCTCTTTTTCTAAATTTCTTGGTGGCCTTGTTTGCTGATTTCTAAAACACTTTTTTATTCGTTCATGGGATGTGGGCATCACTGGCTGGGCCAGTAGTTATTTCCCCATCACTAATTGCCCTTGTTCAGGGGGCATTTAAGTATCAACCACATTGCTGTGGGTCTGGAGTCACATGTAGGCCAGACCAGGTAAGGATGGCAGATTTCCTTCCCTAAAGGACATTAGTGACCCAGATGGGTTTTTACAACAATTGACAATGGTTTCATGGTCATCATTAGACTTTTAATTCCAGATTTTTATTGAAATCAAATTCCACCATCTGCTGTGGTGGGATTCGAACTCAGGTCCCCAGAGCATTACCCTGGGTCTCTGGAATTCCAGTCCAGTGACAATCCCACCACACCATCACCTCCCTATACCCTAACATGTAATCCTCCCAATCCTCAAACTTACTATTATTCTTCGCAATGTTATAAGCCTCTTCTCTTTATCTAATACTGTCCTTAACCTCCTGAACAAGACACAGACGGATCTTATTTGCTGATATTTTTGTATTTTTAATGGAATGTATATTTGTTGAAAGATATATCCATAGAAACAGGAACATGCCATTTGGTCCATGCAGCCTGATCCACCATTCACAGAATCACAGTGCAGAAGAGGCCCTACGGCCCATTGAGTCTGCACCAACACGTGAGAAACACCTGACCTACCTACTTAATCACATTTACCAGCACTTGGCCCCTAGCCTTGAATGTTATGATGTGCCAAGTGCTCATCCAGGTACTTTTTAAAGGATGTGAAGCAACCCGCCTCCACCACCCTCCCAGGCAGCGCATTCCAGACCGTCACCACCCTCTGGGTAAAAAAGTTTTTCCTCACATCCCCCTGTAAACCTCCTGCCCCTCACCTTGAACTTATGTCCCCTTGTGACTGACCCTTCAACTAAGGGGAACAGCTGCTCCCTATCCACCCTGTCCATGCCCCTCATAATCTTGTACACCTCGATCAGGTCGCCCCTCAGTCTTCTCTGCTCCAACAAAAACAACCCAAGTCTATCCAACCTCTCTTCATAACTTAAATGTTTCATCCCAGGCAACATCCTGGTGAATCTCCTCTGCACCGCCTCCAGTGCAATCACATCCTTCCTATAATGTGGCGACCAGAACTGCACACAGTACTCCAGCTGTGGCCTCACCAAGGTTCTATACAACTCCAACATGACCTCCCTACTTGTGTAATCTATGCCTCGATTGATAAAGGCAAGTGTCCCATGTGCCTTTTTCACCACACCACTAACATGCCCCTCCGCCTTCAGAGATCTATGGACACACACGCCAAGGTCCCTTTGTTCCTCAGAACTTCCTAGTGTCATGCCGTTCATTGAATACTTTCTTGTCAAATTACTCCTTCCAAAGTGTATCACCTCACACTTTGCATCTGCCACTTATCTGCCCATTTGACCATCCCATCTATATCTTCCTGTCGCCCAAGACACTCAACCTCACTGTTAACCACCCGGCCAATCTTTGTGTCATCCGCAAACTTACTAATCCTACCCCACACATAGTCATCTATGTCGTTTTTATAAATGACGAATAATAGGGGACCCAGCACAGATCCCTGTGGTACACCACTGGACACTGGTTTCCAGTCACTAAAGCATCCTTCTGTCATCACCCTCTGTCTCCTACAACTAAGCCAATTTTAAATCCACCTTATCAAATTACCCTGTATCCCATGTACATTTTCCTTCTTTATAAATCTCCCATATGGGACCTTGTCAAAGGCTTTGCTGAAATCCATATAAACTACATCAACTGCACTACCCTCATCTACACACCTGGTCACCTCCTCAAAAAATTCAATCAAATTTGTTAGGCATGACCTCCCTCTGACAAAGCCATGCTGACTATCCCTGATCAAACCTTGCCTCTCCAAGTGGAGATAGATTCTCTCCTTCAGAATTTTCTCCAATAGTTTCCCTACCACTGACGTGAGACTCACTGGCCTGTAGTTCCCTGGCTTATCTCTACAACCCTTCTTAAATAGTGGAACCACATTGGCTGTTCTCCAGTCCTCTGGCACCTCCCCTGTGGCCAGAGAGGAATTAAAAATTCGGATCAGAGCCCCTGTGATCTCCTACCTTGCCTCCCTCAGCAGTCTGGGACACAAATCATCCAGACCTGGAGATTTGTCCACTTTTAAGCCTGCCAACACCTCCAATACCTTGTCACTCCCTATATCAATTTGCTTAAGAACCTCACAGTCTCTCTCCCCAAGTTCGATACCTTCATCCTCATTCTCTTGGGTGAAGATGGATGTGAAGTATTCATTCAACACTCTAGTGATGTCCTCTTGCTCCACCCATAGATTGCCCCCTTGGTCCCTTATGGGCCCTACTCTTCCCTGGTTCTCCTCTTCCCATTGATATACTTATTGAATACCTTGGGATTTTCCCTACTTTTACCAGCCAGAGCTTTCTCATATCCCCTCTTTGCTCTCCTAATTGCTTTCTTAAGCTCCACCCTGCACTTTCTGTACTCCACTAATGCCTCTGCTGATTTGCTTCCCTTGTACCTGCTAAAAGCCTCTCTTTTCCTTCTCATCGTAACCTGAATATCTCTGGTCATCCATGGTTCTCTGGGCTTGTTACTCCTTCATATCACCCTAGAGGGAACATGTTGAGCCTGTACCCTCCCCATTTCCTTTTTGAACACCCTCCACTGTTCCTCTGTAGATTTCCCCACAAGTAGCTGTTCCCAGTCTACCTTGGCCAGATCCTGCCTTATTTTACTAAAATCCACTCTCCCCCAATCCAAAACATTTTTTTTGCAACTTTGTCTATTTCTTTGTCCATAACAAACTTAAACTGTACCATGTTGTGGTCACTATCACTAAAATGCTCCCCCACCACCACCTCAGCCACCTGTCTGGCTTCATTCCCCAGTATTAGGTCCAGCACTGCACCGTCCCTTGTTGGACCCTCTACATATTGACCGAAAATTTTCTCCTGTACACATTTCAAGAAATCCACTCCATCCAAGCCCTTAACGCTATGTCTATCCCAATTAATGTTGGGAAAGTTGAAATCACCTAATATAATTACCCTATTGTTATTGTTTTTACACACCTCCAGAAATTGTTGCACATATTTGCTCCTCAATTTCCCGCTGACTATCTGGGATCTATAATAAACATCTAACAATGTGGCTGCCCCTTTTTTATTCCTAAGCTCTACCCACAAAGCTTCATTCAATGCCCCCTCCAAGATATTATCTCTCCTTACTGCAGTAACAGACTCCTTAACTAATAATGCAATGCCTCCTCCTCTTTTACCCCCTCCTCTGTCTCGCCTGAAGATTCTATATCCTGGAATGTTGAGCTGCCAATCCTGCCCCTCCCTCAACCACATCTCAGTAATGGCTCCTATATCACAATTCCACATGTCCATCCTCACCCTTAACTCATCCGTATTACCTGTAATACTCCTGGCATTAAAGTAGAGGCCACCCAGCCTTGCCTTACTCCCTTGAAAATTGATGCAACTGTATTTCCTCTGACTTGATTGTTTTACTGTATTATGATGTGTCCCTATTCTGCTAACATTCTGTGTCCCCTCCCCCTGCTGAATTAGTTTAAACTTCTCCCAACAGCACTAGCAAACCCGCCCGCAAGGATGTTAGTCCCACTCTGGTTCAGCCGTCCCACTTGTACAGGTCCCACCTTCCCCAGAAACGGTCCCAGTGATCCAGAAATCTAAGACCCTCCCTCCTGCACCAACTCTTAAGCCACGTATTCATCTGCGCTATTCTCCTATTTCTGAGCTCACTAGCACGTGGCACTGGGAGTAATCCAGAGATTACAACCCGAGAGGTCCTGCTTTTTATCTACTGCCTAACTCCCTGAATTCTTGATGCAAGACCTCATCCCTCTTTCTACCTACGTCATTGGTACCAACATGTACCATGACCTCTGCCTTATCACCCTCCCCCTTCAGGATGCCCTGCAGCCGTTCAGTGACATCCTGGACCCTGGCACCAGGGAGGCAACACACCATCCTGGAGTCATGTTGATGGCCACAGTAGCGCCTATCTGTTCCCCTAACTATAGAACCCCCTATTACTATTGCTTTTCCTCCCTTCCTCCCCTCCTGTACAGACAGGCTGCTTGTGGTGCCAGAAGCTTGGCTCTGTCTGCACTCCCTGGAGGAACCAGCGCCCTCATCAGCCTCCAAAACGGAATACCGATTTGCGAACAGGACCTCAGGGGACTCCTGAACTACCTGCCTGTTTCTCTTGGACTGCATGGTGGTCACCCATTCCCTTCCTTCCTCAAGTCGCTTCATCTGCAGTGTGACCACCTCTCTAAACGTGCTATCTACGATGCTCTCAGACTCACGGATGCTCCACAGTGTCCCCAGCCACCGTTCCAGCTCTGAAACCCGAGCTTCCAGGAGCTGCAGCTGGACACACTTCCTGCACACATGCTGGTCCCGGGCTCTGGAAATGTTCCCGACTTCCCACATGGAGCACGAGTAGCGTGCCACAGCTTTGAGCTCTCCTGCCATGACCTATCCCTTTAAATTAAACCTTTTAGATCAATTACTCTAGGTCCCTTCTTTCCTGATCCTCATTAATACAGAACATACAAACTATTAACTACAAAAAGACCTTAAACTATAAACGATAAATGCTTACCCAACCTTACCCGCTACTTACAAGTCATTTCTCTCCCTTGTAGCCTCTCCTGCTGCATCAGGGCAAGACCACTCTCTGAAGGTTTAAGAAGTTGGATAGCAAAGAAAAAATGCAAAGAGCACCTCTTCCCCTCTGCACCGAATTCCCACTGTGCACAAAATTGCCAATCCCCACTCTCACTCTGGCTGTGTCTCACTCAGATGAGGTCTCTCCCCTGTTTGTGTGCAAGCTCACTGATCGTGTGCTTCCAATAGTCCCTTTCTTAAACACAGCTGAGGTGAGCTGAGATGACTCATACTCGATAAGCTTCAAATAGTAATCGACACCTATTCAGGCCCTAATCAGGCTTCAGGTGATTGACAGTTACCTGTCAGTCAGCTGAGTCAGCTTCCTCACCAACCTTTTAACTAAGCTACTGAACTTACAAAATTAAAGAGAAGTTAAAGAGAATGACTTTCCCGTTCAATTCCCACTGTGCATCAAATTGCCAATCCCCACACTCACTCTAGCTGTGTCTCACTCAGGATGAGGTCTCTCCCCTGTTTGTGTGCACTCTCCCCCATTATACACTGCCTTTCAACTTTCCCAACATGTGCTGTTCCGTATACCCAGCCCAGGACGCTATCTATAACATCGAATTAGCCTCAGCAAAACCTCGAGCCACTCAGTAAAGAAATGTTATTCAAACACAGGTTGCCTTGAACACATTCTGACAAGGCTGGGAATGTGTTCTGAAGGAGGTTAACCTGCCTGTTTCTCCTCCACACTCACAGCTGAGGATTTGCAGTATTTTCTGTTTTCATTTCAGATTTCCAGTATTTGCAGGATGTTGTTTTATGTTTAACAATGCTGTGCTAATGTTCACTTCTGAATCACTTTATTCTGTCCTGGCTTGACTTCTGCCTCAGACCAGCAGAGACGAGGATTGTGAGGTTTAACAGTACAAAACGAGGATGTTGTGATGGGTACAGTGGACCTCATTGCACTGAAGGTGAGTAACTGGCAATTGTACCAATGCTAACTGACCCCTGACCCCCATAGCCGGTCCTACAAACCACCCCCACCCCCCAGTTGTCACTAACCCCTGACCTTTACCATGGTCCCAAGCCTCCCACCTGCTCATATTGTCATAAACGTACATTCCCAAATCTCCGGGGAATCGGCATCTATGGTAACAGTGTGCTGTATGTATCCCATTCAAGGAGCAAGATTCCTGGGCCGTTGTTACACCACATGGAATTGTCAGGAGTTTCCTGGGATCAGTAACACGTCCTCCATGCCGATGGAAGATTGCTGCACTGGATTGTGGGGTCACAGCTGGAGGAATGTGTCCTCAGGTTTCTGTTTCTCCTGTTCCTATTTCACCCTGACAGGTCAGTTCAAATCTACCAGAGAACGTGCTGCAAAATAACACAACACTGGGCTAAAACAATACTGATTCTATATATAAAACAATACTGAGTCTATTATATATATATATAATACTGAGTATGTACAATCAGAAAAGGCTAATAATAGGAGATCAATTAGGAGTCAGATCTGGATCAGTCGGTAGCATTCACTGGCGGAGGGTCAGTACTGAGGGAGTGCTGCACTGTCAGAGGATCAGTACTGAGGAAGTGCTGCATTGTCGGAGGGTCAGTACTGAGGGAGTGCCGCACTGTCAGGGGATCAGTATTGAGGGAGCGCTGCACTGTCGGAGTGGTATGCTTTAATGATATAGTTAGGAAATAGAGATAGTTTAAGTCAGTTAGATTTGTTTTTTGTGTGTGTTAACAATGAAGTTTAATTTGTATTTCTGTATTTGTGTGTTACAATAAAGGAGAAGTTGAGTTTTAGTTTCATTTTAAAATATGCCTGCATTTTAATGAGGAGTTTAGAATTTTGAAGGGAAGTTAAAAACAAATAAGATTTGTTGCTGCAGAGCATTCTGAAGGGGGAGGGGGAACAGCCAGTGGTCGGGTATGTATTGGTACCAACAACATAATTTAAAACAAAAAGGGATGAGGTCCTACAAGCTGAATATTAGGAGTTAGGGTGTAAATTGAAAAGTAGGACCTCAAAGGAGGTAGTTTTGGATTATTACCAGTGCCATGCGCTTCTGAGAGTAGAAATAACAGAATATATCAGATTAATACGTGGCTGAAGAAATGGTGAGACTGGAAGGACTCACATTCCTTGAACATTGGGAATGGTTCTGGGGAAGGTGGGACCAGTCCAGACAGGACGGGTTGTATCTCGGCAGGACCGGGTCCAGTGTCCTCAGGGGGATGTTTGCTAGTGCAGTCGGGGAGGCAGGGGAATGGGACCCTGAACAGGGAGACAGAGGAGGGAGAAACAAGGATAGAAACAAAAGACAGAAAAGTAAGAAGCAAAAGTGGAAGGCAAAAAAAAGGGGTAAATCACAATTGGGGTCTTAGTGCAAAATAAAGCTAAGATGACTTAACAAGGTTAAAAAGACAAGTCTAAAGACATTGTATCTTAATACATGGAGCATTTGCAATAAGGCAGATGAATTAACAGCACAAATAGATATAAACGGTTATGATATAGTTGCAATTACAGAGACATGGCTGCAGGGTGACCAAGGGTGGGAACTGAACATCTAGGGGCATTCAGTATTTAGGAAGGACAGACAAATAGGGAAAGGAGGTGGGGTAGCTCTGTTAGTAAAGGAGGAAATCAATGCAATAGTGAGGAAGGATATTGGCTCGGAAAATCATGATATGGGATCTGGCTAGGTGGGGATAAGAAACACCAAGGGGCAGAAAATGTTGGTGTGGATTGTCTATAGGCCCCCAAACAGTAATGGAGATGTAAGGGAGGGCATTAAACAGGAAATTAGAGATGCATGCAATAAGGGTACAACTGTAATCATGAGTAACTTTAATCTACATATAGATTTGACAAACCAAACTGGCAAAATACTGTGGAGAAGGATTTCCTAGAGTGTGTACATGTTTTTTTAGCCCAATATGTTGAGGAGCCAACCAGAGAGCAGGCTATCCTAAACTGGGCAATGTGCAATGAAAAAAGATTAATTAACAATCTTGTTGTGCGGGGTCCCTTGAGGAAGAGAGACCATAAAATAATAGAATTGTCCATTAAGATGGAGAGTGAAGAAGTTCAATCCAATACTCAGCTCCTGAATCTAAATAAAGGGAACTACGAGGGCACGTGGTGTGAGCTGGCAATGATGGATTGGGAAACACTTTAGTAAAAGGGTTGACAGTGGATAGACAATGGCTAATATTTAAGGAACTTATGCATGAATTACAACAATTATTCATTTCTGTCTAGTGCAATAATAAAACAGGAAAGGTGGCTCAACCATGGATTACTAAAGAAATTAGGGATAATATTAGATCCAAAGAGGAGACATGTAAAATTGCCAGAAAAAGCAGCAAGCCTGAGGTTTGGGAACAGTTTAGAATTCAGCAAAAGTGAACAAAAAGATTGATCAAGAAGGGGAAAATGGAGTATGAGAGTAAACTTGCAGGGAACATAAAAACTGACTGTAAAAGCTTCTATAAATGTGAAGAAAAAAAGACTAGCAAAGACAAATGTAGGTCCCTTACAGTCAGAAACAGGGGAAATTATAATGGGGAACAAAGAAATGGCAGAAGAATTGAACATATTTTGGTTCTGTCTTCACAAAAGAGGACACAAATAATTTCCCAGAAATGTTAGGGAACCAAGGGTCTAGTGAGAGAGAGGAATTGAAGAAAATCAATATTAGTAAAAAAAACGCTGCTCAAGAAATTAATGGGGTTAAAGGCTGAAAAATCCCCAGGGCCTGATAATCTACACCCCAGAGTACTAAAGGAAGTGGCCCTGGAAATATTAGATGCATTGGTGGTCATCTTCCAAAATTCTACAGACTCTGGAGCAGTTCCTACAGATTGGAGGGTGGCAAATGTAACCCCACTATTTAAAAAAGGAGGGAGGGAAAACACCAAATTAGAGACCAGTTAGCCTAACATCAGTAGTGGGGAAAATGCTGGAGTCTATTATAAAAGACATGATAACAGAACACTTGGAAAGCATTAATGAAATTAGACAAAGTCAGCATGGGTTTATTAAAGGGAAATTGTGCTTAACTAATCTACTGGAGTTTTTTGAGGATGTAACTAGTAGAGTAGATAAGGGAGAACCAGTGGATGTGGTGTATTTGGATTTCAAGAAGGCTTTTGATGAGGTCCCACTTAAGAGGCTAGTGGGCAAAATTAAAGCACATGGGATAGGGGGTAATATACTGGTGTGGATTGAGAATTGATTGACAGACAAGAAACAGAGAGTGGGAATAAATGGATATTTTTCTTTGTGGTAGGCAGTGACTAGTGGGGTACCGCAGGGATCAGTGTTTGGGCCCCAGCTATTCACAATATATATAAATGACTTGGATAAGGGAACCAAATGCAATATTCCCATGCTTGCTGATGGCACCGAACTGGGCGGGGTTGTGAGGAGGATGCAAGGAGGCTTCAGGGTGATTTAGACAAGTTGTGTGTATGGGCAACCACATGGCAGATGCAGTATAACGTGGATAAATGTGAAGTTATACACTTCAGTGTAAAAAACAGAAAGGCAGAGTATTATTCAAATGGTGATATATTGGGAAATGTGGACATACAAAGGGATCTGGGTGTCCTTGTACACCAGTTAATGAAAGTAAACAGGCAGGTGCAGCAAGCAATTAGGAAGGCAAATGGTATGTTGGCCTTCATTGCAAGAGGATTTGAGCTCAGAAGTAAGGATATCTTACTGCAGTTAAACAAGGCTTTGATGAGACCATGGTTGGAATATTGCATGTAAATTTGGTCTCCCTACCTAAGAAAGGATATACTTGCTAAAGAGGGAGTGCAGTAAAGGTTCACTAGGCTGATGCTGGGAATGGCAGGACTGTTGTATGAGGAGAGACTGGTTCGACTGGGCCTGTATACACTAGAGTTTAGAAGAATGAGAGGGGATCTGATTGAAACGTATAAAATTACCATTAGACGTAGGAGCAAAAGTAGGCCATTCGGCCCATCGAGTCTGCTCCACCATTCAACGAGATCATGGCTGATCTGTTAATCCTCAACTCCACTTTCCTGCCTTTTCCCCATAACCCTTGATTCTCTTACTGATTAAAGATCTGTCCATCTCAGTCTTGACTATATTTAATGACCCAGCCTCTACAGCCCTCTGTGGTGAAGAATTCCACAGATTCACTACCCTCAGAGAGAAGAAGTTCCTCCTCATCTCTGTTTTAAATGGGTGACCTGTTACTCTCAACCTCTCAGCATCTACCTCCTAAGAATCTTATATGCTTCAATAAGGTTGCCTCTCATTCTTCTAAACTCCAATGAGTACAGGCCCAACCTACTCAACCGCTCCTCATAAGAAAATCCCTCCTTACCCGGGATCAACCTAGTGAACCTTCTCTGGACTGCCTCCAATGCCAGTATATCTTTCCTTAGATAAGGGGCTAAAACTGTTCACAGTATTCTAGTCTAACTAGTGCCTTATATATTTTTAGCAAGACTTCCCTATTTTTATACTTCATTCCCTTTGAAATAAAGGCCAACATTCCATTTGCCTTCCCTATTACCTGCTGAACTTGTATTCTAGCTTTTTGTGATTCATGCACGAGGACCCCCAAATCCCTCTGTGCTGCAGCTTTCTGCAGTCTTTCGCCATTTAAATAATATTCAGCTCCTCTATTCTTCCTGCCAAAGTGCAGAACCTCACATTTTCCCACATTATATTCCATCTAACAAGTTTTTGCCAACTCACCTAAACTGTCTATATCCCTCTGTAGACTCTGTCACCCTCACCACTTGCCTTCCCACCTATTTTTGCGCCATCTGCAAACTTGGCGATAGTACATTCCCTTCCCTCATCCAAGTCATTAATATATATTGTAAATAATTGTGGCCCCAGCACTGATCCCTGTGGCACTCCACTGGTTACAGGTTGCCATCCTGAGTACCTGTCTCCCCTTATCCCAGCTCTCTGTCGTCTATTCGTTAGCCAATCCTCAATCCATGTTAATATACTACCCCCAACACCATGGGCTCTTGTCTTATTAAGTAACCTTATGTGTGATAGCTTCTCGTCTTTTGGAAATCCAAATATATTACATCTACTGGTTCCCCTTTATCTATCCTGCTTGTTACCTCCTCAAAGAATTCTAATAAATTTGTCAGGCATGATTTTCTCTTCATGAAGCCATGCTGACTCTGCTTGATTAGATATGTATTTCTCAATGCTCTGCTATTACATCCTTTATAATAGACTCTTAATATTTTCCCAATGACAGATGTTGAGCTAACTGGCCTATAGTTAGCTGTTTTTTGTCTCCCTCCCTTTTTGGCAGTTTTCCAATCCTCTGGGACTTTTCCAGAATCTAAGGATTCTTGGAAGATTACTACCAGTACATCCACTATCTCTGTAGCTACTTCCTTTAATATCCTAGGAGGCAACCCATCAGGTCCAGGGGACTTATCGGCCTTTAGCCCCATTAGTTTCCCTGGTACTTTTTCTCCAGTGATAGTTATTGTAGTTATTTACTCCCCTCCTTTTGCCCCTCAATTATTTAGAAAGCTATTAGTATCTTCTACCATGAAGACCGATGCAAAGTATTTATTCAACTCCTCTGCCGTTTCCTGGTTCACCATTATTACTTCCCCAGCCTCATCCTCTAAGAGGCCTATATTGACTTTGTCCTCTCTCTTCCTTTTCATAGGCTTAAAGAAGCTCTTACTGTCCATTTTTATATTACTTGCTAGTTTACCCTCAAAGTTTATTTTTTCCCTCTATTATTTTTTGGTCATCTTCTGTTGGTTTTTAAAATGTCCCAATCCTCTGGCTTACCGCGAATCTTTGCCGCGTTGTATGTTTTTTCTTTCACTTTGATACTACCCTTAACTTCCTGGGTTAACCATCATTGGTTTATTCCCTTCCTAAATCCTTCTTCCTCACTGGGATATATCTTTGTTGTGAGTCGTGGGCTATTTTCTGCCATTGTTCATCAACAGTCTTTTCTGCTAAACTCCTTTCCCAGTCCCCTCCAGCCAACTCTGCCCTCATTCCTTTGTAATTACCCTTATTTAAGTTTAACATAGTTGTTTCTGGTCCAAGTTTCTCACTCTCAAACTGAATGCTAAATTCTGCAATATTATGGTCACTGTTTCCTAGGGGATCTTTAACCCTGAGATCATTATTAAACCTGCCTCATTAAACATTACCAGATCCAAAATAGCCTGATCCCTGGTTGGATCCACAATATGTTGTTCCAGGAAACTGTCCCAAATACAGACTATAAATTCTTGCTCGTGGCTACCTCTGCCAATTTGATTTTCCTATTCTACATGGAGATTAAAGTCACCCATGATTAATATACTGCCTTTTTAACATGCATTATTTCCTGATTTGTTCTCTGTCCTTCAGTATAGCTACTGTTAGGGGGCCTATAGGCTAGTCCCACCAGTGTCATCTTCCCCTTGTTATTTCTTACCTCCACCCATATGGATTCTATGATCCACGATCATTTCTTGCTGTTGCACTAATTCCATCTTGTACTAACAAAGCTACCCCACCACTTTTTCTAAATTCTAACAGGGCTGGACAGACTAGATGCAGGGAGGATGTTTCCTCTGGTTGGAGGTCTAGAACCTGGGGCCACAGTCTCAGGATATGGGGCAGGCCATTCAGGACTCAGATAAGGAGAGATTTCTTCACTCAGAGGGTGGTCAACCTGTGGAATTCTCTGCCACAGAAGGCTGTGGAGCATATTTAATAAAGAAATTGATAGATTTTTGGATATTAGCGGCATCAAGGGGTATGGAGAGAAAGTGGGAATATGGCATTGAGATAGAGGATCAGCCATGATCATATTGAATGGCAGAGCAGGCTCGAAGGGCTGAATTGCCTACTCCTGCTCCTATTTCTATGTTCAAAACAAAAACAGAAATACCTGGAAAAACTCAGCAGGTCTGGCAGCATCGGCGGAGAAGAACAAAGTTGACGTTTCGAGTCCTCATGACCCTTCGACAGAACTAAGTAAAATTAGGAAAGGGGTGAAATATAAGCTGGTTTAAGGTTGGCAGGGTGGGGGGAGAGGTTGGGGGGGGGCAGTGGTTGTAGGGACAAGCAAGCAGTGATAGGAGGAGATAATCAAACGCTGTCACAGACAGAAGAACAAAGAGGTGTTGAAGGTGGTGATATTATCTAAAAGAATGCGCTAATTAAGAATGGATGGCAGGACACACAAGGTACAGCTCTAGTGGGGGTGGGGTGGAATAAGACTAAAAGGGCATGAAATGTATAGATTTAAAAATAATGGAAATAGGTGGGAACAGAAAAATCTATATAAATTATTGGAAAAAAACAAAAGGAAGGGGGAAACAGAAAGGGGGTGGGGATGGGGGAGGGAGCTCACGACCTAAAGTTATTGAATTCAATATTCAGACCGGAAGGCTGTAAGGTGCCTGGTCGGAAGATGAGGTGCTGTTCCTCCAGTTTGTGTTGGGCTTCACTGGAACAATGCAGCAAGCCAAGGACAGACATGTGGGCAAGAGAGCAGGGTGGAGTGTTAAAATGGCAAGCGACAGGGAGGTTTAGGTCATTCTTGCGGACAGACCGCAGGTGTTCTGCAAAGCGGTCGCCCAGTTTACGTTTGGTCTCTCCAATGTAGAGGAGACCACATTGGGAGCAACGAATGCAGTAGACTAAGTTGGGGGAAATGCAAGTGAAATGCTGCTTCACTTGAAAGGAATGTTTGGGCCCTTGGACGGTGAGAAGAGAGGAAGTGAAGGGGCAGGTGTTGCATCTTTTGCGTGGGCATGGGGTGGTGCCATAGGAGGGGGTTGAGGAGTAGGGGGTGATGGAGGAGTGGACCAGGGTGTCCCGGAGGGAGCGATCCCTACGGAATGCCGATAAGGGGGGTGAAGGGAAGATGTGTTTGGGAGTGGCATCATGCTGGAGTTGGCAGAAATGGCGGAGGATGATCCTTTGAATGCGGAGGCTGGTGGGGTGATAAGTGAGGACAAGGGGGACCCTATCATGTTTCTGGGAGGGAGGAGAAGGCGTGAGGGTGGATGCACGGGATTTGGGCCGGACACAGTTGAGGGCCCTGTCAACGACCGTGGGTGGAAAACCTCGGTTAAGGAAGAAGGAGGACATGTCAGAGGAACCGTTTTTGAAGGTAGCATCATCGGAACAGATGCGACAAAGGCGAAGGAACTGGGAGAATGGGATGGAGTCCTTACAGGAAGCGGGGTGTGAGGAGCTGTAGTCGAGGTAGCTGTGGGAGTCGGTGGGTTTGTAATGGATATTGGTGGACAGTCTATCACCAGAGATTAAACGTCAACTCTTTTCTTCTCCGCCGATGCTGCCAGACCTGCTGAGTTTTTCCAGGTAATTCTGTTTTTGTTTTGGATTTCCAGCATCCGCAGTTTTTTGTTTTTACCTAATTCTATGTTTCTGTGTTTAAAAAAACAGTGCTGTTGCCAAGCAACCGGGTCCATAGAGAGGGACCAAATGGACAGAGAAAGCTAGAAAAGCAGTTTGAGTTCAGTTGGAAGCAGCACAGGGACAGACAGCAAGGCCCAAACTACAGTTAACTGCAGCTGCCACAGGAGCAGGTTCCAGAAACTAATGGAGGTATTCCCCAATCCCCGGGAGTGGACCAGGAAAGGTCCCAAGAGGACAGTCTAGTCAAAGGACAACTCAATAGCCTGCTCCCGCTTTCTCCCCATATCCTTTGATCCCTTTCGCCCCAAGAGCTATATCTAACTCCTTCTTGAAAACATACAATGTTTTGGTCTCAACTACTTTCTGTGGTAATGAATTCCACAGGCTCACCACTCTCTGGGTGAAGAAATTTCTCCTCATCTCAGTCCTAAATGGTTTACCCCATATCCTCAGACTGTGACCCCTGGTTCTGGACACCCCCACCATCGGGAACATCCTTCCTGCATCTACCCTGTCTAGTCCTGTTAGAGTTTTATAGGTTTCTGTGAGATCCCCCTTCATTCTTCTGAACTCCAGCGAATATAATCCTAACCGACTCAATCTCTCCTCACATGTCAGTCCCGCCATCCCAGGAATCAGTCGGGTAAACCAGGTCCTGTTCTTTGGAAGTGACAGTAAGGAACAGAGAGGAAGACTCCTGTCTTCTTGTGAACTTCTGCTTCCTGCAGCTTTCCTCTCTTTAAGCTTGAAGGTCCAACAGGACAGTGGAAAGACTGTAACTCTTCACTATGGGCATGTGAAGCTGCGCTGCTCTGTCTGACGGCTGAGTCAGAGAGAGACACAATGCGGAGAGTAAAGCTTGAATGTGTGTGGTGATCCAGAGAGAGGGACCTCAGATGGAGAGTTTGACACCCTGGAGGTGAACCCTTGTGGAAGGTGCCTGAGAGAAAGCGCCATTTCGGAGAAGATCCCAAAGCAAGTTCTTCGAGAACGGAAATGGAAACCCTCGTGTGAAAGACAGAGTTCAGTAAGACCAGTGGCTCATGGTGAGACACTCTGTGTGGAGCCGATGAGAGACCCATAGCATCTGGGTGGAATTTTCCCAGATTTGCACTAAGTGCGGTAGTGAGAGGGTAAAATGGAACCCTACCCACCGAGGGAAATGACAGGTTTCCACATCGTATCGTCCCGAACCCGCCTCGTTATATATTCACTCCCGTGAAACACGCCATTTCCATGGCGAGCTGGCTCTCATTCACCCGCTCACCATCGCCCCGCCCACACCGGCCGCCATCTTTAAAAGGCAGCCGCCAGCAAAGTGCTCATCACCACCAGCTCACCAAAGGCAAAAAGACTGCAGCCTCCCCCCACTTCAACGCCGGGTCCCTCGAGCGACAGCTGGATACCGTGGGGGCTGCCGGGATGTCCTCTACCCCCCGCTCTGGCCACAGGATGGGCAGCAACCTCACCAACCCGGCTTGGGAGGTGGTGGTCAGTGCTGGTCAGCGCCAACGCCCTGCAGAGGAGGACAGACACCCAGGGTCACAAGAGGGTGAACGATCTCTTCCCTTCCCCAGGGTAAGTCACTCTCCTCATCACTCCCAACTCACACACTCACAAACCCATCACACACCCACAGGGCCCTCACTCACTGTCAGTGTGAGGGACATCACCATTCACTCTCTCACACTCACCATCATTGTCCTCATCCTGTCCATGGGACCACTCACCACCCACACAGGCCAGGTATACTTATCATCTGGCCCGGCAGGAGTCCTGATACACTCTCTCCATCTCTATCCATTCAGGACAAACTGGAACAACAGGAGGGAAAGGTCACAGACAGGTGGAGGGATGCTGGAGATCAAAGTTCTGAAGAATTGGAAAACAGAGCCATCCAGCCGGCCGGTGATGACTGGGACCGGTCCTGTGCTGACAGTGAGGTCAGTGCTGCTCTACCAAGTGAGGATCCAGCAGTGCAGCATCCATCAGATAACCATGCTGTGAGTGATGTGTCCTCTTTCTCAGGCCACTATCATACACTAACTATCTCCCCTTGCTTCCACAGGCACATCTGGGAAACTGCTGACAGAGTCCATGACCCAGGGTCTCCAATCAAACCCCAAAGAAACCTCTGAAGAGGAATCTGGAGTCCCATCACAGCCTCACCCACACCCTCCACCAGCGCAGAGACACACACCTCGGTGGGACTGAGCTTTAGAGTAGCCTCAGGATCACAATCTGGTGAGCATATCACACTGTCTGATCCACAGCAGGTGGAGGCTGGGACTTCCCAGGTCCCCGGCACTCGGAGGATGGCTGGAGGCCAGAACGTTGCTGAGTCCAAGTCAGATGAGGAGCCTCTGGACTCGGTCATGTCACAGTTGCTGGAGCTGCAAAGACAGGCTCGGGAACATCAGGAAGGGATGTCCGCTGCACTCCTCAGATTGCAAGGCATCATGATGGAGGAGTCTGTCTGCCTTCAGGCTGAGGTGATAGCACTGGCATTGTCAACGCACCGAGGTCAACACTGGCATGGAGACCTTGGTCCAGGACATCGCTCCCGCACTGCTCTGCAGGCTTAACTCCATCGTTGATGCCATGGTTGGCCTCCTACATTGTTTACATATAGGGGTGTGGGGAAGATCAATCTCACCCCAGCTACCCCCGCTCCTCACGGAGTCAACCAGGGTCCCTCGAGCACCCATAGGGAGGAGGATCAGCAGGTGCTCACTCCGGCCCATCCACCCAGGTGACTCTGGGAGTGACCGGCCCATCTGAATCCCCTCTTCCTGTGACCCCAGCAGCTCCAGCTCCACAGGCCACACAGCAGGACCCTGAAAGCAGGCCAGACCCTCCAAGTCTCGACCCTCCAGAGGATGCCTGCCAAAGTCATCACAGACAGGGTGTCACAGTCAGCAGGCTGCCCCCACCTCCTCTGTGGATGTCTGGGGAGCACCAAGATGTAGCAGCAGGGTTAGGACAGTTAGGTAAAAGTAGATGCACAGCCTGGGCATGAGTGTTAATCACTTGTACATAATGTTCACTATTGTAAATAAACTCTCAAGAATATCTCCCTGCCCATGGCTCCTTGTTCTGATGAGCAGTTTTCTTGTCACTCCGATGTGAAACCTTTCTGCACAAGATAAAGGCAGGTGTCTCAGTCCAGGGCCTCTTCCCTGTGTCTGTGCAGCCTTCAGACCACAGTGACGGTCCAGCCTCACACTCCCTGGACACATTACTGATGCCTGTACCTTGGCGGTGCTGCTCATTGCTGCCAGAATGTAGTGGTCAGGTACCACAGTGTTCCCTCATTCTCTCTGTGTGCTCTCAGCACCTTTAAGGTGGGGCTGGCCCCCAACACACCAGCATCTGTGACCAGTGATGCTGTGCACCAGCTCCTGAAGGGCTGAGGTGCTGAAGGTGGACACAGCATCAGATGTGTCTAAAGTTTCATGGCTGCGTCTCTGAGATGGCCCTGATCATGGAGCGTGAGTGAGCTGCCCTCGGCCAGACAGGAGTCAGACATTCTCAGAGGCTGTGTGAAGATCTATGGAGTGTCCTCACTGCATGTTGTCATCATCCTCCTGGAATCGAGGGACTATTAGGGTCTCCACTGCCTCTCCATGACAGGAGCATTCTCCCAGAGGGTATTGGTGCTGAGATAAGCCAGACTGGAGTCACACGTTCACAACTGTGATGTGAGGATCTATGGGTACACCTCACTGCATGTCCTCATCATCCTCCTCAAATCTGGCAGCTATGAGGGCCTCCCGAGTGTTCCTGCCTCATCTGGTCAGTGTGAGAGCCTCATCCCCGTCATCGTCACCACCGAGGACCCCCTCACCCTCATCCCCGTCAACGTCCTCCTCATCGGAGGAGACCTCCAGCTCCTCCATCTCCTCCTCAGCCAGTCCCTCTCCCCGTTGCAGCGCCAGGTTGTAAAGGGGGCAGCAGACGATGATGATGTGTGACACCCTCTGTGGACTGTATTGCAGGGCCCCACCAGACCAGTCCAGGCACCGGAACCACATCTTCAGCATCCCGATGGGCAGCTCCACCAAGTTGCAGGTTGCAGTATGAGCTTCATTATAGCGTCGCTCTGCTGCAGTCTGAGGCTGCTGCTCGGGTATCATCAGACACGTCCTCTGTGGGTAGCCCTTGTCCCCGAGGAGCCAACCCTGCAGCCTCTGTGGACACTGGGAGACTGCAGGGATCTGTGAGTGAGTCAGGATGTAGGCATCGTGCACAGTCCCTGGAACCCGTGCTCACACCTGCAGGATGGGTTTGTGGAGGTCACACATTGCGACATGTGGGACACTGGTCCAATCCGGGATGCTGAGGTTGCGAGAGGCTGTGAGCACCTCCAGCCAGTGTTAGCGAGGAGATTATACAACCTGTGCAGTCCAACTGCTCCACGGTCCAATAAAGTGGAGGCGAACATGAAGTCTGTGCCAGGGATATGGGGGAGGAATGTGGAAGGGGGTAAGGTATGGAGCGTTTGGTGGCCCTTTGGTGTTTCCGTGATGTTTGCATGTGTGGGCAGGCTAGGAGCCCGACCCCAATCACATCCCTGTGGCTGTGCCTGATCTGTCTCAGTTACAGAAGCCTGGCCAGTTTATACAGGGTGTCCCGAATGCATGGCCACTTCCCTCGCTTACCCTGACCCCTACCTCGATTTCCTGTGCACAGGATGCAGCACCAGGGCGGCACCTGACCCCATCCCACTCAGCAGTTGCCTCCGAGGGTCAGGCATCAGTTGCCCCCACCCTCCGGTACCCCTGAGACCTGTAAACAATGGGCGAGCTGTGGTGAACGCTGCTGCTCACTCACCTCAGTTCCCCCAATGTGAAGGCTGCCAGATGCATGTGGCCAGTGTGCTGTTGTGGAACATGTCAGCCTGCTTTCCCACCAACGTGGACACAGGAGACAGAGATTTTTGGTCTTTTTCCTTTTAGACTAGGAGATATTCTGCTCTGCTCTCACACAAAACCTGGTCACCTGGTTAGGAGCCAATTAAAATGTTGTTGCCGGGTGGTTCCCCATTGGACTAGACTCCTCCTCAGTATCATCCTGTCTTTCATGGCACACTGTTCCAGGACAGCAACATTGTGTATATATCCCTCACAGTGTTCCAGTGGACATGTCTTTCAAACTGCAGCCATTGTAATTTTAATCCACAGTCCAACAGAAATTTAAAACAATGTTCTTTACAGGGGATTTGGAATATGACCGCACTGTACAAATGTTACAGAAATTCAATATAAAATTTGATGAGTGCTCCCAAAGAAACAGAGGCTGTGTGACCTGTTGTGCCTATTCTGTCTTTCTTTTACACATCTCTCAGCGATACGACAGTCCACACAACCATATTGTAGACCGTAGCAAGCCTGAGAATCTGTGCAATTCATGCTCAGGGCATTTCATCCCAGGACATTGTGACTCAGAAAGGGGCTTCAACCAGCTGATCCAAAGAAGCAAGCGGAGAATGCTGGGAGCACACAGCAGGCCAGGCAACATCTATAGGAGAACAGAGTTCACCTTTCAGATCGATGACCTTCCATTCACATGCTGTCTCCCTCTCCACAGGTGTTTCCAGAGCTTTCTGTTTTTATTTCAGATCTCCAGTGTCCAGAGGATTTTGATCTGGAGTCAGGGATGATGGTCACTTGTGAGCTGACCGTCCTGTCAGGCCACTACTGGTCAGGGTCAGTCTCAGGGTGGCCTTTAGGAATCTACAAATAGGGAGAAGAATAGAATAGAGTCAGAATGGAGACAGGGAGAAGAGCTATTGTGGCGGGGAGGGTGGGGAGGTATTGTGGAGGGAGGGGGGTCAGTGTTTGGAGGGGGTCAGTGTTTGTTTGGGGGGGCCGGTGTTTGTTTGGGGGGATCGGGGTTTATCTGCGGGGATCGGGGTTTATTTGGGGGAATCGGGGTTTTATTTGAGGGAATTGGGTTTTATCTGGGGAGATTGAGGTTTATTTGGGTGGATGGGGGTTTATTTGGGGGGATTGAGGTTTATTTGGGGGGATTGAGGTTTATTTGGTTGGATGGGGGTTTATTTGGGGGGATTGGGGTTTATTTGGGGGGATTGAGGTTTATTTGGGGGGATTGGGGTTTATTTGGTTGGATGGGGGTTTATTTGGGGGGATTGGGGTTTATTTGGGGGGATTGGGGTTTATCTGGGGAGATTGGGGTTTATTTGGGTGGATGGGGGTTTATCTGGGGAGATTGGGGTTTATTTGGGGGGAATGGGGGTTTATTTGGGTGGATGGGGGTTTATTTGGGGGGATTGGGGTTTATTTGGGTGGATGGGGGTTTATCTGGGGGGATTGGGGTTTATCTGGGGGGATTGGGGTTTATTTGGGTGGATGGGGGTTTATCTGGGGGGATTGGGGTTTATTTGGGTGGATGGGGGTTTATTTGGGGGGATTGGGGTTTATCTGGGGAGATTGGGGTTTATTTGGGTGGATTGGGGTTTATTTGGGTGGATTGGGGTTTATTTGGGGGATTGGGGTTTATTTGGGTGGATGGGGGTTTATTTGGGGGGATTGGGGTTTATTTGGGGGATTGGGGTTTATTTTATTATATCTAAGGTGCCTGAATTTTAACTGCTCCTTTTTTGGATTTGCAGAGGCTCTGTCGACCCCTCAGCTTCTCAGACCTCGACTTTCTTTTGGTCTTGTGAGGTCAGTGAATGATTATCGTTTCTTTGCCACCTGCATAACGTGGAGTGGATTTCATTTTCGAACTTTTGATGGGAAACACTTCAATTTTGATGGTACCTGCACCTATAACTTGGCTTCTTCATTGGATGGAACTTGGGCTGTCTACCTCTCTACTGCAGAGTGTTCAGTCACCAGGAAAGAGTGTCCAAAGGTGAGTCAGGAATTATCATTAACACTCTACAGTTGTGGCACAATCCACAGGAGCAGCCACTCTCCATATGAAATAGGAGCAGGAATAGGCCACTCGGCCCCTCAAGCCTGCTTCATTATTGAGTTAGATCATGGCTGATCTGATTGTAGCCTACCACCGATAACCTTTCACCCCCTTGTTAACCACAAACCTAACTAGCTCTGCCTTAAAAATATTCAAAGACTCTGCTTCCACCACCTTTTGAGGAAGAGAGTTCCAAAGACTCACAACCCTCTGGGAGAAAACATTTCTCCTCATCTCCGTCTTCAATGTGTGACCCCTTGTTTATAAACAGTGATTCTGAGTTCTAGATTCTCCCACAAGAGGAAACATTCTCTCTACATCCACCCTGTCAAGACCCCTCAGGATTTTATATATTTCAATAAAGTTGCCTCTTACTCTTCTAAACTCCAGTGGATACAAGCCTAACCTGTCCAGCCTTTCCTCATAAGACAACTCACACATTCCTCTTATTAGTCTGGTAAACCTTCCCTGAATTGCTTCTAACACATTTACATCCTTCCTTAAATAAGGAGACCAGGATTGTACACAATCAAGCCATCAAGTCCATCAAGCCATTGTTTCCAGGACTGTCACTGACCTCATCTCCTCTGGGGATCTCCCTCCCACAGCTTCCAACCTGATAGTCACCCAACCTCGGACGGCCCGCTTCTATCTCCTACCCAAAATCCACAAACAGAACTGCCCTGGTAGACCGATCGTCTCAGCTTGCTCCTGCCCCACAGAACTCATTTCTCGTTATCTTGACTCCCTTCTCTCTCCCCTTGTCCAGTCCCTTCCCACCTACATCCGTGATTCCTCTGACACCTTACGTCACATCAACAATTTCCAGTTCCCTGGCTCCAACCGCTTCCTCTTCACCATGGACGTCCAATCCCTCTACACCTCCATCCCCCACCAGGATGGTCTGAGGGCCCTTAGCTTCTTCCTCGAACAGAGGCCCGAACAATCCCCATCCACCACTACTCTCCTCCGTCTGGCTGAACTTGTTCTCACGTTGAACAATTTCTCCTTCAACTCCTCTCACTTCCTCCAAATAAAAGGTGTGGCTATGGGTACCCGCATGGGCCCCAGCTATGCCTGTCTCTTTATGGGGTATGTGGAACATTCCTTGTTGCAGTCCTACCCCGGCCCCCTTCTACAACTCTTTCTCCGGTACATCGATGATTACTTCGGTGCCGCTTCATGCTCTCGTCGGGACTTGGAAAAATTTATTAATTTTGCTTCCAATCTCCACCCCTCCATCATTTTCACGTGGTCCATCTCTGACACTTCCCTTCCCTTCCTTGACCTCTCTGTCTCAATCTCTGGTGATAGACTGTCCACCAATATCCATTACAAACCCACCGACTCCCACAGCTACCTCGACTACAGCTCCTCACACCCCGCTTCCTGTAAGGACTCCATCCCATTCTCCCAGTTCCTTCGCCTTCGTCGCATCTGTTCCGATGATGCTACCTTCAAAAACGGTTCCTCTGACATGTCCTCCTTCTTCCTTAACCGAGGTTTTCCACCGATGGTCGTTGACAGGGCCCTCAACCGTGTCCGGCCCATCTCCCGCGCATCCGCCCTCACGCCTTCTCCTCCCTCCCAGAAACATGATAGGGTCCCCTTGTCCTCACTTATCACCCCACCAGCCTCCGCATTCAAAGGATCATCCTCCACCATTTCCGCCAACTCCAGCATGATGCCACCACCAAACACATCTTTCCTTCACCCCCCTTATCGGCATTCCGTAGGGATCGCTCCCTCCGGGACACCCTGGTCCACTCCTCCATCACCCCCTACTCCTCAACCCCCTCCTATGGCACCACCCCATGCCCACGCAAAAGATGTAACACCTGCCCCTTCACTTCCTCTCTCCTCACCGTCCAAGGGCCCAAACACTCCTTTCAAGTGAAGCAGCATTTCACTTGCATTTCCCCCAACTTAGTCTACTGCATTCGTTGCTCCCAATGTGGTCTCCTCTACATTGGAGAGACCAAACGTAAACTGGGCGACCGCTTTGCAGAACACCTGCGGTCTGTCCGCAAGAATGATCCAAACCTCCCTGTCGCTTGCCATTTTAACACTCCACCCTGCTCTCTTGCCCACATGTCTGTCCTTGGCTTACTGCATTGTTCCAGTGAAGCCCAACGCAAACTGGAGGAACAACACCTCATCTTCCGACTAGGCACCTTACAGCCTTCCGGTCTGAATATTGAATTCAATAACTTTAGGTCGTGAGATCCCTCCCCCATCCCCACCCCCTTTCTGTTTCCCTCTTTTTCCCCCTTTTTTTTTCCCTATAAATTATATAGATTTTTCTTTTCCCACCTATTTCCATTATTTTTAAATATTTTAAAATCTTTTATGCTCCCCCCACCCCCACTAGAGCTGTACTTTGAGTGCCCTACCATCCATTCTTAATTAGCACATTCGTTTAGATAATATCACCAACTTCAACTTTAACACCTATGTGTTCTTTTGTACCATTGTCACTGACATCTTTTGATGATCTGCTTCTATCACTGCTTGTTTGTCTACACAAGCACCTCTCTCTCTCTATCTCTCCGCCCCCCCCCCACACACACCTTAAACCAGCTTATATTTCAACTCTTTCTTGGACTCAAAATCAAGTTCTGTTGAAGGGTCATGAGGACTCGAAACGTCAACTCTTTTCTTCTCCGCCGATGCTGCCAGACCTGCTGAGTTTTTCCAGGTAATTCTGTTTTTGTTTTGTACACAATACTCCAGATGTGGTCTCACCAATGCATAACCTCCCTACTTTTATATTCAATTCCCCTCACAGTAAATGATAACATTCTATTAGCTTTCCTAATTACCTGCTGTACCTGCATACTAACCTTTTGTGATTCATGCACTAGGACACCCAGATCCCTCTGAATCTCAGAGCTCTGCAATCTC